>NW_006499855.1:3684301-3699847 GCF_000471905.2 Amborella trichopoda
TTAACGTTAACGTTAACGTTAACGTTACGTTAACGTTAGTTAGTTAGTTAGTTAGTTATTATTATTATATATTTTTTTTATATTTTTATTAGATTCTCCTATTTTTTAATAATCAACTCTCAAAATTTCAAGTGAGTTGGATTTGTACGAAAAAAAATGAAAAATTCAAACACGAAATGAGGTCGTGACCAATGGATCGGGCCGAGATTCAATCTGAGCCGTTGGCTGACACCGTAGTTATCAGCCCGTGGGCTGACGGGATCCTCTTCCTATATATATATATATATATAAGCCACTACGCCATGCCTATGGGCAAAAATAAACAATGTTTTCTCCCATAGGCTCGACGCCGTCCAATTTGTTTGGACAACGTGCATTAAAAGACCGCAACGAACATGGCATGTCCATGGCGATATTTTTTCATGCAAAAAAAATACGAGAAACCGCCACGGCTTTCATAGATCCGTGGTGGTTTTTAAAACAAAATCGCAATGAACATAGCATGTCTGTGGCATGGCGAAACACTATTCAATTTCGCCTGGAGGCGTTTTTAAGAGTCTTTAATATATATATTAATATTATATACACACACACACCAGTGTTCGTAAAACCGGCCGATCTAACTACTAACCGCCCAGTTAGATCGGTTACTGATCAGTTCCGGTTTTGGGCGGTTTTGGTGATTAACAAATTTCATAACGTTTAAATAGAATACTACTACACATTTATATCAAATATTTTAGAATGGTGTCTTGGTTAGCGCAGGCGATTTTCGTTTTAAACATGGGAAAAGTTTATGTAGAGCCGAGGCTCTAAACAATCAAATTTGAGAATTTGAGCCTACCTCAAAAATTTCACTAGAAAATGTTGTTTTGATGCCCAAATATCCTCAAATTGATTATCTCGACATCAAGATGCATATGCATGAAAAAAAGATGGATTTCAAGTTTTGGAAATAGGGAATTTGTAACGCATTTTTGGACAGTCAATTTTCATGATTTTCAAGTTTTCATAGATCTATTGATATACACTATTTTTTAAACTTTAAACTTTATAAATAAATATAAAAATATATTTTAAAGCTATCACAAAGATTTCAAGTGTTGAAACCACATTTCTCGACACTATTTGAAGGTAGGCTCTAATTTGATGGTTTAGTGTTTGGGCTCCATACAAACCGCACCCTTTAAACATTGGTGTGGTTCATTTTAACAAGGGTGCAGTTTGCATACGGATGCATTCATTTTAACAAGGGTATTGTTTGCATACGGATGCATCCGTAGGCGTGAGGTAGGGTGCACCTTCAAATTTTATCATGGTTTATAATTTTGATGTAAAATTTTCTTAGGATTATCTCAAATTCTATTTTTATAACTAATTATAAAATTTTAAATTTCAAAAATGGTTAAAATCAAGTAGATGTATAAACATATGAAAATCTTGAAAATAGACGATGTAGATAATATGTTATAAAATGCATTATTTCTGAGACTTAAAATCTTTTTATTTTTCATAGTCATACATGTTGATGTTGAGATGATCAATCAAAGGGTTTTTCAACATTAAAACTATCTTTTCCGATGGATTTTTGAGAGGTATCCATAGTTCTACATTTTAAGGTAGCATCCTTATATAAACTTTTGCCTTTTAACAATTCTAAGAATTCATTACATTGGTAAGAAGTTCAAAAAATTTACTTGCCCGCATGAGTCAAGCTTGAAAGTTCTTGTAAAGAAATAATTTGTTATTAAACCCACTAACCAATGCACCATCTACTAATATGTCATTTACTACGTATTTACAAAAGGAATGGTCTATATTGTATATAACTTAATTTTTTTCCTTTTCTTTTAAAAAAAGAGTTGGTCAAGTCCATTTTTTAACACTATTTTAATACTATTTATATTATGGTAAAGACTAAAAAAAATTGTGGTCATTGATACTCACTTTTATATTTTCCCATCTTTTTCAAAAAAATTTAAAAATACCCCTAAACACAAATCAATTCGTTAAAATCCATTTTTTTAATAATTTTCAACTTTATTTGACTGTGTTTTATTTTAATCACATTCTTTATATGCTTTTCATATTTCAATAGTTTTTTTTTGTATCTTTTTTATTTTTTTCAACACTTTTTTTATCGTTTGGGACTTGCCCGATTAGAGTGGTTGAATCGGCCGGTTTACTAGTTAGACCGGTTAAATCGTTTCCGGGCCCATGACCGATTAACCATTCCGATTCAATTTTGCAAACACTGATACACACACCAATAAATTACACCTATAATATAGGATTTTGATTAAAAATACATGCCATCAATTGAATTTTAATATTCTTTGTACAAATCAGATCGATATGAAATCTTAGGTCTTTGTACTACATAATAGGGCATGCAAGAAAAAAACATAAAACAAATATTTTTCAAAATTTAAAATCACAAAATACCCCTTAAAATTAATAGGGCTAATTTGGTCATTCTAAATTTTTTAAAATATTTGTTCTATATTTTTATATGGTGCTTGATGGTGCCAAGTATATACGCTTAAAATCTTAGCTTAAACAAATTTGTAGAAAAAATATTAAAATTCAAAATATGATATTCATTTTCAACCGTCCGATTAAAATCTTATAGCCAGGAGTTAACTTACATTACTATTCACAAGTGCAATATATTGTTAGCTTTATCATATGCGGTACACCTACTCATGTACCTCACTTTGCATACTGTGTCGCACAAAATGAAGATGGGTAGTTAAAGAGCCATGATATACTTTTTATTTTTAGTTTTTATTTTAAATGCTATTGATAAGGGCGAGGATATTAAATTTACCCTTAAACCATAACAAGCGCGAGGAGGTAGAATGCATTAGATAGACAGACAGTTAATGTAAAACTTCACTACATATTATCATGAATCTTAGACCCTATAAATTGAAGAATAAAATTCATGTATTCAACATTGAGATAAATCTTGGATGATGATGATGACTTTTAAATGCTATTGGCATAAAATTCATTAGGACTCTCCCACTAAAAAAAATAGCTCAAATGAAAAATTGATAAATTCTCAATTTTTTATTTAAATTATTTTTTAGGTTTATTATGTGCGCCCTATGTTTGATACAAGGATGCCCCACATTTCAGGCCAATAGCACTTGTAAAAACAAAAAACAAAAAATAAATTCTCTTTATGGTGGTTCATTATGGGCCTTCGGATACTTTGTGTTATTCACTTCTTTTAATGTTAACACACGTACAAATTTCAGAAAACTATTCGCCCAAAAAAGTAAACGATAGAATTCCAAAATAAATATATAGACGAAAAATTTGAATTTAAAAGAAAAACACCTCACAGAAAAACTTCTTGAACAAAACTGGCCCACATGGTTCTGATGCTGGCATCTGCACCCAGGGAAATCCCAATGATCCAAGCACTGCTCTGCAAGTCATCTCCAGCAGCATCTCGGCATCAACCTATCTGGCCTCCCTTTCCATCGCACTAAGCTCCCTCATAGGCACATGGATAGGCAGCTCCCCCACCACCCCACCCTCTAAACTCTTCATGAAGGACATAATTTATGGAAACACGAGTGTGGCCACTGCCTCTGTTAAATACATATCGATCCTCTTTTGCTTCATGCTTGGGTTCATGTCATTTGTGCAGTCAACTCGATATTTCCTACATGCCAGTTTCTTGATAAGCAGCCCCGACGCAGGGGTGCCCACTTCCTATGTGGAAAAGGCAGTGATAAGAGGGAGCAACTTTTGGTCACTTGGCTTGAGGGCACATTACTTTGCTGCTACATTGCTGCTGTGGATTTTTGGGCCAATACCAATGCTTGTGGGATCCATTTCCATGGTAATTGTTCTTCATTTCCTTGATACCAACTCCACTCCCTTGCTTCACTACTGTCCTTCTGCAAAGCCACCAAGTAGGCACATGTCTCGTGCCGTGAGCCCTGGTCTTGACCCCATGCTTCTGCCACAACTTTGAGGTGGTTTTGGAAGGATTTGGTCATCAAAAGGAGGAACACTTCTCTGTCTCTCTGTTTTGAGTGTGCATGCAAGCGCAACTATGCATGAGCAATGCTGTAAGACAGCTCATATGTATCAACCTCTCTCTCTCTCACTCTCTCTCTCTCTCTGTGCCTCTGTGTGTACGCACAAACACGTTGGCGAACAGCTCATAAGTTGTGTGATCAGTTGGTATCAAGTATTATCAAGATAGCAGTGGGTATCAAGCATTATCAAGATAGCCGTGGGTTAAATGAAACTTAATGTTCATAGGCGAGGTGCATCTCATAGAGAGATTGATATCCATCGAATCTTACAAAATTTAACTAGGAATTGTACAGTGAGAAAAAGGGAAACTTCCCAAAGAATATAAGAGATTGTGAGCTCATATAGTTACAAAAGAACTCAGATACAGATAATACATAAAAGAAAGGGCTAGTGATATACTGGTTGGGCTACGAGGTATCATCAGTTTCCACATTTTCAACAGAGGTCTCCGATGAGGAGTCGATTTCACTCTTCTGCCCTTTGTTGTTTTCCGGTGTTTTGTTGCTTGCAGGGGTCTCTATGAAGGAATTAATGGCGAGTTGCCCTGAGTAAAGGAATAAACCTACAGAGTTTATTGCAAAGACGAAAGTTGCAAGGTAACACAAACCGTTCACGATGGTCCTGCAATGTCCAACATGCAGCAGGTTTGAAGTTCTACAGCATTAGGATGAAAATCAAACGACAAAGGAAAGAAGCGCAAAATACCTTACGGTTATTGTCATCTGACGAACCTGAAAAGTAAAGGAAGAACAATAGTAAGTTGAGAATTACAAAAAGTTAAATATGGGCCAAGGTCCATGTGTCAAGGAAAACATTGGTGGCAAATCACCAAGTGCAGAACTAAATTGCATGAATGATATGCTTGATGATATATGGCCCATTAAATGATGGCAGGCTAGTTACTAGAATGTGCTCAATTTCCAGTTTCATGAATTACAACCTAAACTTAAGTCCCCTGTTAGTGTGATCCTAAAAGTTCTTATGGATTCAGCTGAGAAAACCATCTTTGACATCTGAATTCATAGTAGGTATCATCACTAAAATATTTTACACTAAGATCATACTATATTTATTTAACTAAAATAGAAAAGGGAAAGTAGGAAAAATCAGAAAACCATTAAAAACAATAACAGTATCAACAAAAGCCATTCAAACCATGCAACCATGATTTCAGACAAATCCAAAGAGGGTTTACTACTTTCTTAAAGTTTTCAGTAAAAGTGGCTCCCCTCAACCAAATGTAAGGCACGCCTCCAAACCCTACAGGAAGCGGCAGTTCCAGTCCCCTTATGATGGCAGATAGCCTAAAAAATCTATTTCCACCCATGTATGAAATTTAAAGATCCAAAAATAGTGCAGATCAAGTAAATCTATAAATATTTGAAAACCATGAAAATGGATTGTCCAGACAGCGTATTACAAGCTGCACTTTTTTCAGGACAAAATCCAGTCACGAGCAAAATGAAATAGTACTTTGCTCATGGCCTCCAACCATTTGATTTCCATCGTACGGATGGCTAATACCAGAGGATGCTTCATACCAAGTGGCTAATGACTATTTGGAAATCACATGTAAAAGTGCTTATGTACTTACTACAGAGCATGGGGCCTAAAACAAAACACTTGAGGTCACATAGGGAAAACCAAGACACCTTAGGGCCTCGTTATTCGCATGGGTAGCTTATAAAAGTGCCGATAGAGAGTGAAAAGGGGGTTTCACATGCGCAACAACGGCTTCATACACAAGTCCAACATCAAAAATCATGTTAATTTCTTTATTGCATGTGCCTTTGTTAGTGAGAATTCACAAGCAATTACATGGAGATTCAACTTGAAGCCATGGTTGATTCAAACATCCAAAGTCTCTTAACCACTTAGCTCAAAAAGAAAGTTCCAAACAAGACCTTAGATAAGCTTCGGAGAGCATCACTTCCCACTGTAATTTGGACTATATTACAAGGAAAAAAACCCAAGAGCAAAGGAAGATCATCACCATACATTCAAGTGGCACTAAGGGAGATGAACCGGAAGATCCAAAACAAAACCCAGAAGCTAACATAATACCCCAAAGATTGAAAGAGAAAGAGTCCTACATAAAGGATATACAAACACCCATGACCCTGAGTGAGATACTATGCATGAGGTTTTAATTCATATAGAGAGATGGAGAGATACTTAAAGCGAGGCTCTATTAAATACTGCATCACACGAGGTCTATTTCACCTCTTGTGAATTTTCGTACATATTACAAACCCTCCTTAAATTTTAATGCATATGAGTATGGTACAAACCCCTGCTAGTGGAGCCAAAACGTAGTTCGCAAAATGGAAATACTATTCCATCCACCTCAAACAAGAAATATAAAACATGCAATCAAAGCAAACAAACAAACTCAAAGCAATTTGAATTACAAATACTTCAAACACAGACCATAGGAACATTATCTATAGAAAAACATGGATTATTCAATAGTGACATTTCCTAATCAATTCCAAAAACAAGCATCAAGCAATCCAAAAACAGCAACATTTACAACACAAAGACGTAGGAACCTTCAGAACTTAAGATTTAGGATTAGGGCTGACCGAAAAACTGTCCGAAATCGCCTGCCTATTCAACGCCCCCTCAATCGTAGTCGTAAAATTATAAAGAATCAATGCCACCACCCCAGCAGCGATCCCACCCAAAAGCGCCTGCAGAGGAGAAGGCGGTGCCCCGTCATCTAGCGTCGCCGACCCCATGGCCTTCAAGTTGTCAAGGGCCTCCTCCTTCAAGCTCTTCACTCCACTAGACCTAACTCTCTACAAACAAAATAAACCCAATTAAAACGACTAAGAACAAAAGATACAAAGTAAACTCTCAATCAATGTCACAGAACTCAACACAAGTTTCTTAACAGAGACAAAGTACTCAAAAAGCAAGTGTACCAGCTCTTTGGCTCGCTTTGCTCGCCTTCTCAGTGACCTGAAGAGGAAAACAGTGATGGCACCAGTGAGTAAAACACTGGTGGAAAGTTGAAGGGCCGTTGGCTCTGAGGCATCGGCCGAAGGCGGGAGGACGATGGGGCCGTTTTCTGGCAGGGGAAGGGCGGAGAGAAAGGTGAGCCATGGTGAGACGGAAAGGGCACTGTGTGGGGGCGCTCGGGGTCGCAGCAGAGGTGTGGGGAAGGGCGGAGGAGTGGCACCGATGCCCCACCGCTGATCGCTTCTGGGCGGCGAATGGCGAAGAGGAATGGAGGGTGCGGGGTTTGACAGGGTTAGCGGGAAAAGCATGACGATGAATGGGTTGGAAGGGGTTTTTTTTCGCGGCTGGGAATCCCCATGGAGTTGAGAATTTGAGATAAGAGAGCGCACAAGTGGTCCGGGCGGGCACATTGTATTTATATCTATCTCTATCAATCTATATATCGGGTGCAGTTTGTATGGAGCCGAGGCTCTAAACAATCAAATTAGAGCCTACCTTCAAATACTATCGAGTAATGTGGTTTCAATATTGGAAATTATTGTGATAGTATTAAAATATATTTTCAGATGTAATTATAAAATTTAAAGCTTTAAGAATAGTGTAAATCGAGCATATCTATGAACATTTCAAAATCTTGATCAATTTGAGGATATGTGGGCATCAAAATGACCTCTTCTAGTAAAATTTTTGAGGTATGCTCTAATTTGATTGTTTAGAGCCTAGGATCGATGCAAACTTTTCCCCTATCTATATGGGTATGGATTTATATTAGGCTTTCATGAGTAAGTGTTTATACAAGTGTGAGGCTCTAAACAATCAAATTAGGGCACACGTCAAAAAATTTACTAGAAGAGGTTGTTTTGATGCCCAAATATCCTCAAATTAATCATGCGACCTCAAGATGCATGGACATGAGAAAAAAAATGGATTTTAAGTTTTGGAAATAGTACATCTTGTAACGCATTTTTGGGCCGTCATTTTTTACGTTTTCATAGATCTGCCCGATTTATAATTAGAGAAAATATATTTTAAGGCTATCACAAAGATTTCCAGTATTTAAACCACATTTCTCGAGACTATTCTTTACTTTGATTGTTTAGAGCCTCGGCTATATACAAACCGCACCCTTTTATTAAGTGAAATTATAGCAAATATACCATAATTTTAGTTTAATTGGAAAAAAAAAAGCTCCAAACTTTCGTATATCTTGTCTACACCCTTTTTTCTTATTTTCGATTTTTTTTTACCAAAATAACCTTCACAGTAGTCCTACTACCGTAATATATGTTGCATTTGTTACGGTATTTAAAATACCATTATAACTTGAAGTAATATTATGGTACTTTAAGTACAGTGAAAATCTAACAATGTTATACAATATTTTATTACCGTAAGAAGTTGAATTTGTTTTACGGCACTCGAAATGCCGTAATACCATCCACTCTTATTTTCTCCTTTATGGTTCTGTTTCTACCGTTTTAAGGCTCTATTCTTCCTCACCACCTCAACATTTCTGGTGCTCAATCTCTCACAGGGTTTCTCTCTCCCCTATTTCCGTCACCTCATCAGATCTTTGAGGTAAGTAATATTTCCCAAATTTTATTTTTTTGACTACTATGTAGCATTTCAACCAATTTAGGGTAAATACATCATATATTGTCAATTTTAAGTTTATTTATCTACATTTCATGGTTCCATATGGGATTTGGTGCACTCTCTCTCTCTCTCTATACAGTGTTCACATGAAGTGGTAAATGACATGATTCTTCATGATTGTTATTTTTTTTTTTTTTTTATTACTTTGTTTTGGAAAATTAATGATATCTAAGGAAATGTGGCTGACAATAGTTGCAATAGTGTTATTGTACAATAGCCACAATTGTTATTCTATTTTGATATTTACGATAGCAAAACCCTTAATTAATTTTTTTTAGTAAAATCCTTATTGTTTCAAGATGCTCTCAGTTTGTGATTGTGTATGTCAGAGAGAGAGAGAGAGAGAGAGAGTTATATATTATTTTTTAGCTTGTTTTGAATGGGATTTTAGTGTTGGCATTGTTGAAATAAATGCTCTATATTGTTTTGGGTTGATATAGCTTTGATTACGGGTTAAAAATAAGCATGAAATTACTCCACTTTAAAATTTCTTATTGATTCAATTATTCTTGAGTAGTAATCATGCTCGTAAAACCAAGATGCTCGACACTATATCGATAACATTTTTGTAGCAAATCTATGATTTCTTTATCATGACAAATCTTCATAATTATCCATGAAAATACATATAAAAGTGATTTCTTGTTTGCCTTGTTAGTTAAACTTTGTGTCCCAATTATGATTAAATGTAGTTAAACTTTGTGTCCCAATTATAATTGAATGAGCTTCTGTAGTTTATTTTACTTATTCTTATTTTACTTTGTCATATCTTTTGTCAGGTGTTTGATAGACCGGCAGTAATCTATTTACCATGAGTTTGTTGTTTATGATGGTTTTTTTAACATGGATCATGGCAGAAGATGCACCCTACTCTAGAGGTCTTAAGATTCTTATATTGCTCAATAGACAGAGAGAGTATATATCACAGAAGATATGGGAAGGAAATGTATGTACAATTATTTCAAATTATATTCTTTATCTATCATGTAGGTTAAACAAATTATTTATTTTAGTATTTGAAATCACAAATTTCATTTCAAGATCAAGAAAATCCCCCTAGGGTTGATGAGAAGGTCAATGCAGCTTCTTTATGGCCCTTAACAAACAATGATCAAATCGATTTGGTTAGAAGATTAGGATTGTATCATCTGACCATAGTACGGATGACTCACCACTACCTTAGCACATTGTCTACTATGATCGAGAGGTGGCACGTAGAGACGCGTACTAGGCACTTCATTGTAAACGTCGGAGAGATGATACCTATTATTGAAAATGTATAGAAAATTCTTCGGTTAAAAGTGACCGGTGTAGCTACAACTCTTAGGAGAGTGAAGAAGTACGATGACTTTATTGGCTGCATGTTAGGACAAGTGCCACCTGGTGGTAACCATTTTATTATCCGACTGACATGGTTGAAGATACTTTTAAACAACTGCCACATAACTATAAGGGCACCACCCTTTTACAATACACTCGTGCCTACATCTTATATCTAGTCGGTTGTACAATCTTTGTAGATTCCACAGGTGGTTCGGTGCCTACAATATATTTACAGTTTTTTTAAGATATGGAAGTAGTTGGTCAGTATACATGGGGTACAACTGCCTTAGCCTTTTTGTTTCAAGGCTTATCAAAAGTTGATCGTCCTGGTCATCAACACCTAAGTGGATCAGCTACTCGTTTGCTAGCAATGCTCGAATATTAATCGTTTGCTAGTTTTTTAAAAAATTGATAGATATTTTTTGTTGTAATTTTATTTTTATACATGCATTTCAGTGCTGAGCATACAAGAATTTCAAATTGTTGCGCACAATTACCAAAGAAATAAGGGTAGGGCAACCTAGATCCCTCAGATGGGCCCCTCATAGAGTATGGGATAACTCTCATAACTTTCGTTTTATGGGACGACAGGCGACCGATAACGTGTAGATAAATAATGTTAGTATAGAATAGTTATTATTGATTTTGTTTATTTATAGTTTAATTAATTTTTGGTACAGGTTATTTAACTTAAAATTTATCCTTTTTTGGTCATAGGTCATGTGGACCCCATAAGATGATTATCCTGACCTAGGAGATGAAATTGAAGATGACAAAGATTACGGCATTATTATTCGTCAGACTGCTTTGTGTCGTACATATCTCATATGTCGACACATTTGTTAGGAGTATATGTCAGATCAAATGCTCTAGTTTGAATTTCACCAAGGGATATTGGCAGATCCCTTACAGTGGGAGTAGAGGGAGAGAAGGGGAAAGAGGATTGACAAATGGGTAGACGAACTTTGAAATGAAATAGACATGTGAACGAATAGGTTTGATTATAAGTGTCAAGCAGATGAAGATATGTTCAATGGAAACCGACAAAATAATTTATGGAGTGGTATACGCTAAGGACTATGCCCTTAATCCATTATCTATTTAGGAAACGTCCATCCAAATATGCACCTCGAGGTTACAATGATAAAGATAAAATGGTAATAATATTTTGAAACAGTTTCTGTTTTATTCGGAACATTTTAATTTTAGAAGTCTCAATAATCTATTTCCATATGACTTGATGCAACCTAGGGACATCAGCCATGTAGCTTGACTTGTGCGTGAAGGTTACAATTCAAGAAATTGGGACCTAATTGGGGAAGCATTAGATTCGCTCAAAATTTACGACCCATAAGCTGCAGGGGATGAAGATGCATTTGAGGAATTGGAGTTGGAGATGAGATGGAAGATATGTACCACCAGTATGGCTCCCTTCTTAAACAAATAAGGGGCCAAGTAATACACAATTCATCCCCACACCGATTCAAGCAGAGGAGCCTAGATGGCAGTTACGTTATCGCGTGCTAAGACAGCAGTAGAGCAGCTCAAATACAGAATTATAGTTGCCACAGTGGGGTGAGAAGTTGCTAGTACGACGAAAGCATTCATGATGATATTTTATGTTTTTTTGTTGTAAAGATGTCAGTAGTGCCTATATGTTGTAAAGAGGTCAGTAGTACCTATACTGTTTTTTTTGTGATGTGTTATATTTATGAAAGTTGAAATATCAATTTTTTGTGATATTTGTATATTTTTTTAATATTTGTGTTTGGTTGATTCAATGAGTTTATAACAATAGTCTGCATCTTATATGCTTATTGGAATGAGTAATTTAATAGTTTGGATGTGTCACAATTCCTTACAACCATTGGATGTGAAATTTAATAGGTTGGATGCGTCACAAAGTTCGAATTTAAAAAGATGTGTTGTTGAAGCTCACTTTTAAAAAGAAGTGATGTTGAAGATATTCAATTAAAAAAGTATGTGTTGTTTAAGCTATCCAATTTTAAAATGAAGACTAAATATAAAAAAACTATAAAAATAAATGTGGTCTTTCTTTTACCATAAAGCTCAGTTTCATCTTTACAGTAAAAAAAATTACCATAATAACATTTACAGTCTTTTGTTTACTGTAAAGATTAGTTAACGCATTACTCAAAATATTGTAATGCTTCAAAACCTGCTAGAAAAGTTGTGAAGTTTTGGAGCATTATAGTCTTTTAGGTATCGTAATGCTTTAACTAATATTTATGATAAAAAATCTACTGTAATAATCATTATAATCTTTTTAATATTGTAAAGATTTGTTAAAGCATTACAGTACCCAAAAGACCGTAATGCTCAAAAAGATTCTAAAAATGACGTGGAGGTTTGGAGCATTACGGTCTTTTGGGTCCTTTTGAAGTTATCGACAAAGTGATTCATACAACATCCTTGTTCACTAGTTGGGAATACTTTTTCAATTACGACTTTTAACCATTTCTGACGATCTGAGACAATAGTCAATGCTGGCAAATCAGGCCTCTTGTCAAACCACTCATTAAGAGGCTCTAGAAACCAAGTCCAACTTGGTGTATTTTCACTCTCAACCACTACATATGCTATAGGAAATATATTTTCATTCGCATCTATCCCAACTGCAGCCAATACTGTCCACTTGTATTTTCCCTTCAAAAATATCATATTGAGTCCCATCAGTATCCTGCAACCATACAAACATGGATAATTGCCTATAAACACACTCTCACACCTATCATAATCATCTGTTTGAATAACTGTTATGGTTCTAGGGTTAGTGATTCGGATCTTATGAAAGTACTTGGTGAGATCCTCGTATGCCATCACATAGGAACTCTAATTTCTCTCTTGTGCAACATCTTTGCCCAACCATGCTTGTTGGTAAGATAGCATAACACCGTGATCATGTTGTATATCATTAACTACATCTCCAAATATCAGACTGAGCATATCATTCATATGATCGTTGATATTGCTTGTCACCCAATGGCTTCGGACAAGCGGCTGATGAACCCTACTTATTCCACCGGTACCGGTACATGAGTGCATGTTTACAAACTTCTTCACCCTGAAAAAAGTTTGTTGTATTAACCCTCCAACAACGCACCTGCCATGAACACCCAGCTGCCGCATACCTCGCCCATACACGTCTCTCCTCGCTTTTTATAAACTTCATATTGAAGTTTTGTGATATGGCATAATCAATAAGGTGTGTACGTCATCAAAATTCTGACTCTGTCGAAGTACAACTTCGTAACTGTTAATCCTGATGGGACTTTCTATCAGATCGATGTCGTCAATATTCCGCTCTATTTTTAAAACATGCTTATCTTTTACATCTATACCAGCAACACCTTTACTACGAACTACTTTCTCTAGTAGGTAACTGCTATAGAAAAAAAAAAGAACAAGTGAGAATTATCCTAACCCATAACAAAATATTGATAAATAAAAAATAATGAATTTCATTACAAACTTCTTACATGATCAGTCTTAATGGACCATTATCGAGCACTATTGGCGGTCGATATTTAGTGGAGTCGAACTCAATAGATTTGTTTGATACGTGCTCGAGTAGGGAACTATGTCGAAAAAAAATTTGAAGAACAAGTAAGAATTATCCTAACATATAACAAAATATTGATAAATAAAAATAATAATAAATTTCATTGCAAACTTATTACATAACTAATCTTAATGGATCATTATCGGGCACTATTGGTGATCGATATTCGGTGGAATCGGACTCAATAGGTCTGTTTGATACATGCGTAGTGATGGGAGAAGACCCTTCCATCATATTTGTAATGTCATCATCATCATCAATAGGTATCATATTACTGTTACTTGGTAATCCTGGATCAATGTACCTAATAGTCATAGTACTTGGGGCATAATTTGATACTTTTTATAAGTGATCCTTTACTTGGTCAAATGATGGGATCCCCCTAAAAAATATAACCTTCATGCCCCTACCGTCATAAAAAATACGTCCATCATTAGATTTCCTATTAAAAAAACCACCAAAGTGTAAAACTATTTTCACTCTATTGTCACCTATTATTGTTGCGTACAAGCTCATGGATGAGAGATAGAGAGAGAGGGTAAGAAAAAGCTCAATGGATGAGAGAGAGAGAGGGTAAGAAAAAGCTCAATGGATGAGAGAGAGAGAAAAGAAGCTAAGGAAAATAAAAAAAGAGTAGTTTATGAGGCTAAAGAAAATGAGAAAAGATAAAAAAATCGTGAAAATAAGGTTTTATGATAAATAAATTGTTCAAAAAGGGAGGGAAATAACTACGGTAGTTCGAGTACCATAGCAAAGATCTGAGATATTACGGTATTAAAAGTGCCGTATAAAATTACGATACTTAAACTACCGTATAAAATGCTTAAGTATTACGGTACTTAAAGTACTATATAAAATACACTAAATATTATGGTACTTAAAATATCGTAACGTTCTTCACGATAATACGACTACCATGAAGGTTATTTTGGTCCAAAAAAAACTAAAAATGAGAAACAATGGTATTGACGAGGTTTACAAAGTTTGGGGTTTTTTTCCAATTAAGCTTAAATTAAGGTAATATTTGCGATAATTTTCTTTTTATTAATGTACTCATTTTAACATGATTTTTGTGGTATGTGGGAGTGCCATAAGTATTGGCTTTATGATAGATATCAACCTTAAAAGAGTGTTAGTTATTCTTGGTTCACACGTTTGTTAAGAGAGATGAGATTGTTTTGACTAGCAGTGAAAAGACTATTGAATTTGCATGGGTATAATGTGAGAGAGAGACTTTATTTCGTGGTTTAGAGAGTGCCACAAATAAAAGACCAACACAAAAAGAGATTAGATCCGTTATGAATCATGGATTAGCAAGAGACATATGTAATGCAAGTTGCAAGTGAGGGATTTTTTACATTTGCCTCTTTAGATCATTACAAACTTAGAAAAACTATCATGATGAATAGTCACTGAAAAATATAGTTTCATGATTTATTCTCTAATGCACTTATGTATGTGAAATTTTTGTATTTACACGGGTCGGAGATACACACTTTCTCTCAACTAACTAAATAGTCTAAAATTCTAAATATTTACTTATAAGTAAATTAAAGATATTTCAATTAATAGTAAATATTTACTAATAACTATAGCACGTGCGATGTATGTGCATAATACTAATATATTAGGAAAGATATAAAAAAATTACACATTATAAATTAAGCATATATATATATATATATATGGAAGAGACTACAAAACGATTATGGGCGAAAATGAATAGTATTTTCGTCCATAGGCTCAGTGCCGTCTGATTTATTTGGGCGGCGTGGATTAAAGGCTATAAGCATATTCGTGGAGGTCCGTCACGGATATAGCATGTCCGTGATAGGATTTTTTTCACACAAAATTGACGTAAAAAATATACAGGGTCCGTCACGGCTCTCGTAGGTCCGTGGAGGATTTTAGACAAAACCGTCACGAACATAGCATGTTCATGATAAGGGTGAAACACT
>NW_006499855.1:3700313-3720328 GCF_000471905.2 Amborella trichopoda
ATATAGAGAGAGAGAAAGAGAGAGAGAGAGAGAGAGCAATGATATCATGCGAACCGTTGTATAGTAATATGATGCAACAAGTTTAAAAAACCATCTTATGACCATTTGTTTGATTCATACTAATGAATCAATCACCAAAAAAAAATTGAAAACACAACCTATTTAGCTCAATTAACATAGGCCGTTCATTTTGGTGAGATACTTAGATCTAGGCCTTAGAAAGATTTTTTCATTTCCAATTTTTTTGGATGCCTTTATTATCATTAGATCAACAATGTTAAAAAAGAAAAAAATGATTTTGCATTTATAAAGGCTAAGATCTTGAAATTAACAAAATGAATGATCTAGATTCGTTTTTGGAGATAATTCATTTTGACCATATTTAGGATTCAAATGTAACTTCTTCTTTTTTTGGATTTGATTATTGAGATGAAGAGAGTGTGTGTGCAAAATTTGGGATCATACAAATACCACAAACATGATTTTCTAAAAATGTCGTTGCATTATACGATGATACTACCGTTGCATTGAATCATTGCTTTTATATATATAAATAAAAGCTCACAAGCTTCTACCGTAGGACAAAAATATATATATTTGACAAGGTTAATGAGTCCAATAATGGGGCAAAGGAAAATAATTTCCTCCAAAGGGAAAGAATATTGACCATCCAGCCATGTACAAGACTAGAGGTAGAGCTTCTATCGTTCGTTAAAGCTTGTATTTACATGCCTTGGATGGATGTATTCAATGTTTTACATAGATCACCGACTTGGATGGGAAATCGGCCAAGACACGTTTTGGGATAGTATGTATTCTGGCTCCTTTTATATATCTTGTTTTTTTTTTTTATGTGATTTATTGGATCCATCTATATTCTCAGCTTGTAAACTTTTATTTTATTTTTATTTGTATTTTTATTTTTATTTTTTTATTTTAAATATGTTTTGAAATATAAAATAAAACCATAAATTGCCACCCAAAACCGGATATAGATAAGTGGGTAAATAAGGCCCCGCCGATGTGGGTTTTGAGAGACTTGGATGAAAAGTCGGTGCACCGCGAAGGGGTGCGGACCGGCATATCGACGGAACCGAAACCCTGAAAAGTGGATTCGGGAATCGAGAAGACCTCGGCTCGCTGCATGCACCCACACCCACCCCCACCATCGCATATGGTTTTGTATTTATATAACACATTCGTAGGATGACTTCTCTCTTCTTTCCCTTCCTCACTTCTCATCCACCCAATCGATCCATCATCTTCTCCTCTTCTCTCCTCTCTCTCTCTCTCTCTAGTTTCTCTCTCTACTCACCAATAGGCTCCTTTTGCCCTCCCTCTCTCTCTCTCTCTCTCTCGAGCAAGGGCGGTGGATGGCCAGGATCAACAAGTATGCCTCCATTAATTTCAACGAAGTCTATGGAAACAAGAACCCCGCACCCAACTCTGTTTCCTCTCCTGCAACTTCTCGCCCCGCCTCTCATGGAGGAATGCTCGTCTTAACCCGCCCCTCCAAACCCCAACCTCCCCAACCCAAAAAACTCAACCCACAACCCCCATCATCGAACCCACTCGAGCCCACTGCGCAAGCCACCGACCCCCCCAAAACCAAGCCCACTATCCCACCCATCCAACCATATAAGCCAGAACCCGCCGTCCAGTCCATCGAGCCCTCTAAGCCTGAACCCACCATCTCAGACTCTATCTCTCTGAGGCCCTTGGGGCGCAGCAACAAATACACGCCCCCTTCTTCGAATTCCTCGGCAAAAGCAGAAGATCACAGCACAGAGACCGTCTCAGAGAAAGGGAGCGACATCTTATCAAGAGAAATAGAGAGAGGGAGTCTTGATTTATCAGGGCACAAAGAGAGAGAGAATCGAGATTCATTGAAGGAGAGAGCGAAAGGGAATCAAATCCCAAAACCGGAACCATTTCGACCGCCCCATCTACGTCCAGGCTACGTTTCATCAAACGAAGAACCTTTTGTAAATGAGGTCCATGGCAATGGCCACAGGTTCAGAGATTTCAGGGACTTTGGGAGAAACAACGCGTTAGGGCAGGGGCAATTCGGGGATAATTATGGCAGGGTGCGCGACGTCCGTTACTCTCCAAATTCAATGGATGAGATGGGAGGACATACTGGTAATAATGGAGAAGAAAGGAGGCCAAAATCGGGAGGATGGGACGAGAGGATGCGACCGAGTTCGGGTGGCGGCAGATCGAGTCCCGGTGGACCACGGCCTAGTTCCGGCGGGTTCAGGCAGGGTTTTGGCGGTCGGGTCGCGGGGAATTCAGATCCGCCCACGGGAAAACCCCAGTTTTATGGCTCTTACAGATCAGAGACACAGAGGTGGGCCGCTGAGTGAGAAAGGGGTAATAGCTCGAAATCATGATCCGATGATGTTTGTTTCTTTGGAATCTCCATATGTTATAGAACTGCATATTCCGAACAAGTCTCTATATTCATCTTCTGATTCTTGCTCTTTCTTTATGCATATTTATTTATTAATGTGTTTATTTTTCGATGACTCGAACTAGGGTTTGGTTTATGTTGTAATACTGGGTTTGGAGCTAATTTGTAAGTTTCTCTTTGATCATCACTGTCATGGGAGCTTTATCCCAACTATTTGGGAAATAGTTGGGGTTGGCTTTGATAATAACTTGTTACAAAGTTTTACTGGGTTTGAAACTAATTTTTAAGTTTCTCTTTGATCATCACTGTCATCGACCCCGGCTGCCTACTTAATACAACTTTCCATCTTTACTTGGGCTTGGAACCAATATGATTGACAAAAAAGCCAAATTTCATCAAATAAATGGTGTGGAAAAGAAATGAATATTGCAGGAAGAAGTGGGTTTGGAACCCAACATGATTGACAAAAAAAGCCAAATTTCATCAAATAAATGGTGTGGAAAAGAAGATAGAAATGTATAGCGAGCTGGTAGGGTAACTTTTTCCGGTACATCTCTTTGTCACGCCTGCTTACTTTTGTAATATAAAGAAGGAAAGGGAGATTTTCTTTTAACTGGTATACAAAGAGGAGAGAGAGAGAGGAGGTGGAAGAAGTCCTTATCAGGAAGGAATGTAGACTAGAAACAGGAATTGCCCGTCTTTTCTCCACGGGAACGAATTAGTAGGGTTGTGATTGGTATTTCAAAATCCGACTTTCTTAAATGGATGGTTCGCCCCAAGTCTCATAAAAAAGTGGGTCGTGTTAGGTAGGTAGCTAATATAAAATTTGTTTTGGTTCGGTCTCAAATAATTGAATTGATAATCGTCGGGTTTAGATGGCTCAATTAGCTTGGAAGATGAAAGATAACAATTTCGTGTTCACTCATGAGAGGTAGGGCTTAAAAGGGTGCCAAAAAAGTATAGTGGCAGCAAAAAAAACATGATTGCAGGCCTTGTTACCGAAAAGAACATAACTTTACTCGAATATCCAATTAAATATTGTAACTATAAAAATCTTTTACTCGTATATCCAATATAAATATTGTAACTATAAAAATCTTTTCCTTAAAATTTTTCCCCTTAACATTTCTTAAGCCTGGTAAAGGGGTGGGTTGTATTAGGTAAATAACCAAAATAAAATATGCCAAAACTTTTCATGAATTCAAAATCTACGTTATTTGCTTATGCTTGGGCATTTTTCAGAAGCGACCCGTTACTTCGGAACGCGAGAATAGTGAGAAATGAGCAAGGGTTAGCTAGGGCGTACCTTAGAAATGAAGCATCACAGCGTCGCCCGATTGCGGTGAAAATAAGCAAGAATTCCTGCAACAATCGGGACAAATGCGAATAAAGAAAATAGGTAAGGATTCCTACGACAAATCGAGACAGTGCGAATAAAGAAGCTAGTCAAAGATAATAGGATTCGCCTAGTTATATGGAATGTATGAACTCTTCCATGTAAGAGTATGCAATTAGTGACACAATGAGATGAAGGAGAGTAAACGTAGCATGTCTATAGGAAATTAAGTGGAAAAGAAAAAAAAGAGTTAAAAAAATAAATGGGTATAAGCTTTGGTAAATAAAAAAGAAATAATATAAGTGATGTAGGCATAATAGTAGATAAAGATTAAAAGATAAAGTAGTTAATGTCAAGAGAGCTGGTGATAGACTCCTTTTAATTAAATTTGTATTAAGGGAAGAGATAATTAATTTAATTAGTGCTTATATATCACAAGTAGAACTAGAGAATAGACTTAATAGACAATTTTGAGAGGACACAGATGGCCTAGTACAAGACATACCAAATGGAGAGATGACATTTTTTGGAGGGGATTTAAATGGATATATATGGAAGAATAATAGAAGATATGAAGGGTTACATTTGGGAATATGAGTTTGGTGAAAGAAATGAGATAGGTGAGGCTATTCGAAATTTTGTTATGATCTACGACCTAAGAATAACCAACATTTACTTTAAAAAGCGAGATGAATATTTAATAACCTATAAAAATTGTTCATATTAAAGCATTTAATAACCTATAAAAAATTGTTCATATAAAAGCCACATTAACTTTTTTTTAGTTAAGAAGATAGATCGATCATCATGTAAAGACTGTAAGGTTATCTCAAGAGAGAGTTTGACTACCCAATATAGGCTTGTGGTTATGAACGTCTGCATAAAGACAAGGAAGAAAAGAGGTGAAATTGATAGCTGACCAAGAACTAGGTGGTGGAATTTAAAAAAATGAAAATTTAAACTTATCTAAAAATAAATTAGTTAAAGAAGGAAAATAGAACTCTGAATATAAGGTCAATGATATGGAATGAGCTGGCCGATTGTATTAAGAAAGTGGCAAAAGAAATTTTTGTTAAAACTAAAGGGAAAAGAAATTTCGATAAGGAAACTTGTTGATGGAGTGACGAGGTTCAGAAGGTCATTAGCGAAAAATGATCTCATTATTAAACTTGGCAATGCAATAGAAATGAACAAAACTTAGAAGAGTATAAAGTTTTTAAGAAAAACGCTAACCCAATAATAAATAAAGCTAAACTTAAGACATATGATAATCTATACAGTAATGTGAGCAAGATAAGGTGAAAAAATTGTCTTCAAATTAGCAAAAATGAGAGAAAGAAAGTGTAAAAATCTAGACCATATTAAATACATTAAGAGTGAGGACCAAAGGGTCTTGGAGAAGAATGAAGAAGTCAATAAAAGGTGGAGAGTTTATTTTTAAAAATTATTAAATAATGAACACAGTGGGAACATAATAATAGAAGGAACCATTGACATTTAATGAGTGTTGAAGTCATAGATACATTCGTACGATTAGGATCTCAGAAGTGAAAGTAGCTGTAAAGATTATGAATATAGGAAAGGCTTTAGGATCATATAATATTATGATAGAGGTTTGAAAGTGCATGGGGGAGATTGGCCTTGACTAACTAACCAAGTTGTTCAATACTATATTAAGAACGAAGAAAATGTTAGACGAATGGAGGAAAAAGTACTATGGTATCTATTTACAAAAACAAATGAGACGTACAGAATTGTATGAACTATCAATAAATCAACCTTATGAGCCATACAATGAAGTTTTGGGAGAGAGAGTGATAGTGCAAAGACAAAGGCATGAAATGAGTATCAAAAAAGCAATACAGCTTTATGCCACGGAGGTCAACAACCGATTCTATTTTCCTACTTAGACAACTGATTGAGAAGCTTAGGACAAAAGAAAAATACTTCTCGTTGGTCTTTGTTGAAATAGAGAAAAATTTATGGTAGAATACCTTGAGATTTGATTAGGTAGGTGTTGAAAAATAAAAGAGTCTATGGACATTACATTGACTTGGTGAGAGATATGTACGATGGAGCACTAACCAGTGTATAAATAAATGGTGGAGAGATGAGTGAGTTTTTAATGATAATAGGTCTACATCAAGGATCAGCATTGAATTCGTAGTTCTTTGTCTTAGTTGTGGATGATTTAACTTGGCACTTACAAGATGAGGTACCTGGTGCATGTTATTCGTTGATGACATAGTTTTGATCGATGAGACCCAAAACGGCATCAACAAAATGTTAGAACTCTAGAGGACTCTATAATCTAGAGGTTTTAAAATTAGCCGAATTAATACAGAGCATATTGAGTGCAAATTTAGTAATAGGAGTAGAGATTAGAAAGTAGTTAAGATTGACGATCAATAAATACAAAAAAAAATGCACTTTCAATAACTTGGGTCAATAATCTAGGAAAATTGAGATATTGAGAAAGATATCACAAAAAATTAGAGCAGGATGACCTAAGTGGAGATATGGCAACATAAGTTTTATGTAAGCACCGCATGAAGGTGAATGGCAAGTTCTAGAGGACAGCAGTGAGACCAACTTTGCTTTATGAGACGAAATGTTAGATGATCAAAAAAAAACATACCTATAAAATGAGCATAGCGAGGATGATGATGTTGAGATGGATGAGTGACATGACAATTAAGAGATAGAATTCCAAATATATATATTCAGAAGAATTTAGGTGTGGCACCAAAAAGCGATACGATGAAATAAAGTAGCCTTAGGTGGGCTAATTATGGGTGGCGCTGACCCAATACAACACCTATTCGGATGTGCGAGTTAGTTCAAGTGGAAGGCTCAAAAAAGGCAAGCAACAATCCCAAAAAGAAATGGTTGAAAGAAGTGAAAAAATATATGGCCCTTGATAAAGCTAAATAACAAACCAGGATTTGTGTAGCAAATCCCAATTAGTTAGAAAAAGCTTTGAAATGATGAAAATCTTTCTAATATTTATATCTTACATGTGTATCAATTTTCAAACTCTGTCACGACTAGTTCCAAGCTGGTCATACCAGTCCCAAACTCAGATAAAGAGAAAGGTTGTTTTAGGTAGACAGCCAGTTAAAAACTATGCCACATCTTTTTATAAATCGTTAATGGAACAAGATTCGTGTAGCCCACCCCAAATATTTGAGATAAAACTTGAATCATTATGATGATGATGATGTGTATTTCTTTTACAAAAACAATATATTCATATAATGAGTATAGCTGAGACGAGGATATTGATATGGCTGAGTTGCAACATAAAAAAGAATAGAGATGAACAAAATCCATTGAGAGAGGGAAAGAGAATCCGTTCAGAGGGGGAAAGAGGGAATGAGAAAAGATTGAGAAATGAACTTAAATTTGGATGAGAGGGTTGCACATGTGGAGAGGGCGTTAAGAGAGAATAATTTCCATAAGTATAAGAGAAAGACAAATACGAGAGAAATAATTGAGGATATAGAATTTAAAGAAAAAACAATAAATGATAGATAGAAAACTTACATACGTTTTTTTTTTTTTTTTTCCTTTCGAGGGTCGCATGTGGAGAGGCTGTTTCTTATAAAACGTAAAATGTAAATCCATAGAGAGAGAGTAATTGTTCCATAAACAGAAAATATGAGACAAATAAATGAGGTTGCTTTTTAATAACTGAGAGAAAAAGAGAGAAGCCATTGAGAGAGGAGAGAGCGTAATGCCCAAGGTCTAGAGACAAAAACGTACTGCTAAGTTTGTTTTGAAGTTTTTTCAGTATTAAGTTTTATCACAATCTTCTTCCCCAAGGTCGAGAGAAAGCGTAATGCCAAATTTGGGGCAAAACAAATGAGTAACAACCCCCAAATTAGCGAACTTGGATACTATTCCGGTTCTCCCTGACCAAGTATTTTTCCCAGGGAAACATTTCTATGGGTGTGGTTTGTATAGAGCCGAGGTTCTAAATCATCAAAGTAAATCACAACTTCAAATAGTGTTGAGAAATGTGGTTTCAATACTGATAATTTTTGTAGTAGCCTTAAAATATATTTTCATTTTTAATTATAAAATTTAAAGCTTTAAAAATAAGGTAGATCAACCAAATCTATGGAAACATGAAAATCTTAAAAATTGACAGTCCAAAAATGTGTTACAAGATGCACTACTTCCAAGACTTGAAATCTATTTCCAAGACTTGAAATCTATTTTTTTCTCATATCCATGCATCTTGATGTCGAGATGATCAATTTGAGGATATTTGGGCATTAAAACACCTCTTCTAATGAAATTTTTAAAGTGGGCTCTAATTTAATTGTTTACCGCCTCGACCCTATAAAAACTTTTTCCTCTTTCTATCATGCAGACCAGATGACAAACACCCTCCAATGTTTCAAATTAGAGGAAAGAAAATACATGATCAAAGATTGTTTAATGTTTTATTTTTAGATTTTTCCAAAATTTTGGACATCCACAAATCTCAATCACGCACATGTAAAAAATATAACAAATAATTTATAATAAAATAAATTGACCGAATACTTTTAAATGTTCATGGAGTATCTTGTTCTATTTACCTTTTACAAATTATTAATTTTATATTTAATTTAGGTACACCTTAGTGTAGCATAAAAAAATTCAGAACTTCTTGTCAATCCAATTTGTCAAAAAATTTAAAATAAAAATTCTATATTAAATCATGACCATCCATGTTTTTTCCTTCTAATATGAATTGTTGGAGAGTGCTTGTGTACCCCTAAGTGTCCACACTTTGTAGACCCTATATTATCTTTTGTCCTTTCAATATGAAGGGTTGAAAGGTGCTTGTGTACCCCTAAGCATCCACACTTGGACCTCATAATATCCTTTTTCCTTTTAATATGAACTGTTGAAAGGTACTTGTGTACCCCAAGTATCCACACTTTGTGGACCCTATACCATCCTTTTTCCCGGACAGGATGCTACAATCGCCAAATGAGACGGCAATTAGCGAGTGTTATTTGTGCTTAGCTGATCAACCAAGCTTGTCTATAATGAAAGACTTTACTAAACCGATATCACAACTTTGAAAACTATGACCCAAAAAAGCATTTACATCGAAAACAGAAGATATGCTGATGTAGAAAGGACATTATGTCTGCATCTCCCATCCACTCCTATATCGGTGATTACCCTCCAAGCAACATCAAGTAAAGCAAACAACGGTAATAGCCAGGAGTTATTATCTCCATTCACTTCTACAATACAAACCGTTGGTAGTTCAAGCACAACCACAAGCTTCTGATCTAAATTTGTTTAAGCATAATAGAAACGATCAACTACAAATCCACATCCACCAGAATCGCTCCCTACACCTTAGAGAGGAAAGCGAATTGTAAAACACATATGTCATGGTGAAACAAGCCCAATACGGTTGCAATACTTAACTAAGTCTAAAAGTTGTCATGCAAGTAACACTTGCATCTGGCAATGCAACCATACACTTACACAGCTCTAGCAAGGCCATCAGATTCATGTTCGGACCACTGGTGAAGAGAATCCTGAGGACCACACGAGGACTTTGATGCCTCAGTGGTGGTAGTGGGAGCTTCCTCCGAGCAACTCTGAGCATCATCACTTGCCACCACTACAGGGATCATCTTTTCCACTTCATCATGCGTATATATCAGGATCTTTGAGACAATGTTACAGAATTCCCTAACATACATTCATGGGACGAGAAAAGCATCAGATCCATGTGTTTGTGCATGTGCATGTGGGGGGAGAGAAGAGAGAGAGAGAGAGAGAGGACAACTCACTGCCAAGGATCATCCCCCACCAGCATCATATCATCATCACTATCCGTGTAGACAACTTGCCATCCCTTCTTGGGATCATTTAGAAGCCCCTCCATATTGAATAGCCGCTCCAGTTCACTAATTAGATCGTCATACCCCTCGAACTTTGAGAGATTGATAGCCCTTCCCACCATGCTTCCCTGCTTGTGGACCTGCAGCAACACGGGTTTGATAAGAAGCAGAGAGAGAGAGAGAGAGAGAGAGAGAGAGAGATGAAATGGGAATGTGATTTTGAAGGAATGATTACTTTTGTGCAACTGCGGTTGGCTGTTTTATTCAAACACTGCGACTTGGACTCAGACTGTTTCTGCTGGGTCTCGCAGCTCACTGTCCAAGTCGAGGGCTGGAAAGAGCTCTTTGAATTGAAGTCATCATTCGAAGAAAGAGAGACATGTGCAGGGTCCATTGCTTCATTTGAGAGAGGAGGCTCCTCAGTTAAGGAAAAACCAAAGAGTCTGCAGCAACTGTTTCTAGCATTAGTAGCTCCATCTTTCCCATCCTTAATATCAACTCTAAAGGCATCAGTAGGAGGTGCACATACATCGGGAGCCTGGCTTTTCTTTTTCAAAGAATCACATGGGCTCTCATTTAATGGGCCTTTTGATACTTCACCACAGGCCAACAAAGAGAAATTGCCAGACGGTTGCTCCGCAATTCTTAGAGTATTGTTTATATCTTGCGGTACCAAAGGAGGGTGGAGTAAATGACTTCCTGACCCGTGAAACCTCAAAAGCGATGGTGTAGGAAATCTTGGGGTTGATGGAGAGAGAGGAAATTGGGCAGGGTGCCCTTGAAGTGGTAATACGGACCACCTCTCCCCAGTTATTGGTATAGGGTACCCTTCAAGGGTTCCAACACTTAGCTCACTGTTTCTCTCTCTATTGTTCTGTGATTTCAAATGGAAAATTTCTTGACCTTGCAAGACCTTATGGAATCTATCAGATTCTTCAAAGCCTATGCTGTTGCTACTAGAAATGAAAGGGCCAACTCCAAGTGGTGTTTGGATGGCACCTCGGACGAACTCAGATGACATGGGACTGTTAATTGAAGGGATGAATCTTCGAGATTCCAACAGTTGATGACTTGAGCTGTCATAGGGTTTGCTAAAACCCGATTTTTCTTGACCTTGCAAGACCTTATGGAATCTTACAGATTCCCCAAAGTCTGAAAACGTGCTCCCATCTGCGCAATTAACCAAAGACAGTAGGCTTACCACAATCAAAAGATCAGCAAGATTTCGATAGGCATCACAAGAGACATTCATAGAGACAAGAATGATAAATACCAGGAGGGGAACAGCCAGTTTGAATTGATGGAAGACTGATCCTGGGTCGCTTTAATCCAGTTGCTGGAGGGCTAAATACTGGAACAGACCCCAAAAGGTCGATCTCCCATGGAGAAACTCGATCCAGACGATCATTCCCGGAATCCTCATCCCATCTGACCTGTAAAAAAATGAGGCTGATTCACAAACTAATATTCCGAAAGATACCATTAAGAGTCAATGGAAAAATATTCAAAACCAGATACCAAGCCATCGAACAACAAAAACACCTTAAATGAATAAATGTGCAAGGCACAGGGCCTTCTGAGACAAAAATGAAAAAGCATCCAGATACCAAGCATGATTGTATCCGCCTGAGCTATCAGAAATAAGCAGTAATGGTGGAGAATGCAGATGACCAAGTTACACAAAATGCATTCCGACTCAAATTCAACTGCATAGCAGCTGCTCCAAAAAAGAGTACACAGGAAGTAAGGAAACCCATTCGCCACACTCACCCGTCTGCCACTGATGGCAACAATGAAGGCCACAATCATTTCATTTGCAGAAATATTTTATCCAACAATTTTTGTGATTGCCTGATTTCAGTCCATATTCATTTGTAGCATAAATATGTGCTACATTCATGGGAATAAATGAACAAATGTGTCAATTTGCATCAATGCCAAGTCTTTTTGTCTCTTCCTTATTTGAACTCCAAATTCTCCCCAATTTCTTACTTGAAAAGCTGGACTCTTCAACAAACTTTTTGCCATTATTTTAGATGGATTAATATGGGTTACTTTAAAAGTAAAACTTAGAAAAATACAAAGTCAGGAAAATTGACTGAAAAACTACATGATCAAATGATGACAAAAAATAGAACTATTAAAATTCCCCTATAGAGTTCTTTCTTATTTTGATTTTTTATTTTTATTCGTTGTCCAATATTTTTGGGACATATTTGCAAATTTTTTCAGGACTTGGATGGTGGAACCTGATCTAATCCCAAGTTCAAGTACACTTGCCACAGATCTTGACTAAGTCCTGAGGAGAGCCTAAGATTTCCACCTTCATTACAATTTGGCATTTGCAATAACGTGTTTCAGCATACAAATATAGCCTTTCCCTCCAAAACTTAATCGCAAGAAGCTTGCACCTAAGGCAGTGCTTATTTTAAATGTTGATAAGAAGTTTGCTACATGATTTTAGCATATAGTATTGCTATTGGAGGAGCAAACATGCTCAGTCACCCGATAGACTCCCTCCTACAAACACACCCCAGTTTGCTACATGATTTTCGCAATTGTTTCTAGAAATGATCTCCTATATCTGAAATGTGTTTGTGGTAGGACTAGAAATGAGTCTGAGAAATGGTTATTACTGGTACATGATCACCAGAAGTTGCAAAGCACCAGTAATACTAGAAAGTCAAAACCACTCTAATAAGGAAAAAGTTTATATAAAGCTGAGGCTCTAAACAAATAAATTAAAGCCCACCTCAAACATTTCAGTAGAAGAGGTTGTTTTGATACCCAAATATCCTTAAATTGATCATCTCAACATCAAGATGCATGGACATGAGAGAAAAATGGATTTCAAGTTTTGGAAATAATGCATCTTGTAACGCATTTTTGGACCGTCAATTTTCAAGATTTTCAAGTTTTCATAGATCTGCTCGATATACACAATTTTTTGAAGCTTTAAATTTTATAATTAAAGATAAAAATATATTTTAAGGCTATCACAAAGATTGCTAGTATTGAAACCATATTTCTCAACACTATTTTACGGTGAGCTTTACTTTGATTGTCCTCGGCTTTATACAAACTACACCCTTCTAATAATACTACGATTTGTTTATTACCAAACATAAATTTCATATGCTATTAAATTTGCTAGGACAATCAAAATAAAGGTAACCTATAAACTAGTTATGTAATGTTAATACAATAGAAATACATATCATAGAGCCTGTTTCTCATTCTTCTGGGGATATACTTCACCATTTTACAATAATGTGATAATGTGCATAGGAACGGCCATATCAGTGATACGCTTCACAAGTTTAAAATGACACACACACACATGCACACACACATACAACACAACTACAAGTACAAGCACAAGCACAATGGACCATTACCACATAACTAGCCCACCTATTTCATATCCAGACAGCATCAATATCACAGATATTTCACTTTCAGAAACTGGCACGGCTCTAACATATCCTTCTCACACCAACTCATATCCCAAGAGGTACCAACTAAAATGTACTTAAAAAACCTTATCAGTACCAAAACTCGTAGCCATACATCACCCATGTAAACTCTTGGCAACTATACCCTTACCTATAAGACTAGTACTCATCAACATGTTTTGTGGGTCGTTTAGATAGTTGTTAATAGATCACTTTGCACCCTTATCTTAACTTACAGTTTTTTTTTTGAGAAAAGTTGACTACCCTCATCTAACTTACAGTTCACATAATTATTTTTATTTTTGATCCATATCAGAATGTTGCCTTCTTATGGCCTTAGTTACACTGCTCGTTCTAGTTGCCTAGGAGGCTAACTTGGCCTAGGTGGACGAATTCAGTCTGCCTCACCTTGAGGCAGCCACCTTTTAAAGCATTGACCAACACCATGGCCGAGTATAAGGTAATGGGCTAATCGCTAATGCAGAGTGAGATCATTTGAATCTGCATAAATTTGAAATTCCCCGCATGTCTTTATTGCAGCATTAACAATGCTAAAAATTGCCACAAGTCCACTTGTTCATAAGCAAATTACACATCAAGGTTGATTACCATTTTCATGAGAGTAGCTCATGAGGGGACATAATACTCTCTCATATGTCCATAGAAATAAGATTTGAGAATTCTCCTCATATTTCCATAGAGATCGCTAAAACATAATTTGTTCACTTGCGCCATGAGATCCCAGAAGTACCAGTTTTTCTTGTTATATTCTTCCTCATTGACATTCATCACAGTTCGAGAGGAGCAGGTTTCAAATATTGTCGGCAAATTCTTGTTGGTGAAATCCTTCCTAACTGAAATTTAGAAGCGTTAGAAGGAATAGAACGGTGTCATATATGTATATTATTTCTATTTTGTTCCGATTATGTAAGCAGTCTTCTTATTTGGTTCCTCCAATATTCATCAGATATGTTTCACCGTACTTTGGGGCATTCCTACCTTTAACCCCACATAACTTGTATTAAGTAGGGCTTCATTGTTTCACCTAAACAGAATCATTTACTGTCTCAAATTTAAAGATAACTAGCATTGCTCTAAGCTATCTCAAATTAAAAGATAACTAGCATTGCTCTAAGCTTTCCAATTTCAAGATTTACTTGCAGCCAATGAGCACAAAATTCCTTTCTAATGGTACAGCTGCAAAAGCACATGATAGCTCTAATGGATTCTTCAACGAGTTGTAGAGATGGAAGCTGCAACATATTAGCAATATAGTGACTTCGACAATAAAACATAAAACATTACACTGAGTTCACTATGAACTGCTTTGTTTTTTGTCATTCTCTTTTTAATATTAGTGACTACCGCAAATGTAGAGAACAATTTTCATACTCAAGATAGAATATAAATAAATTCCAGCATTATTACTAAAAAAGTGTAACAAGAAGTTCCTAATAACCATGTCATGCAAGAAAAGTATGTATACGAGGAAAATGTAAATAGTTAGAATAAATTGCTAAATAGGAGGAGACAAGGTTTCTTATGGAACACTTTCCACTCCCATGGAGCAGTAGAAAAAATAAGAACACAATTTAAGTTCAGATTCATATTGCTGATAAATCATTGACAGATTCGAAGAAGTACAAAAAGTTGTATGGTACTGGGTGCACCAATTATGCATCACCAGAACACACCAAGTTGGTGCATGACAACTATTCTAGTACATTAGCTAAATGCATGAGCACCATGGCATTATTAGTAAGGAACAAATGAATGAAAAGTTCAGCTTAGCCAGAATGCTCCATTCTGGAAAGATAAGAGACTAAGCACAAGATGAAAGCATGCAACAAGGAAGGGCATGTACCATCAGACACCTCCACTTTGAACCAGGCCATCTAACTGGATCAATATCACCCACTCCACTTATTAATCCTGTGCACCTGTAACACAGCAGTGATTTCCTAGACTTTTAATCAAAGGACAGATTTCCCTTAAAATATCCTTTTTCCTTTTTTTTGTTTAGATTTCTCATTCAATATTAAGAAGAAGCAAATAAACAAACCTCCTCTCTGCCGCATCTTCTGTTTCAATTTTCATTTTAAATCTCATCCCAAGGGAAAACTGTTGGTTGAAGTTCTTGTAATACTTCCAATATGGTACAATGAACTCCGCAGGGCTAGCCCTACATGTTAGAACGTTGAGGTAGAGGTTTAAGAGTTAAAAAGAAAATTATTAAGAGTTAAAAAGAAAATTATAAGCACATATATAAGCATAATTGAATTAAAGGACATAAAGCATATTAGGAAACCTCACAAAATTTTATTTTCAAGCAGCTTTTAATTCGCAGAGAACATCATCAACACAATTTGATGGAAACTCAAACTTTCAGTGAGATATAGAAATGTACCACAATTGCATCTAAGAAAGTGGATTCCATTTTAAACAGATGAAATACATATGCAGGTGTGTAAGGCCAGCCTAGCTGCCTGTATCCAAGGCTGTCAACATAGTTGTGGCATGATTTTGTAATTAACAACTACATTTGAGAAAGTGGGAGGAAGAGTTTATTCGTGTGTAAGTGGGTGGAAGAGTGCGACTGCGTCGAAGGAATAATTGAGATGGGAGAGTGAGTGTGCTGGGTGGTTATGGAGAGGTTGAGTAAGTGAGAGGGAAAGAGGTTGAGTAAGTGAGAGGGTATGAAGTTGAGTACGTGAGAGGGAGAGTGATTGGGTTATGGAATGGTTGAGTATGTGAGAGGGAGAGAGGTTAAGTGAGCGGGGGGAGAGGTTGAGTGAGTGAGAGAGAGGTGTGGGTGTGTAATGATAAGGGAGAGAGAGGTGCGTTGACTTTTGGAGAAGGTGAGAAAATTAGTTTGTGGGAGGTAGTGGGGAAGGGAGTTTCAAAGGAGCAAGGGGGCCCCACCCGTTTTGCAGTTTGAAAAGAGAGAGGGAAATGTTAGTAAGGGAGAAAGTGAATGGGAGAAAAAGTGGAACCACGTGGGAGGGAGAAAATAGTGGGCTTGGAAATGTGAGTGGAGAGAGAGAGAAAGATGTGGGACATTGGGAAGAGGGAGGAAATGAGAAGAGAAAGAGAGAGAAGGGGGAGTAGAAAGACAGAGAGATGGAGAGAGAACGAGAGAGAGACATTGGGAAGAGGGAGGAAATGAGTAGAGAAAGAGAAATGGAGGAAGAGAGAGGGGCATTGGGAAGAGGGAGGAAAAGAGTGGAGAGAGAGAGAGAGAGAAGGGGGAATGGGAGGAGAGAGAAAGAGAGATAGAGCAAAAGGAATATGGAGCAGGAATGGAGTATGGTATAGGGTGCACTAAGGTGTATTTTGATAGTTTCTCACCCTCTCCAAAATTGAGCGTCTCTAGCTCATTCGTCCGACAACAATGGTAACGGTCTCCTCGCACCGACAAACTGTAATCTGAGCTATCAACTCCAAGTGCAAGGTCTGTGGGCCCAGCTTTGCCGCATACAGGTTCACGATCCCTGCTTGTATTTATTTTTATCATTTATTTTATTTTTCTTGTTTTATTTCTAAGATATTTTTCAAATCCCCTATTTTCCCTTAATCTTCTAAAATTTCCTTTTCTTTTGGTTTTTAGGGGATCTTAATTGGCAAGGCCGGCAGACGACCAAATAATTTAGTTTTGTTGTTCCATTTCTAAGATATTTTTCAAAATCCCTTATTTTCCCATAATCTTCTAAATTTGTTTTTCTTTTTCGGTTTTTAGACAATCTTAGCCAACAATGCCGGCTAACCATCAAAGAAGGGACTGCTAGGTCATTTTTCTTTCATGATCCATAATTTGATGGAACCTTCATTCTCCACCTCTGATTGACTAGTTTAAGCAATAAATTAGGCAGAAATATTATTTTTGCTGAAATTTCATGTATAAACACAACTATTAATTTTATTCAATAGGTTAGATATAATCTGGGTCTAGTGGATGGGACATTAAAGCCCCCTAGTTCTACACATCCAAAATTTGGTGAATGAAGAGCTAACAATGCAATTGCCAAGTCATGGTTATTTAACTCCATGGAATCTGATAATGTGATAGTAAGATAATCCCAACAACAGCTGGAAATTATGGGATACCCTTACAAAATCAACTCCTGCAAAAGGAAAACAGCGCACGTGTATTCCAACTTCAGCACACAATCAACAAGGAAATAAGTCTTTTGCTGCATATTTTGGTGTGCTAAAAGGGATGTGGGATGAACTGAGTTACTATGAACTGCCTTTGTGTGATTATGCAACTGAGCCTGAAAAGTATAGGACAAAAGTAGATGAAAGCGAGGTTTTTGGGCTACTTGCAAGTCTTAATTCTGAATGTCTTAATTCTGAATTTGGGACTGATAGAAATCAAATCTTGGCTCATGAAAAACTTTCTTTCCTTTGTGCCATTTATAGTCTTTTTCAACAAGAAGGGAAGGGAAGTTATGAATGACCCAACCAGTTGAGCACCCCACTTTAGCAGCAAATAGCAAAACCATCATAACAAGTGGAAGGGTAGAGCTCAAGGGCACCCCAACCAAGTGAAGCATCCAAATCAAGAAAAATTCACTGCACCTACCCCAAGAAGGATGACTATCGACAAGGAAAGACGTTGGTCTTTACATGGGCAAAATTCCACTGCTTGTACAAATGCTACTCATACAATTGATCCCACTAGTGTAGAGACTTTCCAATGCTTCGGGAGACCTGAGCTTTACAACACATCTTCATCTCCTTCTGAAGTAGCAACTAGCTTTCTCGTATTGCTACCCCCACCACAAACTGGAAATTGATTCTCGAGTTAGGCACCACATGATGGTCATCAACAATTGAACCCAAATCTTTTTCATCATCTATTTCTCTCAAAACTATTAGTTTTGCTGATGGATCAACCATCCCAGCTCTTAAAGTTAGGCAAGTAACTTGGTCCACGGTTTTTTCTTTATCAAATGATCTCCATATGCCTTCATTCCCTGCTAGTCTTCTCTTTGTTAGAAGCATTCCCCAGACTAGAAACTACTCCATAACCTTTTATCCTACACATTGCGTCTTGCACTTGTTTGATAGAATATCCACGATTTTCACGACAATCATCAAACTTGGATAGAAGTCCATGTGACAAACTAATAAAATGATTCATTCTAATGTATGGGTCCCAAACCCATTATTTCTTTGGTAGGTAACAGGTATTTGTTAGTTTTAGATTATTATTCTCGTACTACATGGATTCAATCTATTACATCTGGAAATTTGATATCTTGGTTTAAAGTTTTTCATGAAATGTTCGTAACTCACTACAGTGCTAGACTTCAAATTCTATGATCTGACAATGGAACAGTTTGTCAATCGACACATTTCTGAATAATTTCAGGGAATTCTTCATCAAACATCTTGCCCTTTTATTCCCCAACAGAATGCAGATCTGGAATGCAAGAATAGACACCTCCTGGAGGTAACTAGAGCAATCATGTTTACAATGAATGGATGTGCCTATGATTCACAGGTTAATTGTTGTATCTATTGCATCATTCACAATAAATAGGTTATTGACTGCTATTTTAGATCATGTTCACCCTCAGAAAAAATGATTGCACGTCTGCACCCCAACAATCTTTAGAGAACCTTGGGGTCATTGAGTGTGCATGCTATGTCCATCTACCAGAAAGTACAAGAAGAATTTGGAACCTAAATCAATTAGGTGAATTTTTTTTAATGGTATTCCCCCATTCTAGAAAAGATTTAAGTATTGAACCTAAAAAGAGAAAGCACTATGTTTCAAGAAACATTACGTTCTTTAACTAAACGTCAAATTTATGTAAGGATCCCACGTCATCATCTAAAATGTTTAAAGGGGAGGATCATATTGTTTCACCAATTTTTGTTACACCATAAATGCCAATTTACCACATGGATTGAGTCTCCTCCCCTTCAGACTTACAATGAAAGCTTACTCCAATTTGAGCAACATACATATCCGCAAGATCACTTGTCTTCTAACAACTCTTAGCCATCATGTCAAGACCCAAACAGTGTTGCATAGATCCGGATATGGGTGTCATGTCTATTACGTGTCTTGAGGTCTAGTACTTTGGCCAAAAAACCCAGTACGGCCCGATACATCCATACAACGGGCTATATGTATGGAAGACACTCCAAAACGACTATGGGCAAAAATGAACAGTATTTTCGCCCAAAGGCTCGACGTCGTCCGAAAAAAGATTTTTCAGACGCTTGGATTAAAGACCGTCACGGACATATCATGTCCGTGGCGGTTCGTCACGCATATAGCATGTCCGTAATGGGATTTTTTTCAAACAAAATTGACACAAAAAATATAGATTTTTCAGTTTATATATGGAAAAGTCTTGAAAACACCTACAGGCGAAGTGCTACAGTGTTTCGTCCCCGTCACGGACATGTTATGTCCGTGACGATTTTGCCTAAAAACCACCACGGACCTACAGGAGCCATGGCTGTCCCCCTATATTTTTTGCGTCAATTTGCGTGAAAAAAAATCTCGTCACGGACTTGAAAATTCGAGTTCTTTCACGAAATAAAACTCGTATATACTGAGCTCGTAATGGTACCTCACAATTACAAAGTTTCTCTACAGCTAAAGAATAAGCATGCTCTTGGGCCATCATAGAAACATAAATAGAGTCAGAATTGAATTGATGCCAGCTATGCCGCACACATTCACTCGCATCACATAATAAACTCCCCGAACCGTGTGAGATGGTCACCCATCACACGGCTCTCTAACTTGAGTTACCCTTAGATTTTAGATAAGCAAACCAGGAGCGCAGCGTCATAATGGTTGAGTTTCGACTTCAGAAGTCTTTTCGCTTCTGGGTGATGAAGCTATGGTTCGAATAAAGCGTCTGCCTGGTTTATGCGTTAGCGAACGAACTAAATATTAACGGACTTTCTTCGTTTCTCAAAAGTTG
>NW_006499855.1:3740492-3756179 GCF_000471905.2 Amborella trichopoda
GTATTACAAAAAAATCTATCATGGATTACAAATAAATAAATAAATAAATAAATTCCGTACGGGACTCGTCGATTCACTGTACGGACTCTCCGCTTACGTACAGTGAATCGGCGAGTCACTGTACAGAATCGTCCGGTTCTCTCTAGAACCGGACGATTCCCGTTTTTTTCGCCGATTCTATCCGTCCATGGCGATTTTCGAGTATAACCGGGCGAGTCTGGTTCGACTCGACGTTTTTTTAAACACTGGTTACAAATATATACTATTCTCAAATTTTGAAATTCATTTTTTTTTTCATGTATACGCATCTTGATGTCGAGATAATCAATTTGATGATATTTGTGCATCAAAACAACTTCTTCCGACCAAAGTTTTGAGGTACGGTCTAATTTTATTGTTTAGAGCCTAGGCTCTATATAAACTTTTCCCCATAAATGGAAATAGATATTGGTCCTCATTATTTTAGGTTTCATAAAATATCAAAATATTTACTCACATTGAACTTCATTAAGTTTGGTAAAACTCTCATCGAATTGACGGATATTAAATGTACTGATCACTCAAAATAAAAGATTAACGTTAAATAGATGCAGAAGCCTAGGCTTCAGGAAAATAATGTAACACCTTATTTTGAGTCCTGTTTTAAAAGCACTTTGGGGATTAGAAATTTTCATGACAGCTCTAAAATTAATTTCCAAAATCAATTGTAAAATTTGAAGTTCAAAAAATGGTCCAGATCATCTAAAATCAATTTACAACATTGAGTGTGAAATTTGAAGCTAAAAAAATAATACAAATGTTATGGATCTGTGAACACTTATTTTTAGAGTGAAATGGACGATAAGAATAATGTGTTATAATATATATTTTTTCTAGGGTTTGAACTTCTAGATTTTTTTTTCACAATTATAATGGACAATGTTGAGATGATCTATCAAAACAAGTAAACCCTTACCTCAAAACTTATTGAAAATTGTAGTTCTGGCATCGAAAAACCTTCAAATCATCGTATTGACCTCGACCATTATGGTTGTAAAAAATTTTAGGACTTCAAATTATAAAATTAATATCTATTATTACATATTATCTAGACCGTCTATATCTCCTAAAAACTAAGTGTTCATAGATCTGCAAGGTCTGTACTATTTTAGAGCTTCAAATTTCATAGTCGGTGTTGAAAATTCATTTTAGATGTATCATGAAGATTCTGATGCCCAAAGTATTTTTTGGATAAGGATTCAAGGTGAGATTTTACATAGAGCCTATTTTATATAAAACTTGGCGTTGTTTGTATAAAGTTGAGGCTCTAAACAATCAAAGTAAAGCGCACCTTCAAATAGTATCGGGAAATGTAGTTTCAATACTAGAAGTCTTTGCCATAACCTTAAAATATATTTTCATCTTTAATTATAAAATTTAAAGCTTCAAAACTATTGTAGATCGAGCGGATCTATGAAAATCTTGAAAATTGATGGTCCAAAAATACGTTACAAGATGCACTATTTTCAAACTTTGAAATCTATTTTTCTTGATGTCGAGATGATCAATTTGAAAATATTTGAGCATCAAAACAATCTCTTCCTATGAATTTTTTGATGTGGACTCGAATTTGATTGTTTAAAACCTCGGCTCTCTATAAAAATTGCATCCACTTAAATATAGACTCACACGAGGGGCGTTCCGGTAATTTGGATGATTGATAAAGGCTGCAATTCTATGCCTTCAGAAAGATAGAGACTAAATTAAAAACGAGAAAGGACAATCATCTTCGAGTAGTCTATTTTGTAGTACACGTGCATGTGCTCTTGTCAAATTCTTTTTCCATCAATATTCTTATGAAATCTACTAAGTTTTGCATCTCCAGTACTTGTAACCCGACGGTACAATTAAAATTAGCTATCCGTTGTAAAAGTGACCGCGTAGCTATCTTTTTTTAAAAAATAAAGAAAAATTACCAAAAAAAAACTCGCAAGATTAACTATTTCATATGTACCTTTGCTATTTGATTTAATTTTAAAATACCTATAGAAAGACACGTGATCTTAGTTGGAAGAGTGTCAAAAGTGCAAACGATGCCCTTTGCATAGAACATAGGCTCTAAACAATCAAATTAGAACTTACTTTCAAATAGTTTTGAGAAATGTGGTGTAAATATTAAAAATCTTTGTGATAGCCTTAAAATATATTTAATATTTATTTATAAAGTTTAAAGCTTAAAAAATAGTGTAGATCAACATATCTATCAAAACTTGAAAATCTTGAAAATTGATGATCAAAAAATGCATTACAAAATACCCTATTTCCAGAACTTCGAAATCCGTTTTTTTTCTTATTTCCATGCATCTTGATGTTGATATGATCGATTTGAAGATATTTGGGCATCAAAACCACCTCTTCTAGTTCAAATTTTGAGGTAGGGTCAAATTTGATTGTCTAGAGCCTCCGCTCTATATAAACTTTTCCCAAGTGTAAAATGCTAAATAGTATTTGATAAATTTCTCAAAAAAAAAATCACATTGCAACTTTTGCAATTAGCTTAATTCAAAATGGGAAATGGTTTGATAGGGTTGCAGCCCTATCGAAATAAGTAAATCCTCACCTCATAACTCTTCAAATATTGCAAGTTAAGAATTGAAAAACCTGTACATCCATCATCTCAACTTTAATATTATGGTTATGAAAAAAATTAGGATTTCAAGCTATAAAAATAGTGTATATTGTAATAAATTATCGAGACTGCCCATTTTGCTTTAAAAATAAGTGTTCATTGATCCGCAATATCTGTATCATTTTTTGTATTTCAAATTTATTTTGGGTGTTGGAAATTGATTTGAGGGCCGTTATAGAGATTTTTGTCGCTGAAAGCACTTTCCATACGAGAATTTGAGGTGAGGCATTATTTTGTTTTAATATCGTCAAGTTTATATAAGATTGAGGCCCTAAACAATCAAATTAAGGAACAACCCAAAAACTAAGTAGAGGAAGTTATTTCAATGAGGAAAAACCCTCAAGTCTAATCATCTCGACCTTGAGATACATGGCTATAAAAAAAAGTGGACTTCATGCTTTTAAAATACTAAATATTTTAAATGCATTATCTACACCGTCAATTTTCAAGATTTTAAAGTGTTCATATATCTATTTGATTTACCCTATTTTTTAAGCTGAAAATTTCATTAGAGATGAAAATAAAATTTTAGGCAATCATAAAAATTTATAGTGCTGAAATGACATCTTTCGGCAGTATTTGAAGGTGCACCTTACTTTGATTGTTTAGGTCCTCAGCCTAATACAACCACAAGGTTATAAATATCTCTTGTACTTTACCTCTTATGCTCATTTATTGTTTTTCTTAAATCTCTATTTCGAAATTATTAGCTTCAGACTACTAAGACCTCATTGTTTTGAAATTAGATACGACAGGTTTGGACTACTTTAATCTATTCTAAAAGTAATCTTGTCCCCGATCATTTTGAATCTTTACAACAAGTGGCTCTGAACTGAAAATATTTAAGAAAATAAAAAACAAAAATGGGCACTCACACATAAATATGAGAATAAAATTTTAAATACCACTGATTATAAGAAATATTAATATTATTTTATCTTTTTTAACAGGAAGGTGAATGTTTAATGTCGCTTACAGCATAGTTAACAATATGTATCTAATTTATCATTTTCTTATTAAATCCCAATATTCCTAAATCTTTGACCCGGTTCTAAAAACAACCAAGTCGGCTTGGAATAGGCGGGGGCAGGTCCAAGTCCCGGTTGAGATCAAGCAAGTACCCCATGTGTAGAGCATGTAGGCCTGGCAATGGATGGGTGGTCCGACGCAGCCCCAGTTTGCCAGCCCTAAAAAGGTAGGGCTTGGGCCACAAAATGTGGCCCAAGGGCCCAACTAGTGCTCCAATGTCGGCCCCATTCATCCACCCAACCATCTTTTTTTATTAATTTTTTTCTTCTTCTTTTTTTTGTGTATCTGTTTTTCAACCCAATCTAGCCCTAACAGAACCTGCACCATACCCGTAGGGACTAAAGCACGGCCCAGCGCATTGCCACCCTGAAGAGTGCAGCGGGTTGGGTCCAACTCAACACGAACCCATATTCGAATAGTATTTGGGTCTAGGTTTTGAACCCAACCCGTCGAGTCCAAAAGTCAGACCCATACCTGTATCCGTCGGGTCTAAAAGTCGGACCCATATCGATGCAGATCAAAATTTGGTGTTTACGAAATTTTAATTTTAATTTTAATTTTTATTTTTATTTTTACTTCTTGCTCTAAAATGCGGTTAATTTGTTGGGGTGGTATTCGCCAGTAAAATTTATGCTGCTTATGACCCATACCGGTTGGGTCCTTGGTCTGGTTAGGTCCATTACCACCCACTATAAGCTTCTTCTTTCTTTTTTTGCCGTTGTTTTACTGCCATATACTTATATTGTTGGCAACCAGGTCACAAATAACTTGCGATGAATACTTATTGTATACGATCCTTAATACAGCCAAACGAATAGGGTTTGAAATATTTTATCTCCAACAATTCACAGGTACGGGTTGGGTCCAATCGGACCTAGACCCAGACCCAGACCCAGACCCAAACCTGAATAGTGTTTGGGTCTAAGTTTTGAACCTAGGCCCAACCCGTCGAGTCCCAATATTGGACCCATACCCCAACCCCTGTCGGGTATTTCCAGCGGGTCTCGATCTATTCCCACCCCTAGTAGTGGCGACATACTTTTGTCAAGGGAAAGTTTATGTAGAGCTGAGGCTCTAGACAATGAAATTAGAGCTTATCTCAAAAATATCACTAGAAGATATTGTTTTGATGCTTAAATATCTACAAATTGTTCATATCGATATCAAGATGCATGGACATGAGAAAACAATGGATTTCAAATTTCGAAAATAGTATATTTTGTAATGAATTTTTAGACCATCAAGTTTCAAGATTTTCAAGTTTTCATGGATATGTGGAACTATGTTATTTTTAAAACTTTAAATTTTATAAAAAAAAATAAAAATATATTTTAAAACTATCACAAAGATGTTCAGTGTTGCAAAACACATTTCTATCGGAAGGTAGCCTCTTTGATCGTTGATAGCATGGGCTCGATACAAACCACAACCTTTTTCCAATTCAATATTTCAGATTGAAGTCCGGAACTTCCATCTTTGGGCGTGGGTGGAGAAAAGGGCCCACCATTGTCCTATGAATGCATGTTGTGTCTTGTCAAAGCGGACATCTGTCTTGTCCCCAAAAGACCGTTATTGATGGGCAACCCGGTCTTGTCGAAGAATAAAGGGCGAAATGGGGGTATTTTCGTCAGTGTAAAAATGTAGGAGACGACGGTGTGGAGAGAGAAAGTGGAAAGTCTGAGCAGATCAGAGCTGAGACGTCTGAGAAAGGACGGAGAGAGAGGCCCCTCGAGATTTAAGCCGGCACGTCCCGCGAAACAGTCGTTAAAATTAAATGTGTAAAAATTGAGCCCGGTTTCAGCGTTTGTTAGGGTCACGTCCACTTCTCTGACAAGCAGAAGCCGTACCACTAAATCTCCAATGAACAGCTGGATCGTTTGGATGAGGAGCCGTACTCCCCGTTCCTCTCTCTCTCTTCCAAAGGTCATTTCCGATATTAAAAATGTTTTAACGGTCAGCGCTACCTGGAAAAGGATGAGGTTTCTATAACACGTGGGCTCGATGAAAACAAAATAAAAACCTCACCTCAGATCTTTATCCACGAAGTACTTTTAGCAATGGACATCTCACTCTTATAAAAAATAATAAAAAAATTACATAAAACTCTAAAAAATAGGCTTCATAGTCATTTTACCTCGAAAAACGTTTACGTACTTCCTCTTCCGCTCTTTTATCATTCCCCCTTGCATCCACCCGTCCAATTTTGCTCTTGGGAGCCGCTTACTGTTTGATATTAGAGCTCACGTTTTAAAGTATTTTATTTTTTATTTTTTTTATACAAAATTTATGAATATAAAATTTAATATGTATCATCTTCTCATTGTGCCGCACCTATAATAAATATTAAAAATAATTTTTTGATAAAATATAAACAAAATACTCCTTACAATTTTAAGGGGAATTTTAGTCATTTTTTATTATAAATTTTTTTTTTAAGATTTTTCGCTAGTGCGAGTTTAATAGAAATTAGACATCCAAAATTTGGTGTCAAAATAGTTTATAGAAAAAAATTAAAAATAAAATAGTATAGAGATGTGACATTGTGATTGGGACAATCTTAGCCCTCCATTCAGAATGGATGGTTAGATAAAAGAAAGCATATAAGTTTTATGTTGTAGGGGAAGCATAAAAAGCTTGCCCTTTTACCCCACCCTAAATTTTCTTACCATAGTTTTTTCAAAAATCAAGTTTTATAGCAAATACCCCAATACAAAAAGTTTTTTTTTTTTACGAAAATACCTTTCATGTACATAACAAATCTTATTCAGATCCAAATAAAAGGAAACACCGGACCACTGTTGTATATTGCCGGACCCGTCCATTATGTCAGATCGGACTATACACTGTTGAGCCGCCTATTCCAAGCACAAACAAATGTCGGACCGCACTTGTAAAGCACCGAATGACCTCTTCCAAACGTCGGACCGCCTCTTCTAAACGCCGGACTGCCATGGTGAAGTGCCGGACCATTCCAAATCAGTGACTTAAGTACAGGAACGTCATACCGCCATGGTGAAGTGCCATACCGTATTTTAGTCTCATGTTTTTTCCAAATGAGGGGTATTTTATTCTTTTTTTTAGTTGGGGGTATTTGCTAGGAAACATGGTTTTGGGAAAAAAGTTGCTAGGAAAAATTAGGTCCCAGTAAATTGCTTATAAAGTATATTTTTTGGGTTTTATACAATTTTCCCAAAAAAAAAGTATAGAATGAGACCATTTACTTTTGGTACAAGGTGAGACATTAATCGTGATCATTGGATGTAAAATTGGGTGGCTACAATTATTCAATTGACTAAGCTCAAACTTCAAAATAAAATTTTCAAACTTTGTGACACATCCAAACTAGTAAACTTCACATCGGATTGTTGTAAGTAATTGTGACCACCTTATATCAGAAGTAAATAGTATCATTATATATAATCCAAAAAAAAAATATCCATGATGGCTTCAAAATCAATTTCCAACCACCACAATGAAATTTGAAACTCAAGAGATGGTAAAAATCTGGCAAATTTATGAACACTTATTTCTAGGGCGAAATAGACATTATAGTTAAAGAAAATTGTTTCATGCGGCCTAAACCACATTTCTGTCCAGAGGTATAAAGTGTCCATCTTAAAGATGGATGCAAATAAGTGGTCCATCTGAAAAGAGGTATAACTAACGGTCCAAATATTTTATTAATATAATTATTATTTTTAGTTTTCAAATTTTTTTTTTCATATTCATGATCTCCATGTTAAATATTATATATTCTCTAAAAATTAGGATCAAATTATATTTTAAAATATGTTTATTGCCAAGCCCGCATTTATATGCGGGCTGGCCACATAGAAACAGAGTCATCTAGATAATTTGTTACAATATACACTATTTTTACAACTTGAAATCCCAACCATAATGATAAAACCAAGATGATCAGTGTAAAGATTTTTAAATACTTGAATAGCAATTTTTGATGAGTTATGAGGTGAGGCTTTGGTTATTTTGATAGGGCTGCAGTATCAACTCCTATAACAAATTATTTGAACCATACATTTTCAAGATTTTTAAATATTTATAAATTTGCTCGATCTACATTAGTTTTAAAATTTTAAATTCTATAGGTAGTATTGAATATAGATTTTCAAGCCATCATAAAATATCTTGACAATTAAATTGCCTATTTCGTGCAAAAATTGAGGTGTGCCTTAAGGGTGGGCACTTTATACACACCTCGCCCTATAAATTAACGACTGACAAACTAGTATTTTTTTTTTTGGAAAAGTAGTTCAATTGTAAGGGGGCATACTTCTACAATGGCACCTCTTGACGCTAGTAACATCCATCATGGAGATGAATGTATGAAAATGATAGCTCCAAAAAGTTTCATAATCAAAGGTGACAAAATTGCATTAAAAAATTTATTTGGGTGCTTTTAAGTTTTAATTTTGTTCATATTACTACTTATCATTATTAAGAATTGAGATTATATATTCCTCTAAATTTTGAATCCAAATCTATCTCTAAAATGGGATTGTATACAATGAGACAATTTGCCTCTGATACAAGGTGATTACAATTCCTTACAACCATTTGATGTGAAATTTGATAGCTTGGATATGTCACGAAGTTCAACAAAAATTATTTAAAAGTTTAAACTTGGTCAATGGAATAATTACGACCAACCAACTTCATATCCAATGATCAAGATTATTGTGACCACCTTATATAAAAGGTAAATGGTATCATTCTAGATGGAGATGACCCTGCCCCCTCGATTTGCATTTCTCCAAAAAAGCTACTTCAAGATTAAGTGGAAAGACAATGATATATGCACCGTTCAAAGGAAGGTCATAAGTCAAAAATATCACGTTCCGACCCAGTAGGAGATTCAAAGGAATGCGTCAATCCAGTTTCTATACTTGCTCCTCTAAAATAGATTCGAGATAGAGGACTCATTTGAATAGGTAAGTCGGCTGACTCATAAACACCTTGTCCTTTTTCCTTTTGGAAATTAGGGCCAACTAACTGCGATCACTTGTTAGGGAATCTGTCAGCCTTTTATGTGTTGGTCGTATTCCAAGTTAGGTTAACCTAGAAGAATAGCAACTCATTGTTCAATAGGTAATTCGTTGGACTAGGGGTTTGAAATTTCTATATTGAATGATTTTCCTGTTTTTATAATTTATCCATGCTATTACTTGTAAAATAGATATTTTTCATGGAAAAACCTTGATTCAGTTGATCAATAACGCTTTCTCAATGGATGGTAATAAAAATACATTAAAGTTGATTGTTCATGGAATAACCTTGATTCAGTTAATCAATAACTCTTTCTCAATGGATGGTAATAAAAATACATTAAAGTGGATTGTTCATATTAACAGTTTTTTATTAAGTTAATCAACACACTTCTCCCTCTCCATTACTTTAGTGCTTTTCTTTGGTTTCGATCGCAGTGAGCATGTAAACAATAATATAACGGTAAAGCGAAATAATGGTAATGATTGGTTTTGTTTCAAAAGGTCAGAGGCACAAAAATAAGATCATTAAAAGGGATCTAAAAAATTAGGTAAAATAAAGAATGGTAAATATTTATGAAAGACATAGATAAAATTATTGTTATGGATACATTAAATTAAAGTCATTGAACAATAATTTTATTTATGAAAGACATAGATAAAATTATTGTTATTGATACATTAAATTAAAGTCATTGAACAATAATTTTATCATCCTTATCCAGTATCATCACGAAAATACTTGGCAATTTCTTTGACTAAATATTCATTAAATATAACAACAATGTTTACTCTTTTCTTACTTACTTTTCATTAACTAAAATGGTGTTACATCTCATAAATCAAAGCAACACAGAACTCATAAATCAAAACAACACAGATGACACTAACAAAGAATCCAACGAGGTCCCGTTCTTCGCCGACCTGTCAACAATGTCATTTGCCTCTTTGTATACATGATTAAAACTGACCGACCAAGACAATGTTTTTCAATCAAATCACATGTTATTTGTTTACACCTGAAATCGAGATAAAACAAACTACTTAAAAGTCTGATGAGTTCCCATCTATGTACAAACTCATTAAATTAATAGTTGAAAGAGGTAGCTCCCAACAAACTCCGACCAATGAGGATCAACCTTAAAAGAGGCTATTTGCATGTATTTAAGAACCATCACCCTAATTTCAACTCAAAGGACCACATAACAAGAAAATATAGATCAGGGTATCATGTGCAGCCCGTGTATGGTCAAGATATATTCCTAAAACAAATCTCCAGAAGTCTCAAGACCATCACAGATGTATTCGATTTTCATGCCCAACAAAAGTATCCTCCATATCTCTCAAAACGGCGAAGGGGATAGTGCCAAATGCCCCTTGCCGAGAATTTTCTTTTATGAAAAATGATTATGGCGGTTTTTCTGATGAGCAAACAATAAATAACTCTGGCATTCCAAAGGAATTGGTCAACAAGAATTTATGGAAAAGAGCATGAATTATAACACCCAAAAACAATTGGAAATGCTTAGACTCTTTGGGGTTTCATGTGAAACTTGTATCAAAACAAACATGGGCCTGATCTACGTTTTCTTTGTGGAAGATTGTATGTTCGTGGACATGCGAAATGAAACCCCCGCACCATGTGGATTGGAAGAGGACTTATTATTGGGGACCTAAGTAGTAATTTTGGATAGTATTCATGTCTAATTTTGTTATTTTTTATTTTACCTGAATTTTCATTTTTATGTTTTTGGACCTCAACCCAACCAACAATAAGTAATATACCCATGTATAAGGGAAATGTAACCCACCCCCTAAACCTTTGGTAACCCTTGGTTAGCTCTCTACACCTAACCCAACCTCCACAAACCCTAACCCCAATCTCTCTACACCTAAGCTCTCAAACCTCAACTCAACCCCATCTCCCTTCTCTCTACACTTAGCCAAACTCTCTCAACCCTAACCCAACCTTCACAAACCTTAGCCTAACCGCTCTACACAACCCCACCTTGTTTAGGTGATTAGCCTTAAAAAAAACTTTTTTATTATTTTTTGGTAAATGATTCTAAGGCTCTTTGGATACCTTGATAATTTCTTTCACACCTCAACCAATAGATGGGCAAAACACCTATGTTTAATTGATTACAAAGCACAACAATTTGAAAGAAAAGATAAAATGCCCTTCATTCACATGCGAAGGGCCTTCAGTCTTGCTATGTCTGCTTATATGCCTGAGTGTATATATATGTAGTTGTTGTTGTCTCTATTGTACTTTCTTATTATCTATGTTGGTGTCTTTGATATGGAGACAACTAGTCTTTTGTAGATTTCAAATCGCATGGCTATCTTGATGTGTCTGAAAAGTAAGCAGTGCTTGTAGTGGAAACTGAAACCACTCACTTATTAATGAATGGAGAAAAATAATAAACAAAAAAATAAAACAGGATGCTTGGAGAGATTATACCCTCTTTTAGGACCTGCAATGGAATCCATCCAAAAGATCTTTTCATAAGATAAGAAATTACACTTTCTAATTTCCAAAAAACCATCTTTCCAAATAAGCATGTACTCCTCTTTAATACGACCTAAAAAAAAGAAGAATAAAGATAAAATAAAGAAACCTACCAATAAACTCTCTTTCCTCTACGTTTCCTCTCTATCTTTATCTCAAGTTATTCTCCCTCATTCTTTTCCCATCACGTGACCCCATAAATTTAGAAAGCCCCCCATACCATCACACATTTTAATCTCCTCCTTCTTCCTCTCCTATATCCATACATCTCTCACAGTTAAAATTAAATCTAGACACATCTTAATCATTCCTAGTGATCAAAACTAAATAAATATCAAAATCTAATTTATATCTTATCCTAGAAAGCTCACGCCACAACCCCCTTTTAATGCCTACCTCTTTATTCCTAAAAAAAAAAACCATTAAAAAATAAAATTAAAACTTTGTTTTGTAGCATTCTTCTTCCGGGTTTGGAGAAGCTCAACCTCGAGCTTGAAAGTCCAACTTTAGTTAAGGAGAGCATCACCTTCATCACCATGCAAGAATATGTATGGAACTCAATCAATTTCCTTAGGCAAGTGCACCTCCTTCTTCTTCTTTAAGCATCCATATGCATGGTGTCCTCTTTCATTGCATTTATAATAAGTAACCTTTGAAGTATACATTTTTTTTTCATAGAGTTTTGGTTCATGCGAAAGCTCATGCTGGGTGAAAAAATGCTTATCAATGTTCCATTGGATTTTGGTCTTTACTTGTAAAGCAATTTGCAATGCTTCACTTAAGATTCATGGCTGATGTAGAAAGACATTGTCTCTAATGGTTGGTTGAATTCCGTTTACATATTGAGCAATATTTTATTCTTCCGTCTCTTAGAGGTTGTTTCAAGCTACTCTTCTATAAAATTCCCCAATATAATCATTCACTGCCTTTTTATCTTATTGAAGATTTTGAAAATCTTGGAAGAAATTTTTTTCATGATCCACATGAATAAATTTTTCTTTCTATTTTTTTTTTTATCTTTTGCTAATTGGAAATTTTTATCTTTCCACTATGAAGTCGGGATTGTTACTTGCTCCCACCAGTTCGAAGCATACCTGTAGTGCTTGGTTGTAACAAGTTTAACTTTACGCTCATTTGGCAATTTACTCCATTCAAAATAGTCTGAACAATACTAAAAAAATCAATAAAAGCTTCTATATGGAGCGTACCATGAAATTCAGAGATATCAACTTTAATATCGAAATCTCGATGATGCTCTATAGGATGTGGATCTTGCCTGTAAATTTGCTCATTGTGATCGGGATTGACACCCTCATTTGATCGCCGGACTATTGGGGTCAGATCTATGTGGTTGCAAGCACTTTCTTCTCGGTGAATGGTATTTTCCAATCGTTGCAGCTGTTGATTCACTTTTCCGATCTATCCTCATAGTTCACGCATCTCGCTTCGCATATCTTTCATGGCTTTAGTTAAACCTTTTATAATTTGTGGAATGCAATCATAAATAACAGGATTTAGGTTTTGATGGCATTGTAATTAACACAAAATTAAGATAAAAAATAAGAGGTTTGAGAGATTATATGAGAGTTTATAAGGGAACCCAGCTAAAATATCTTTTTACAAGATAAAAAATGACACTTTCTTATTCTCCAAAAACCATCATTCTAAAGAGGTGCATGCTCCTCTTTTAAAACATCATCAACATCATGATAGCCTTTTCTCAATTAATTGGGGTTAGCTACACAAATCTTGGTCTGCCATACTGCTCTATTAAGGTTCATTCTTTTAGTGAGGTCATAAGGTCCCATATCTTTTCGGAGTACTTCCAGCTACTTCCTTTTGGTCCTACCCCTTGCCCTTTGTGAGCCTTCTACTTAAACTAACTCGCACCTCTTAACAGGTGTTGTACTAAGTCAGCACCAACCTGGCCAACCCACCTAAGTTTACTCTCTCTCATCCTATCACCTATTGAAGCCACACCTAAATTTTTTCGAATAGATTCATTTCAAATTTTAACCCTTCTTGTCTTACCACTCATCCATCTCAACATCCTCATATCCGCTACACTCATTATATGGTTATAATTTTTTTGTCCGTCCAACATTCCGCCCCATAGAGCAAGCTAGTAGTTTTTATGCGGTACATGTTATTCCCAACAAGGTTATCGAGGATGTGAAATATATTATCGAGATGTTGGATAGGAACTGTAGATTCTAATTAGTAACACTGAGTGAGGTAACATTTAACAACTGTTGTAGCTTATAAAATTTCCATTGACATGACACACTTGATATATAATTAAAGCACTAAAGCATAAGGTTTTTTGTAAATATTTATGTATAAGGAAGCAAAAGGCTCATTTATGACTTCTCGAAGTATGATGGATCCAGGTTTACGTCTTCTGCTACACAATTTCCCTTATGGAATATTTTGCCCCTTTCTTATAACGTACATTACATCTCATTTCAGTTGAATGGTGGGAGTGGCATAGTAGAGAAGCACCTCACTTAAAGAGGATGCCAATCAAGGTGCTCTCCCATGCATGTTTAACTTTTGGATGTGTGCGGAACTTGAGTACCTTCTAGTGGATACACACCCCTATAAAAAATCAGTTGACTTACAAGAGGCTTCATAAGCTCATTTTCATTCATTACAATTCGAAACTCCGACGATGACATCTTGATAAGAAGAATGAGGATTACAACCCAGTCAACTTGGATATGACATTTATCATATATACAGCCGATTAGTGGTTGGTGGAGGAAGAGCCTTAAGTGTTGGACAAGAGACTATTCCTCGCGGCATTCAGTGAGGAGTGTCGAGAACAAGATGATGAGCTGGGAGGAGGAGGGGGAACTGGAGTAGGAGCAAGTTCCCTATCAGCATTTGAGCAATTTATTGGAGATGTAGGTTGTGTTGCACTTATTGAAGGAGAGTGGGAAGGGGGTATGAGAGGAAATGAGATAGATTATAATTTTGAGGTAACCCTATCCCAATCAGGATATACGCAGCCCGAGATCCAGCAACAAGCTGGCGAGGATGAGCAAGATAGTGGGGGTTCATTATGAGGGTTGGACAAGCCTTGGGGACTTCGGGTATGGAGAGCATCAGTTCTCCAGCCATGGGGGACATGGATATAGTCAGTTCGGCATCGAGGACTCTAAAGCGTACATGAATCGGCTCAATGAATTGTCGAGAGAATTCAATGAGATGCATCAACGCGATGATAAGGAAGAACACTGCCGCCGCCTTTTGTTTTGGTATTAGATTGTATTTTGGTTATCTTATGTTCCATTTTGGACTTTGTTTTATATCCTTAATTGTTGTAAGCTCTTTTTTTCAATGATATGAATGAATGATTAACAAAAATTCAAATAGAAAAACGTCTCAATTTTTACATATTTTTCCAAAATAATAAAAGTACATAATTAACTACTCCCAATTTGTTTTATAAATTAAAAATAATTCTTCAAAGATTTTTAATGATTTTTAGAATTTTTTTGGGTTGAAACCCGCTGATCCGCCCGATTCTCCAATCCAAATCGCCGATCCCACACGATTTTTGGGGTGGCTGATTTGTGTCACCAATCCGTTTCTTCGACCCTTGGTTGGAATATTACCGAATGATATTTTTAAAGACACCCTATCTTTTAAATTTTGATCAAAGAAATGATCTATTCCATTTTGTCGAGGGGTAATAAATGGAATAGGGCCTTGTGGGCTACTTGTCCAAAGGGTAAACTGAGGCAAGAGGATTTCATCGGAGTGAATATAAAGATGAAGTTGAGGATGGCTGTCGTCAGTGTGACAAAGGCTTCCAGTAGTTAGAATATGTTGCTACTGAAGGCTTCATATTGCGAGTCAATAACTAAAAGTATTGCCCTTATCACATGAGTATTCCTGAATTAACAGGGTGTAAGAGGAAACTTTGTTCTCTTTTTCTATACAAGCTCTCTAGTGAAGTTTCAACAAATGTCAATATTTCAGTAATACACATCCCAGTTTCCAAAAAACTCAGCAACTGAGATTTTCCTAGGGAAACCACAAAGAAATTTATCAATTGTAGCCTAAAAGTCATGTAAGGAAATCTTACTAAATATAACTAAAGTTAATTTGCTATTTTCGAGGAGAGAGGGAGAGACATATATAAGTTTTGATTAAATCAAATATACTTTTACATGATAACATACATTTAAAGGGTCAAAACCCCTTAAACAATCATAAAGTGGGTTAGAAGATCTCAATTAATATTAAAAAATTTAATTTTCATTTTTTTACTCAGTTACCTCGTAAAAAAATATGTTAAAGAACCCAAAAAGGCATTTTAATATTTACTCACCTTGAACACGATACACCCTTCATTTGCTTGGGGCCTTTTAAGTGACTAAATTACTAATGTGTCCCTCGACAAGGCAATTTAGGTATATATATATATATATATATATATATATATATATATATATATATAGTAAGTA
>NW_006499855.1:3781622-3820713 GCF_000471905.2 Amborella trichopoda
TCTCTCTCTCTCTCTCTCTCTTTCTCTCTCTCTCTCTCTCTCTCAGCAACCAGAATAGGGCAAAGGTCAGGAGAGTCTTGCTGTGCCCTAAAATGGACTCTCTCTCTATTTCTCCAACTTTGACGTTCCTTTTGCAACTTGAATAGGGCAATCGGGCTGGAGAATCGAAGAGAAGAAACCTTGGTTAATGATCTCGATCTTGTCTCCATAGCCATCGGTACCAGGTCACTGTTGTTTATTTTTCTCTCTCGGTATCTATCTATCTGTTTATATCTCTCTGTATGTCTCTCGGATGTCTGATTTTAATGGAGATTTATGGGTTGTATTGATTTGACGAGGTAGAGGAGCGCCTGCTTGTGACTGAGAGTTTTGTTAGGTTTCTCTCTCTTTCTTTGTCATGCGATATTCTCAGGCTCTTACTTCCCTTGCGAGGAGTCGCAAGAGAAGGAAGCAGCCTTCTCGCCCACCGTGTGGTTGTGAATGCGAGCTCTCTCAAGCTTCAAAGAAGCACAAGAGGCTTGATGACCTCTGTGATCCTCACTCCTATCGCTCTACCCTAAAAAGAACCAATCATCTGTGGGAGAAGACTGGTAAGGCCTCATCGGAAACTACTGACCTTCCAGATTTGGGTCTTCGACGAAGCTCACGCCTTAACAGAACATCTGATTCTCTTCCTTCTCCTCAGATTAATAGAAACAATGTCGAGAAAAAGGAGGAATTGGACAAAGTCAGGGTTAGGGCTGAAAAGGCAGGTGTTTCCGATGAAAAGGTTGTTGGAAAAACCAGGGTTTCTAATAGAAAGGATTTGAATAAACCATTTCTTGACGATGCGGAGAAAACCAGTAGCAGGGAGCGATGGCCTAGATCAAGAGTAGTTAAAGATAGGGCTGGTTTTCATAATGAGGGTACAAGTGTTTCTAGACGAGCAAAGAGGAAGCTTCTGAAGGATTTGGATGTCTCAGATGAGTACGGATTCAATGGTGGCATCTCTTGGGCAAGGAAATCAAAGAGGCAGTTTAGGCCAAGGGTGTGTTCTATAGAGAAAAGTGAGGAAGAAATCAGCGATGAGGTTAGTTATGGAAAGAGCAATGAGAAAACATTGAGGGACTGGCTGAGGCATAGTAATGGTGGACTCAATTCACGAGCACCTAAAGATTTGGTTTGCAAGGAGAAAGGCGATGTTGGTGAAGGTATAGCTTTTAATAAATCAAACTCTATGAGCCACGGGGATGCTGGGGAATTGAAGAATGATAATCGTTTACAAGTTGACAGTGAAAGGATGCAGGTCGCAAGTTCAAGTGCTGCTCTTCTGGTGAGGAATGATGCTCTTGAATCAAAGCAGTTTCCATCATGTGACGATGCATTAGACAACGAGAGATTGGAGAAGAATAGGGGCTCAGAAAACTTAATATCTTGTGTAGTTATGGATACTCCAAACAAAATTGATGATTCTGGCATGGACCCATCAGCTGTTAATGCTCCACCGCCCATACCCAATTGTAATTTGGAGACAAGTCCAAGTGGGAAGGACTTGGAAAATGCAGATCCTTGTTTAAAAGGTGACAGAGAGATACAGCCTGACATTCCCATCAATGGTGTTGAGAATCCTCAAAGTATTATTCCTCCTGGTTCTAGAGAACCGATTGGCGAAAACGATCCTCTTGGCTCTGAAGAACCTATTGGCGAAAACAATCCTCTTGGCTCTAAAGGACCCACTGTGGAAAATGATAACCACATTAAACGCAATATAAGGGAAGTGTGCCCTGGTGTTGTGGATTATAGCTTTTACAGGGTTGAAGAAAGATCAGACAATCAAGAATCATCTCAACGTGCAAATGTAGATGATAGCAAGCTCAAGTCAAATGTTGATATTGCAAAACCAGGGATAACAGAGGGGCGAAGGTGCGGTCTATGTGGTGGAGGGGTTGATGGAAAGCCTCCAAGGAGGCTGTTGCAGGATGGTGCTGACAGTGATAATGAGGCCTATGATGGGTCATCGGCTTCAGATGAGCCTAACTATGATGTGTGGGATGGTTTTGGTGATGAACCTGGTTGGCTTGGGCGCCTTTTGGGCCCTATAATTGATCGTTTTGGAATCCCTGGCATATGGGTACATCAACATTGTGCAGTTTGGAGCCCTGAGGTGCGGCTTATTGACCTGTATATTGTTGAATAAATTATATTATTTTCTTGATATGAGTGTTGATGTCTCCATGTTCTTCTTGTCTGCATGCTGAATGTTTGGATGCATGGTATTTTACAGTTTATTGTACTTGTAATCTGACAATTAGTAGGTTTGTGGCATTGGTTTTATTCTGGAACTAATGCTTCACATCTATTGTGGTCTTTTAAATCTTGGATAGTCTGATATAGAATATGAAACATAGAGATCTGCTTTCCGAATTTGCAGTAGACAGTGATTGATGGTTCCTTGGGATGACTTAATAAAAAGCTCTGTACTTTTCTTTGAAATTGTGTGTAGAGCAATGTAAAACCTACGAACTAAATAGTTGTTTTTCTGCCCAAGATTTTCAACGTTGCTCAACAAAGGAACTTCCAACTCTTGCATCCCTATTGTGTCTTTCCAGCTCTTAATTTTAGGGGGCATATTTACTCAAATGAAGTTTCCTAATCAACTAGATTGTAATCAAATTGTTCAAGACTGTTTCCAAATTGTTGAAGTTTAGTTTGTTATACTTAGATATTACCAACACAAATATCATGACAATTGCGATTAGTCCTGTTCTACAGGACTATGACAGGTTTAAGAGATATGTTCATTTGGATATTCGAGTGAGACTATTTTAAAATAAAGGTGTTGATATATTTCTTCTGACCTGCCAATATACCCTGTTCGATACATACAAAGGTTACAAACAAGACTGTAGGATCAGAGCCCCCTGATCAAGCCACTTGCATGGAACATCTGTCTCACATGATCGATGAATCCAATTTTGGTTCCAAAAAACCTTGTTTCAGGAGGTCCTTGCGAGGACCATTTATTTTCTCCCAAGTGTTCTGGGCCTTCATTGAAGATGTGGTGTCTTATTAGTTTTCCACCTCTTGGAGGGTATTACCATTTTGGCTTTTTCTTAGCTCATATATCATGTTTAAATTTAATTGTGAATATGAATTACGCCCAACTATAGATTATAACTCTTACATACCCTAATCATGGATGCTCGACTTACTCCTTGTTTCCAACATCACATTACTACCTTCACGACACTTTCCACCAGGTAATCTTGGGTTGTTTTTATGGAACCTGTTTAATGACTTATGAAAGAACAGTGATTGTAAAGTGTTCAATGGGCTCTTTGTTGAGCTGTGTTGGAATTTTTATTGTTTTCTTCAATTTATTCTGTTAAATCACAGTTGGGTTTTTACTCTTGGAAGTTCAAGATTTGATAGCTTGGTTTTTCAGGTTTACTTTGCTGGTTTGGGGTGCCTGAAAAATGTCAGAGCTGCACTTTGCCGAGGAAGAGCATTGAAGTGCAACCGCTGCGGCAGGCCTGGAGCAACGATTGGGTGTCGGGTTGACCGCTGTCCTAAAACCTATCACTTGGTATGCTCAGTTGTCATTCAAAATCTTTTTTCTTTCTTTATTTTTTTGTTGTTGTCATTGTTCCACCTTTCTAATGGCCAAGTTAGTTTGGTAACATCCTTTTCTCAAGCTCTTTTTGGTACTTACAGCCTTGTGCGCGAGCTGAAGGCTCTGTCTTTGATCATCGAAAATTCCTTATTGCCTGTTCGGATCATCGCCATCTATTCCGACCTCAAGGAGAACTATACCGTCTGCGGATCAACAAATTGAAAGTCAGGAAGATGAGATTTGATACACGGAAGCAGTCAAATGATGCCTGGCGCAAGGACTTGGAAGCGGAAGAAAAGTGGTTGGAGAACTGTGGTGAAGATGAAGAGTTCTTGAAGCGTGAAAAAAGAAGGCTTCATCGAGATCTCTTGAGAATTTCGCCCGTCTACATTGGTGGTTCTTCTTCTGATAGAATCAAGTTGAATGAGGGTTGGGAGTCGGTGGCTGGGCTCCAGGATGTCATTCGATGCATGAAGGAGGTTGTCATTTTACCACTTTTATACCCAGAATATTTTAGTAGTATAGGACTTACACCTCCAAGGGGAGTTCTTTTACATGGATACCCTGGGACTGGTAAAACACTTGTTGTTCGAGCCTTGATTGGAGCATGCTCTCGTGGAGATAAGCGGATTGCTTATTTTGCTCGTAAAGGTGCAGATTGCTTAGGAAAATATGTTGGTGATGCTGAGCGTCAACTCAGGCTGTTATTTCAGGTTGCTGAGAAATCTCAGCCATCCATAATATTTTTTGATGAGATTGATGGGTTAGCGCCAACACGATTCGGGCAACAAGATCAAACACATAGTTCAGTTGTATCGACATTGCTTTCCCTCATGGATGGTTTGAAATCTCGAGGTTCAGTCATTGTAATTGGTGCAACTAATCGGCCTGAGGCAGTTGATCCAGCTTTGAGGCGCCCTGGAAGATTTGATAGGGAAATTTATTTTCCTCTTCCATCTGTCAAGGACAGATCTGCTATTCTTGCCCTTCACACTCGAAAGTGGCCGAGGCCTGCATTTGAACCATTGCTGACAAAGATAGCTGAAAGAACTGCTGGGTATGCAGGGGCTGATCTCCAGGCTCTTTGTACTCAAGCTGCTATGATTGCTTTGAAGAGGACTTGTCCATTGAAAGAACTTTTATCTGATCCTGAACGTAATAAATGCATTAGTCTTCCAACATTTGCCGTGGATGAAAGAGATTGGTTAGCTGCTCTTGCATGTGCCCCTCCTCCCTGCTCCCGAAGAGGTGCAGGAATGATTGCAAATGATGTCACCCCCTGTCCTCTTCAGAGTCATCTTTTTTCTTGCTTGTGTCAACCATTGGTTGAGTTACTCATTTCCCTTTACCTAGACGGGCACATAGTCCTTCCTCCCCCCTTGTTCAAAGCTGCAAAACTTATTGAGATTTCCCTAATTTCTGCCTTGGAACATAGGAAGCTTCCTACTGTTTCCTGGTGGTCTGCTATTAATTGTTTGATAAGGGAGCCAGATGTTGCAAGAGACATTCAGAAAAGCCTTTCTCGGGCTGGCTTATTGATTGACAATGGTGAAAATGATGATGGTCTTGAGGATTGTGATTCCTGTGTGTTGGAGGCTTCTTGTCCACCAGGCTGCATGCTGACTCACAGTAGACTTTATGAGAAGGAAAGATCACGGGGATTTAGAGTTTTGATTGGGGGAAGTCCTAGGTCAGGTCAAAGGCATCTTGCCAGTTGTGTTCTATATGGCTTTGAGGGTCATGTTGAAATTCGGAAGATTGATCCAGCAACTATATCTCAAGAAGGGAATGGTGACATTGTGCAAGGGTTAACACAGATTCTCTGTAAGTGCTCACAACATCGATTCTCCTATGATCCAGTTCTTTCTTGCTTTTGTAGTTGCTATTGGAATTTAGAAATTTGAAAATTATGTTATGCTTTTTGTGGTGGCTGTTCTCCTCGTAGCTGTGTATAGAATACAGGTAGGTCTGCGAGTAATTTAATATATAAGGTTGACATGGAGGACACAATCTTATTGTAATTCTTGGGCATCCCGTCTCCCAGTATATTTGTTCCTTTAGTAGTCTGTCTGACCCGTTCTGTAGCATCTGAACCTTGTTGGGATTTGATTGTGGATGTGATCGAGTTTTTTGAATCTTTGTGGTTTTGAGTGCATACAATTCGTTGGAACTTTAGGGCCTTACTGCATTTGTTGCTCTTCGCATAAATGTGCAACACAAATTGGTTTTATTTCTCCCTTTTATAAGTGGAATATCATGTTTTTGTGTTTGTGCATCTGGCTATAGAAAAGTCAAATATTGGTCCTGACTTCTGATAAGTCTACTATGAACTCTACTTGTGTGTACACTCGTGGTTGCATGCGCTTGTTGTGTCTGTGTGTGTATGTTGAATATGTTCACATGCCTCATATTGTTCCCTTCGTTTATTGATGGTGAATTTTGTCTTCTATGCCTTGTGTCACCTTTGGGAGAGTATCGTTTGTGTATGTTTGGAGTATATTTTGACATCTTGCAAGTTACATTAACTAATTGTTTCAATAGATGATATACGTTGTTTGCACAATTTTTCTGAAGCTTTCCTAGAGATTGTTTCCTGTGGGTCTTTGTGTTCAATAAACCTCAATACCTTGTCAAATTGGGTTTTTGTGTCTCAAATATCATGCACATCCAGATAGGATGTGTGAAGTGTTATTTTGGTTTTGAGTAACTTGGGCAAATTCATAACAAAGGTATTAGCACTAGGGTTGGTTGTTTGTATTCTGATCTTGTGCATGTGAGGGATGAGGGCTTTTATAGTGTTTATGGAAATTATTTTCGCTTACTGCCATATAGACTTTTTTTTAAGCTGTAATTAAGCGAAAAATTCTGAATGAATTGTGCACAAAAAATAAAAGGAAAAGACAATGTGAATGAGTTGATTAACTTGATTGCATCAGTCACTAAGTTTTTACTTTGAGTCTTTACTAAGGTTCTGAATTTGTCTTGAGAAGTTATGGGATTAGCGGAGTTTCAAAATTAACTGGAGGGTATCTGAAATCTTGTGTGTTTTGCTTCTTTTTAGGGCGCTTGACCTTTTTTTTTGAGCTAATCTTTACGTTCTTTTTCTAATTATTGAACTAATTTTTATAACAGTGAGATGTCTAAGTATTGGTCCATGCGTAATATACATGCCGAGAATTGATTTATGGGCTGTGGAGATTTCTGACCATCAAGCCACGGAAAAAGATACTGATTTCTGTATAAATGCTGGCAACAAATTCCTAGAGGCAGAAGGAGCAATTAAAGCATCACATGCATGGAATTCATTGGTCGAGCAAGTTGATTCTCTGTGTCCTTCATCCTTGATGATTTTGGTAATAAATTATGCTTTATTATGCTGTTGCATATTTAATTCTGAATTTTGTTCTATTGGCATTAGTATTGACACGATTCTATCCTTCTGTTACAGTATTACTTGATATTGTGCAAGGAAATGGGCACCATTCATTTAATCTTTTACATAGTTAAGATATTGCCAATTCTCTTACGTAGTTAAGATATTGCCAATGCACAAATTGATCACTCTATACGTCTCCTAGTATAATGTATATTTATCTGCTGTTGACTGCTGTGTTCTTGCTTTTATACCATCTTCAGTTTGTGAATTTTGGTTCATCATTTATTTAATTTCCACGGATTAGTGAGCATAAAGGAATAAATTAATACTAACGGTCGCATCTCAAAGCGGTCATTGCTTGGCTTGAAGGCTAACCAAAATATTGAAGGCTGCAATGCGAAGGTTTTCTCAATGCTGACTTGCTTGCAACTTCAAAATTTTTATGTGGAAGTCTCTCTTCTAGCTTGAGGCTTCCTCACTATATCATATGTAGGGCGCTCTGCCTTAGGGAGTCCACTGTCTCATGTATTCCTGGTGTTCTGGGATCTAGTCTGTTGGTGTTATGGTAATATTTCCTGTTTCTCTTACTATGTTTCCTGGATCAAATGTTGGGGCCTTGGAATGTGGTGATTATGGATGTCTTTGAAATTGCCTGCAGTGCTGTGCAATACAAAATTTCAAATGTGGTTTGGGTTCTCGAAAGTGATGCACAGAAGCCTGCAATGAAATATCATTAGAGATGACTGAGAGAGCATATTTGCTGGCTCACTTGTCTCTCTGCAGCAACCTCTAGACTCTTTGCATGTCTTTGGTTACTATTACTTTTGCGTGCCACCTTGGTACAGCTTCTTGCTTTGCTATAGCTTTTGATATGTGACCTTATCCACTGGTTTCTCCAGCACCATCCTCAAAGGCCAGAGCCTATGTTTCTATCACTTCCCTCACTTAATAGACCCCATCTCTATCGTGCTTATGCTTTAAGTTACTTCGTCTGATTTCAACTTTAACGCTGTGATCCACTTCAGCTCTGGGACCCCTGTGCTATCTAACTGATTCTTTTGTAGGGCGAGCTGATCTGCTCGATTCACTCTTATTGCTATGCACTAGAGGACCACATCCTCAAATTGGCTCTTTGCTTGAGTATCATATTTATGCTTTCGTGTCTTACCAAGCTTTCATGTTTGTATCTCATGATTTAGGTGGTATATTCTCGATCCCTTTGTGCCTTCTCAGGCATCTCTAGTTGAACATCTGTTGGTTTCTCACAATTTAGCTCTTTCTGAAACTCTCATTGGCGAGAAGTTGCAAACTAACAATTTCTTTATCTTTTTTCACTCTCTCTCTCTCTCTCTCTCTCTCTCCTTTAAAAACATTTTAGTAATGGTTAGGAATGGAACCTTTGGTGTCATGCTGTGGATCAACCACCTTGACCACCCAGCCTGAGGTCCCTTTCCTAAATTAACAGTTTCTTTATCATCATAGCATTATGCAAGACTTTTAGCCTTTTCTCCCTGGTCCAATTCATTCTCTATTTCTCACAGTTGCTTGGCAGAAATCTATGCTGGCTGTCTGAAACTTGAAATCAAATGAATGAAGGTCAAAGGCCGTTAGATATGTTAAGGGTCGTAGATATAGGCTCACAGAAGTTTGTATGCTCCTCAACGAGCAACCTGATGAATTGTTTCTTCTCAATTCATAATAGTTCGAAAAACAAAGAAGCTTCGGAGAGGTGTAATGGAAGGAAACAGGATGGTCTCTGGCTTTGTAAATGTATCGGCTTGTGAGTGTTTGTGCATTCATATATATGTCTTTACCATAGTTACCGGGATCTAGAAGCTCTAACTCATACTCTGGAAGCTCGAACCCACGCTTCAAGTCATGGGATCTCGATTCTGGGCATTTCCTTGAATTAGGTATCTCGATACGGGAAATCAAGGAGCTAGATCCCAAAATCATGGGTACGTGAGTAATTGGAACCGATTTCACTACTTGGAATCGAGTATCTTCTAGTTTGGGAGAGAGTTTCACCTGCACATTTTGAGGTTCATACACAATGGAGTGCGGATCTGTAATTTTTATGACCTACAAGCTTTCTAAGGGCCCTGATTTCGAATATATTTTACAGCTTACAGTTTTGCACACCTTGTGAATTGTGACTTGACTAGTTTCAAAGAAAGGTAACAAGAGAGGGCAGGGAGAGAGAAGGGAGAAGATGGAAGGAGATAGAAAATATGAGTTGTGGTTCTAATCGAGGAATGAAATCGCAATTAATAGGCTTAACTTCTTTTGCGCTAGTTCCACTGGGTCCTGTCCACCTCGAAGGACTTACTATTGCTTGAGTGTTGGTCACCCAAATTGAGCCACTCATGGGTTTCCTTATGGGTAATGGAACAACATATATGCGTGGAAATGTGAGGTCTCTCTTGTCTATATGTCCTTGAACCACTAGCAATCATTGATGGGGAGAGCTATTGGGAATTATATATGGTTACGTCTTTCCTTTTTTCTCAAAGGAAAGATTATCTATCACAGCTTTTCGTTTTCGAAAATAATCTACCGCAGCATTCTTAAATATAATCAATTGATAGTTGAGGGGTAATTGTCCAATGCAACCGATTGGTGCCAAAAATGAGGCATGTGCGTACATGGGCAGACCAATGTAGGTAGGTGTGCAATTTTTGTTTGGAACCATGAGTTAATTTTTGGAGTGGAGCTTGGTTAAACAATTGTTCAATGGACTTCGCTCTCAAACTAGAATACCGTGGGTAAGTGATCTTTGTGAGACTTGAAACTAAGCTCGACGGATGGGGATCCCATTTAGTTTAGCTTCTGTTCATGGGCAATTATGGAACACACTCATTTAATGTTAGGGATCTTGATCATTTTACCTTACGATGGACGGAACTCGTTCCCTCAACTAGGATTTTCGAGCTTCCCTCGCTCTTAGGTTCCCGCTTCTTCCGATCCCGGAGCTCCCCTCGCTTCCATTCCTGGGGGTAATATGGTCTTTACAAAGGTTTTTTGTCCATTATTATTATTGTATGGGTATACTTCCCATAAATTTGTCTACTTGCTTATTGGGATTTAACTCTAGACTGGATTGATAATTTTTATTTCATTAAAGCAAAGATGGCAAGATATTTTTCACTTATCAAAAAAAATAAAATTTGTTATATTAAAGTTAAAATGGTATTAGAGAGTACTCCCCTCAAAGCCTGAAAACTTGGCTGAGTCAACTTCGACGCGGCCTAGTTACTATGCCTTGGTGATGAAATTTTGTGCTAGAAATGTACAAAAATAAAATAAAATATTTAGGGGGAAAAAGTGGGGAAAAAGAGATGAATGTATTCAAAATAAACAAGAGTTCAGGAAAATAATGTTTCTAAACAATAACTCAACTCTGAATTGTCCTAATTCTAATTGAAATAAAAGTCCCAATTAAAACAAAATTTGTGATGACATTTACCCCTGGCAGTATAAATAGATCCATAAGTTCTCTAACAACTTTTTTAAACAACTCATAAATCTATAAAATATGATAAACCCTAGAATCCCTTAAAAAATGTTAAAAGCCTAAAAGTAACCGTAGAAAATTCCAAAGAGACATCACCTAAAATTTAATAAGAAATATTAAAAAATTAGAGGCAGCTTGTCTTGCATTACTGGGCACTCTGTCGAGGTGAGTATTCCCTCTACATACTTGGGGGTGAGATTGATATACAACACTCGGGTGAGTACTGTACCAAGTCACCTAAATATTGTAGAACTTGAGCAAACTTGCCTGAATTCTATAGTACTCCGGTGATTCACTACAGTACTTGCCTGAGTACTGTTGTTTTTTTGAAAATGTTAACATTTACTTGCCCAAGACTGTTACTTAACCAGAAAATAAAAGGGGGGCAGAAATCTGCGCCCCTTTTTCATCTCTTTGTCTCTCTCTCTCTCTCTCTCTCGGGCAATGAATTTCTCCTCTCTCTCTTTCTCTCTCTCTCGGTATTGCCTCACACCTCAGGTTCCACATTACGCTCGTTCTAGAAAAGCTCCATCTTTAAGGTTTTTCTTGGTGGTTTTGAGGTACCCGAGTATTATTCTTGTTCCCCTCTTTCTCTCTCTAACACACACACATAAAGGGGGTGGATTTCTGCCTCCTTTTCTCATTTCTCCCTCTCTCTAAAAGTCGGTGAGAAATCTGCCTCCTTTCCTATCCTCTCTCTCTAAAAGGGGTGCAGAAATCCGCCCCCTTGTTTTCACCTCTCTCTAATAGGGAGTGGGAATTTGCCCTGCTGTTTTCTCTTCTTTATCTGTTTTCATTTTCCTCTCTTTAATAAGGGGTGAAATCTAACCCTGTTTTCTTTTCTCTGTTTTCATCTCAATCAAAAAGGGGGTGGAAATCTGCCCTTTGTTTTCATTTCTCTCTCTCTCTCTCTCTCTCTCGCTCTTTGTTTCTTTTCCCAAATGACCCCCCCCCCTCTAAAAAAAAAAAATCATTTCCCTTTTTCTTTTTCTTCGTTTTCTTCTTAATTTTTAGTCCCCCCGATCCCCATCTTTTTCTAGGGCTTGTACACTACTCATTCCAGTCTATTTGGACTCGCTGTAGTTACTCGGCTTGGGAGGGGCAGAGTCCCAAGCATTAGCCCAATATTTAAACCTTGACTCGTCTGTTAGGGATTTAAGTTCGGATGAATAGTTCATGTTATGTGTTTGGATGAATAATACAGGTTTTATTGAATTAACATGATATTAGAGACTCCTTGTTATGTGTTTGGATGAATACAAGGTTTATTGAATCAACATGATATTGGAGACTCCTAGACATTTGGTTTGGAAATTTTGATGCTTAGTTTGGAAACCTGATGGCCAAATCTGTTATCTAGGAAACTTAACCTCTATTTGTGATTTTCAAAAGGTTTGAGCTTTTGGTTTAGTGGTCATTGTGTAAAGGCCATGGTGCACATTTTTAGGTTTGAGTGCCCAAAGAAAAAATTTAACACTTTGTTAGATATTTAAAGATTATTGGTAAATTGATTCCTTAAGTCTCTTTTGTTATTGCTTTATTGGTAAATTGATTCCTAGGATGAAAACCCTTGGAGGGCTTCCAAGAAGAACAAGAAGAGCAAGAAAGCGTTTGAATAGTTTTTTTAGTTGTTTTGGGGTTATTATGTATATGTTTTTTCAATGTATTTCATTGCTGGATCAAGCTTATGATCCATACTATGAAGCTTTGGGACAGAGTGATTGAGCAATGACTAAGGCATGAAACAAGTGTATCTGAAAACCAATTCGGTTTCATGCCAGGAAGGTCAACAACTGAGGCTATTTTTCTACTTAGGCAACTGATTGAGAAGTTTAGGGCGAAGGGAAAAAAACCTCCGCATGGTTTTTCTTAATTTAGAGAAAGCTTATGATAGACTATCTCGAGATTTGATTTGGCTGTGTTGAAAAAGAAAGGAGTCTCCAGACACTGTATCGACTTGGTAAGAGATATGTACGATGGAGCGTTAACTAGTGTATGAACAACTAGTGGAGAGATGAGTGAGTTTTCAGTGACAATAGGTCTACATCAAGGGTCAGCATTAAACCCATACCTCTTTGTCTTAGTTATGTACGACTTAATTAGGTACATATAGGATGAGTTATCGTGGTGCATGTTGTTCGCAGATACATAGTTTTGATCGATGGGACCCGAAACGGTGTCAACACAAAGTTAGAAGTTTGGAGGGATGCTCTAGAATCCAAAGGTTTTAAAATTAGTCGGATTAAGACAGTGTATGAAATGCAATTTTAGTAATAATAGGAGTAGAGATGAGGAAGTAGTTAAGATTGACGACTAGGAAATACAAAAAAGACGACACTTTCAATATCTTGGGTCGATAATCTAGGAAAATGGAGAGATTGGGGAAGATGTCACACACAAAATTAGATCTAGGTGGGCTAATTGGAGATGTGGAATTGGAATTTTATGTGATCGCCGCATAGGTGCATACCAATGAAGCTGAAGGGCAAGTTCTATAGGACAACTGTGAGACCAGCTTTGCTCTATGGGGCTGAATGTTGGGTAGGCAAAAAACAATATACCCATAGAATGAGTGTAGCGGAGATGAGGATGTTGAGATAGATGAGTGGCAAGACAAGAAGGGATAGAATTCGAAATGAATCCATTTGGGAGAATTTAGGTGTGGCTATTGGCAATAAGATGAGAGAGAGTAGACTTAGGTGGGTTGGCCATGTGTGGCGTCGACCAAGTACAACACTTGTTAGAGGTGTGAGTTAGTTCAAGTAGAAGGACTTAAAAAGGCAAGGGATAGGTCCAAAAGGATATGCTTGGAAATAGTTCAGAAAGATATGGGGACTTATGGCTTCACTGAGGCTAGGACCTTTAATAGAGCAGAATGGCAGACCAGGATTTGTGTTGTCGACCCCAATTAATTGGGAAAAGGCTATGATGATAATGATTTCATTGTTGGACTAGTTAGGGACTTTTAGACGTTTTACGAAGTTGGAGAGTTTAATTTCAAGATATACTTAAGTTAGGACTTTTTGGTCAAAAGTTTAATTGTATGGATAAATGTTGTCCAAAAATCATTAAATAGACTATATTTAAGTAGGGTGTGGATGGCTGGAGAGAGATCACACACTGTTTGTTAAAGAAAAATATACTTTGATTGAAGAACAAAGAACAAAAGCCTAAGGCTTGGGCCTTGGGTGGTTTAAGTACCATTGGCCAAAATTGAAGAGAGATGTGCAGTTTGTTGAGAGGTGTTGTATGTGTCAGCTGGCTAAGGTGCAACGACATAATACTGTGCTTTATTCTCTTCCTATTCTTTATGCATCTTGGATGGACGTTAGTGTGGATTTCGTGTTGGGACTTCTGTGGACTCAAAGAGTTATGGTTGTGATAGATTCTCAAATGCTTTTGTACCTTACAAGAAGACCCTGGATGCCACATATGTCGCGAACTTGTACTTCAAGGAGGTGGTGAGGTTGCATGCTGTTCCAAAGACTATAACTCTATATCAGGATACAGTTAACCTTTTCTCCAAAAAAAAACAAAGAGTTTTTCAGCCATTTTTAGGGAACTTTGTGGAAGAAATTGGGCACTCAGTTATAATTTAGTAGTGTTTATCCTCTGCAAACAGATGGCCAGACTGAAGTGGTAAATCATACTCTTAGCAATCTTCTAAGAAGTATTGTGAGGGAAAAGAAGAAACAATGGAACCTAGCATTGCCTCAAGCCGAGTTTGCTTATAATAGTGTTCACAATAGATCTCCTGGTATGAGTCCGTTCGAGATGGTGTATGCGAAAAACCCTACTCAATCGCTTGACTTGGTTCCTATTCAGACTAATGGGGAGGTTCATGTACTGTTGGTGACTGGTTGAACAAATGAAAGGAGCGCATGAGCAAGTGTGTGCTAGTCTAGGAACAAATACAAGGAAGGGGCAGACAAGCATTCACCATTTCAAGGGGATGTGGGAGATTGGGTAATGGTGTATCTTTAGAAGGGGCGGCATTCAGCGGGAAAGTACAGCAAGTTGAATGATTTGCAAGGTAGGACCGTTCAATTTTTTGAAGAAGATGGGCAATTCTTACAAGGTCGCTTTGATTTCACGTATGGAGACTTCAGACATCTTTAATATTGCTGATCTGTTGGAGTATTGTGGTCTGGAGGAGTATGAAGATGAAGATACAACAGATTCCTCCTAATTCTCGCTCATATTTGGAAGTTTTAAACCCTAGGAGGGTTTTCAATGAGAACAAGAAGAGCAAGAAATACTTTGAATAGTTTTTGTAGTTGTTTTGGGGCTATTTCAGATTTTTTTTTTGAAAATTCATTTCAGGACCTGTTGGGGAATCTTTAGACATTTTAATTAAAGTTAGGTATGATTTAAAGTTATACTTAAATTAGGACCTTTTGGTATGAATGGCTGGAGAGATACTTAAGTTAGGTATGATTTAAAAGACAATACTTAAGTGGGGTATGAATGGCTGGAGAGAGATCACACACTTTCTTTTTAGAGAAAAGCATACTTCTATTGAAGAAGAAAGAAAAGAAGCCTAAGGCTTGAGCCCTAGGTGGGAAGTAAACCTTAGGGTTTCCTCAAAATTGCATATGTTTGGCTTGTTTTCTTGCTTTCTCAAATTTCTCTACATCACTTGTACACTGAGAGGAATGCATTATATACCATTCGCTCTGTCCAACTATGCTTATTCGATTTTTCTGCAGCTATGTGCATGCCATGGGGTGCCCTTGCCTATATGTCCATATTGGCATGAATTTGGAATTTCCTGTTTAGTGTACAAGCTTCATTTGACTTTGGCTGTATGGAGTAGTTTTAGATTCTCTGGCTTAAATAACAACTTCATGAATTTATTTTTAGTTTCTCGCATAGAGTTTTTAATACTTTTCACCTTTCGTAAAATATTTTTCATTAAACTGTTACGAGGGTCATAGTTTAATTGACTTAAGTTGCTTTGTTTCTAGAAAATAGTTGCTTTATAATTCATTGTTCTTATCTTCCTTATCGTGGGTTGTTATTGATTTTTTATGTATGTCTTGTAATGTTAGGCTACATGTGAGATGGAGAATCATGTACTCCCATATCAGATAACACAGTTTTTTACGAGTAAAATGCTGAAGGTTAATGATTCGGTTTCTTTGAAGCATACAGTGCCACGATTTTGTGTCCACCTAGATGGATCTTTTGACCGGGAGTTGGTCTTTGAATCATCAGCATCAATGCTCTCGAGGAATTTGGTTCAAGAATATGTTCATATGATACATCACAAGTTGCGCATTAGCAATATTAGTGGCCAGGAGGACAACAGTTGTACCGATGCCAAAGCATCTTCAGACATGAGAAATGACACAAGTGGGTGCCATGTAACTGTTAGAGAGAAAGATACACTACCTGATTCAGAAACGTTGGTTTCCAATGGTGATTCTTTTTATAAAGATGGTCAAGCTAAGCAAAATCATTGGCAGCCTGCAGCATCTGGCCATGATAAAGGAGATATTTGGGTGCGATCTTGTCTAGATTCTGATCCTGGTATCTCTGCTAATATGTTGGGTTTGAGAGGAAGATCTAGCATGCAATTAGCAGCAGCGACATGTGGCTACCAAATTCTCCGGTATCCTCAGTTTGCTGAACTTTGTTGGGCAACCTCGAAACTGAGAGAAGGCCCATATGCCCATATAAATGGGCCTTTGAAGGATTGGCCATTTAATTCTTGTATAATCTCTCCTTATAAATCACCTGAGAATGTTCCAGTCACTAATAGCCCTTCTCAGCACAAAAGCTTGGAATGTTCCATTGTTAGAGGCTTAGTGGCTGTGGGATTGTTAGCAGATAGTGGTGTCTATGGAACTGCACGTGAAGTTGCTTGCGAAATTAGGAAGGTCCTTGAGCTTTTTGTTCGGCAAATCAATACCAGGATACAGGAAGAGAAAGATAGATTTCGTTTTGTTCGTCTTCTTTCACAGGTGGCTCATCTGGAGGACATGGTCAACAGCTGGGCTTATGCAATGCAGAGGTACTAACATCCATCTTTCACTTTTCAATTAAAAACACCTTTCACTTTATTTAAGCGATTCTTGTCTAGCTAAAAGATGATGTATAACTTGGTTCATTCTGTACTTTATTGTAGTGTAGAGCTGGATGGTCAAATGTTGGCCTCAAATCATCAGGCATTGGCTAAGCCTGACCTCGATATTTCAGCTCATGCTCCTAACCTTACCAAGGATGTCCCATGTATGCGGACAACATCTTCTGATGCTTGCCATGAAGTTACAGAGCACACAGAGGTATTGGTTCCCCAGAATGCAGGGGCAGATTGTGTCGTGGGGAACTCTGAAATTGGTTTACCTTCTTTAGATGAGCCTCCGGCATTTCTAGAACAAAGGAAATCCTCTCAGGAGGGTCCCTTTACTCGACGTGTTACTGTTTCATTTAGTCAAGATTTAGAATTACTCACCCAAAAAACATCAAAGGAGCTAATGCTGGATAATATTGCACAAACTTTTGGGTCTGAGGGTGATTTGGCTGCTCATTCTGATCAATTAAATGGTATCAAGAGCTCTTCTAGCAAGACCAGCCATGCATCTGCTGGGTCTGGGATGCTATATTGTTATAAGTGTTGTTTGGAATGCTTGGAAGTTCTCCATGTCTTGGCCAAGAAATTTCTAAATGATTGCTGGAAATCTGATGGGTGCTCTTCATCATTGGAGGATGTCCATGATGTCATTGCTTCATGTTCTTCTCGCCTTTTAATAACCAGCGCAAAATTTCGTGTTAATGAAAGTTCTGGTGATTTACATGGGTCTTGTGGTGGAAAGCTAATTCACAGAACACAGAGTAAGTGTTGTGCTTGTCAAGTAGTTGGTGATACTGAAAATAGAAAAATATCATCTTCATCAAAATATTTGGGAAGTGGAGAAATGGTGCCATCAGAATGCAGATGCCATTCAAGAAGCAATAATATGGTTGGGGATAGAGGTTCCCCTAAAAGTTATCGCGATGGATCTGAATTAAAGTTTTGTTTTAGAGACTGCACACTCGTGCCTTTTGGCATGGTGCGGGATGTTTGTTTTCAATACACATTCAAGCAATTTTGTCTTTGTTCTCTTATTGAGAGACTACTAAAGGTACAGCATTTCTAATTTGTTTTGATGTTAAGTGGTATACTTTGGGTGTCGTCAGGCCTTCGAGGATTTATGTGGTGATTATTGCATCGAAGGTGCTAATGAGCTATATCCATGATTTTGTGATACAGAAACGAATTCATTGGAGTCACATTTCCTGCTGAAGTAACTATTGTAGTATAGATGTTAATGTTTCTGTCACTGTAAACTCCTCCTGGGGCCAATTTTGTCTCATCCCCTCTGCGGGAATTATTCTTTGCATGTAAGTATTGTGAGTTCTGAATTTTTTTCCTAATGATATCCATAATCCATGTTATGCATGGTTTGCCTTATTTATTCCCTTGGAGGTTTTTTAATGTGTTGATACTTTCTGTGCTTCCATTTTATGGTCTGTTACTTTTGCACAACCTACTCATTGGTTGTAGTGCTGTTGGAACCTTCGTTCATTATCATCTATCGTTAAATAACTGTCAAAATTTTATCATTATTGACGATAATCATTTTTGAGAAGAGATTCTTTATAATTATCTCATTATGGTTTGACTTGTATTCATTTTAACTTCATCGCCATTTGATATATCAAACAAAAATATGTCTCTTTCCACTTGTCAATGGAACTTTACTGCTTCCTCTTAAATGCCTGATGGGATTTTCTCATAAATTGGCAATACTTACCCCTTATATCATGTAAACTATGAAAAATTATGCTAACAAGTAGATTGTGTCATGAAAGGTGGTTACGGTAGGTGCCATGTCGATTGAATCACAGAGGCATGATACATGAAATATGTGCTGGGTCTCCCGGCATTTACCCATTTAAGAAGACAGTTGGAAATATCAATTACTGTCTTGAGGTTGTACTACTGATGAAGTGGCAAAATCATTCAAGGATGCAGTTTTTTTTTTGAGGAAATATTTGATTATATTAAGTGGAAGTGATAAATATTATTGAGAAGGCTACCCACAGGTCAGGAGCTCAATACATTCTCAATAGGACTTTGCATTATCCCTTAACAAAAAATGCAGTTTATCACATGGCGAAAATTTCAGGCAGTTGAGAGGCTACAGAAACTAGGTGTGAAGGTGGAAAGGGCTACTGAGAAGGAAAAGAGAAGTCAGAAAAAGAGGTGGTGAAGAGAAAGGGAGGATCAAAGTACAAGAAAGGAGCTAAAGTGAAGTGGGATGGGGGTGGAGGGAGTCTGAGAGCTTGAACGATAAGGAGTGAATGTGGAACATAACCCATAAACCAATTAATCCTATGAGCAAGATTCTGTGCCACCTAAATGAAAGACGAAGAAAGGGTAAAAAGGAAAGCAGGGAGGGAAAGGAAAAAGGAGGGGGATGTGAAGAAATAGAGGCGAGGCATATGGAGAGGAAAGAAATGGAGGGGGGTTTTGGATGAATGAAGGCAATTTGTAGAATGCAGAAGATGCTAGTGGAATCTTCAGCCTCTGTATGCTCCTATGTTCTCCAAAAGAGGAACTGAGCTGATGGTGTACCCTGAGTCTGAAGCTTGCCAAAAGACCCCAAGGCTGGCTTTGGAGGTTGTGAAGTAAGATGCACCTAGGTGAATAGAAGTAGATATGGAAGTGGGTTAATAGCAGCAAGAGCCATGGACAAGGGATGAGAGAACCGATGGCAATATGGATGAAGAAGCACCCTTGCAATAGCTAGTCCCTGTGAAACAATGGTATTTGGGGGAACTTTTAGCAGTTCTTCTGCAATTCATGACCCTGTATAAGTGCCAAGGGGATAGAAGCCAAGAGTACCCAAATGTGTTCCTAACACCGGGAAGGAAAAAAAAAAACTCATCTTTATGCTGCTATAACCACACACTATCAAGCATCTTTTTTCTTTTTCCCTTTTTTGTTCCTTTTTTCTTTTGGGTAGTAACTAATATGTTTTTATTTTTATTTTTATTTTTAATTTCTATTTTCCTTTTTTTTCCTTTTCTTTTCTATGTATCAAATGTTCAAGGCAGACAATGATTTGTGAACCCCTGTTATATTTGGTGTGGTCCTTTATCTTTGACAAAAACAATTTAAGTTAGTTTATGATTTATGTGTGATGTGTCATTTCAGATTTAGGTACTATTGCGCACATTTTGTGGGCTTTGAGATGTTATTGCCCAAATTTTGGAGTTTTAGGGCTGTTGATCTTGTAAAGGATTGAATGCTTCTGGTTCTATTGGATCCTTCTTGGTGTGGGAGATTGTTTGAGATGGGCCTGGAAATAATCTCCCATTTAGTGGAGCTTGGCTATGATTTTTGATACTTGTAGTACTGATGATGTCCCCTTTGAGCACGTCCTTGTGGGGGAATGAGGAGGCTGATATGCGTATTAATCACTGGTTTTTGGGTTTCGTTTTTTCGTTGATGTTGCTTTGGCACTTCCTGACATATGTACTCTTTTTGTTTCCTTGTACTTCATTTCATTTTAACAGAATTTATTGAATGTCAAAAATAAAATGTATAATTGCACATTTTGGCATTTAGAGGGCATCTAATGTATGATAACTTTTTTGTGAGGTATTGGAAGAATCACTGCACTTTTTTGTACAGGTGTATGTGTAATATGGGGTGATACTGCAAGTATTTTCCTGTTTGGATCATGGTTATAGGGATCGAAATTGCACCAGATCCAGAATTGGTATCGGGACCTTGGGATCGTGGCAAGAAGAAAGCTCTCCATGGTAGGGCCACAGTCTGTACACCTTGAAATCTTGGGATCTCGATCCAAGCTTAATAGGGATCGGATGGTAAATTATACAGGACCAACACCATCTGGTTAAAATTGAGGCCCCGAGAGCACTTAACTAATGTAGTGGTATAGTTTCTACTTTTGTAGCATACCACACTGTTATAAAAATATTATAATACTATGCAATTATATATTCTATTATATTGTACTATATGCCACTGTATTTAAATGTAAAATATACAGCTATGTAAGTTTTACTGTACAAGTAAATATTATACCACATTGCGGCACTAGACTATACTGCTGCATTATACATAATGCTAGGGAATTTTGATCCCTTCTATGCAGGACCTCGATCCCAAATTGGAAGGATTGAGATTCTAAAATTCAAGAATCACGGAGGAGCAAGATCCCCTTCCTCAAAGCGCATGATTGGGATTCCGAAGCAGAATTGACCACTTGGTAGGTGGATTCTGGTAACTATGGTTTGGTCCAGTTGTTACTTTTATGAAGATGTACTGTATTGCTACATATGGGTGTTTTGGTATATGTCCCACAGAGCTGTATATGAAAGACTATATATTTATCCAGACATTCTTGGACAGTCCATTCTTAGTCTAACAAAGAACTGATAGTTCTATTCTATGAGAAAACCAGAGACTTATGATTCATGCATTTGCGGAATTTAGTAAGAATGTACGCCTTCCTTTGCACAAAGAACTTCATTGTAATTTGGAAATTTTAAATATTGTTTTTCTGGGTCCAATTTTTACCTTCTGACATAATTTATTAACAATTTTAAGATTTTTTATATTCTAGTTATTTATTTGTCGTTTTTGTGATTCTCTTTAGACAAAAAATGGTGTATTTATTTAAATACACTAATGTCAAAAGTTTCAAAAATAAATAGTTAACGTTCTCAAATAAACAATGGTTTTATTTATTTATTTTTGAAACTGTTGACATTAGTTTATTTATTTGTCGTTTCTTTCTTTTTTTGTTTTTGGGGATGGAGGGAGGATATCAAACCTGACCTCCCTGCTGTCCCCCAAAACAGCGTAACCTTCCTGAGCATTACGTGCAGCCCCCAACTTGTAGTTTACTGAAAAACCCGTATCTGATGGTTTACTTTTCCATGAGTACATGGTGCCTGAACAAGACTTGGAGTTGGAAGGTTAGTTGTGTTCTCTGTCACAGCTTTCCTCAATAGTGCTCTAGTCTTCTTGTGGAGTATGGTTGCCAACTTGCCAGGTGTGGTACATTCAAGCTTTGCAAAGGATCCTTACCTTCTACTTTTGGTGATCCTAGAGGTGGCTCCTTCTGGGATCACTTATTTCAGTTCCTCAACATGTTTAATGTTTATCATGTGAAATAATACTAAGGACACTATGGGTCAATTTTTTAGTATTGACCATTGCTAGGTTAGAGGCAGCATTTTCCCTTGATCCAGTTGAAATTAAAGTAGAGAAGAAAACAGTTTGATAGGATCTAGAGAGAGAGAGAGAGAGAAAAGAAAATAATGATGATGATGAAGAAGGGAGAGAGAGAGATGTGTGAGAGAGGGAGCGATAGAGAGGGAAATGAGTGGCTTAGGGGGCACTTGTGACCTCTACCCGGCTTATAACATTAAGTAATAACCCTAATTAGAACTTAAGGACAATATTGTCCTTATTTAGAGACAAGATAAATAATGACTAAACGTGTTTGCTTGTGATATCTTGTACTCTGTCCCGTCCAATGGCTTTGGTGAAGATATCTGGAAGTTGATCTATAGACTTCACATGAGGAGTCTGAATGATCTGGACAACAACCTTCTCTCTATCTCTAATAAAGTGACAGTCTACTTCAAGGTGTTTAGTCCTTTCATGAAAAACATGAATTTTTGTGTTATGAATGGCTACTTCATTGTCACAATATAGAGTCATGGGAGGAGTATGGTAAGCATGCAGCTAGCACATTTGGTAACCTTGGTCCTCTACATGTGAGGGAATAATCAGAGGTAGTTATTGCGCAAAACTGAAGGCCATTCACCGGATTCGAAGGATTATGAATCTTCATCATTGCAGAGGCTCATGTTTTGTGGGGCCTTGGAGTATCCACTTAGTTATTCTCAGGGCTGCTAATTGTGCTATGAATGACAACTCCCTAAATATTACTGGGTAAGCAATGTGCCATAATTGTGGAAGATTGCGAACATTTTGGAGATTGGTGTTTGTTTTAGGGTGCACATGGCCGCCGTATGGAAGCATACAGATTTCTTGATTAGGTAGGGTATGGGCAGAGGATTAGTGGATAACGGCATTCCTCTACTTCTATTATTGTTGTTATTGCTAGTGTTGCCATTGTCATTATTATCATTAGTATCAGTATTTCCAGATGTGGCCAAGGTGACTTGGACTTGGTCGAGTTTACTCAGCCTCGGCAATGTGACAACGCGAGTACCCATGTATCCCTCTGATACATGGTTTTATACAATAAAAGGGGGTCCACTGCCCTCCTAATTTCATCTCTCTCTTTCTCTCAAAAATGAGGGCTTACCCCCCTTATTTTATCTCTCTATAAAATGGGTCACCACGCCGGTTTCATCTTTCTACCATGTGCTCTATCTCTCTTTACTTCAAGGATGAGGTGCTCTCTCTCAAAGTGGGGTGGATATTACCCGCCTTTTTCATTCCTCTTCCTCTCTCTTTCTCTCTCTTTCAGTCTCAAAGGGGGGTAGATTTCTGCCCACTTTTTTTATCTCTCTTTATATATATAAAAGGGGGCAGAAATCTGCCCCTTTGTCATCTCTCTCTCTAAGGGGGTGGAGATCCACCTGTATCTATTTTTCTCTCCTCCAAGAGAGGGGGAGGAGAGAGAGAGAGAAGAGTTCACTGTGAGAGAGAAAGAGATCCGTGTGTGTGGGTGTGTGAGAGAGAGAGAGAGAGAGATTCGTCTGTTTGTGAGGGTGTGAGAGAGAGAGGGGTTCCTTTGAGAGTGGGAGTGATGTGGCCAAAGCCCTCTCTCTCTCTCTATTTGGTCACGTGCTCAGAGATCTCTCTCTTGGGAAAGTAGCCAAAGAGCCCTCTTCTTTTATTTATTTATTTTTTGACTGCTAAGTACTTGGCCATCCAAATCCACTTGGACTCTCCCTAGTAATTCGGCTCAGGCCTGGCCCTAGTTGGTGGCCCGAGCCGAGTTCTAAAGCACTGATTATTATTATCATTATAATTATTTGTGTTACATCTCTGTTTGTCTGCATTAAGTGGTGTAGTTTAATATGTACTGCATCTGTTTTGATGATCTAGAGTGGTAACCCTTCATGAGAGCCTTTTCTCACGGTTGTGTTGAGTCCCTGTGATAATGATCTAGAATTAATTGTAATTTTTACCTCGGTTTTGTCAGCACCTATTACCTGGGATGAGCCTAATAGTTTCTGGTTTCTCAACCGTCAGAAGAACTGTATGGTATTTCTCCTGACTGTGAATGATAAGGTTTTACTCATTTAAGTAGTGACATGTGCTGATGATGTATGTGATGAGAGCAAAAATACATAGAATACTAGTAGATCTTATACAAGCTTAATGCTTCACAAGGTTTATCCTTTTCTATATAGAATGGTATGCAACTACGCATTTGTGGAATAAAATTTTGGACTCGTGGCAGTTAGATATGTTTTTAATTAGTTATTAATTTACTTCATCTATATGTGTGTGTGTGTGTAATCTAATTATGTATCAATTGCGATCATTCTTTGTGATATGACGACTTATGGTCTAACTGAGAGTATGGCCCTTGATAGAGCGGAATGACAACACATGATGTGTGTGGCCGACCCCAAATAACAGGGATAAGACTCGAATAATGATGATGATATTTAATGTTACATTTTTTCATTTATCAGAAGCTTATGCTCTTGCACCTCTTTTCAGTTCATTTTCTTTTTTACTTCACTTTGTTTTTTACTAGATTGATTCATGGGAAGACTACTCTCAGATCTCATTTCATAGACCACCAACTCGGATGCCATCAATACCGCGGTGTGAAAGTTCTGCTTGTATGCTTGATATTGCTACCATGCTCTCCTTTTTGCTTCTTTGACCCTAAGTATGCATCACAAGACTGCAATACCTCGACATGGATTTTTTATGCCAAATTTTTAATACCTCACATTGGGAATACCTATTTCTTAGAGATGACTGGTGGTAGTGATTTATCTTGTGCAAGATAATATGTGTTGTTTGGGCTGTAGAAATGTACTGGCTAACAGTGCATGGAATTGCGTATGAGAGGATTTGAGCCTCTGTAATATTTTCTCACTTCCCAAGAGAGTTCTAAGGGATTTTACCGAGGCACCTGATTTTTGATAAATTTTAAACATTGGCGGTAGAGAATCACCAGTTGCAAGTTCCCAGATCTTCTGGTTGGTGGTACCCATATCCTGAAGCTCAAGTTTGATGGTAGTGCATTTCTAGACAGCCTTTTGGGGTGGGAGGCAATACGAGGGGTTTCCATTGCATCATCATTACGAGATATGCCATACTATTAATTTTTGTGGTTTTAATGTACTTTGGGCTCATTATTGAATTGGCTCTAGTAAATGAACTACGAAGGCTACCACTATATTTTATTTATGTAGAACCTCTATATGTATATGAATACAATCTTTATTTCATTTATGAATTGAGGATTTTATTCTCATTTCATCAGAGCAGATGGAGTTGTTCTCATAGCAAAGTAGGATTTCTTTCCACAACTCGAGATTCCAAGTGTCCTCTCTCTCTCTCTCTGTCTGACTTATATGCTCCCCCTTTCATTTGTTAACTTATTTGATCCCGATGAGGCAGTTTTATTTCTGTTTTTTTTTTTTTGATAGATAAAATTTGTATTCAAAGTAGTGTCAAAGCAAGATGCATTGAGGAGCAATTCAGATGCTATTGATGCAGGTTGTCCCAATAATTGTCAATCAATGACTGGGTGTCGCACATTTCTTTTTCTTGAAGAAAAGAATATCACACATTTCTTGAGCATGATTTGACTTTGACCTACCATTGCTCTATTTTATTGCTGAAGCAGAACATCAGTTTAGGGCGTTCGGTGCGGACAAGGTTCCAGGTATGGAGTTTTCGTAAGAGATCTTGGTGAATAACATTCTCAGATGGCTACACTTTGATGGACAATCGCAATTATTCATCTCTTTCATGCTCTCACCAAGCACATTGAGAAAGGGGATCACTTTTTGAGACATGTTTTATTGGGTGGGATGGACATAGTCAATGCTCGGTCCCATGCTCCAGTGGCTGACACTGATGGCAAAGGCTCGTCTACCCAAGTATAGCTTTAATGGATTACGAGAAAATTGGCTATTCATCATGCTTCATGTCCCATATTGAGGGGGACTGCAAACTGTGAAGAGACAAGCATAGTTTAATTACACTTATATTCTTTATTTTTTTCACTGTGTACTTCTGCTCATTGTTTGAGAAGCTTCTTGTGATTTTCTTATGAGGTTACTACTGTGATTTGTTCAAGTAGTAAAGTTATATATGCATCAATACAATGTCCTTCACGTATCTATATTATCCAATTGATGTATTATGTCCTGCAGGTTTTGTTTCTGCAATCTGACATCATAATGATGATGATGATGATGATGATGATATTATTATTATTTAGTATCAGGCTTCTAAATTTTCATAGCCCCCGCCCCTCGTCTTTCTCTCCCCTCCCGCTCTTTCTAATTTGTACTAAATAATGAGCTAACGAGTCTCCTTCCTTTTGCCATCAGACTTCCCAATCAAATTCATTGTAAAAATTATAATGACCGACTTTATGAAGATCCTAGGGGATTGGGGAAGCTCGTCACTTTTGTCATGATAGACCCCAATTTATTGCTTCTTCTTCACCAATAATGTGTGCCACTTCAACTTGTTCCAAAAAGATGGGATTATGTGGCTTGAACACAACTTGGGAGATGCTTAAATGATGATGTGAGATGCAGTCCAAATGGGTTCTCTATTAAGAATATTTGAGATCACCATTAAAACTGAATGGTTGAAAGCTTGAAACTCCCAGGGGTTTGCCACAATATGGGATAATAATGCTATAGGATATGCACAGAGGAGAGGATTTTGGAGAAGGCTGTATCAAGATATGGGGTACTGTCAAACTTGTATTCCTTGTGCTGTCAAGTGCATAAGAAGAGATGCTTCTCATTGGTTTGCATCCACTTTATTGCGAGTGCAGGTATTCCGCACAGAACTGACAACCGAGATTGTGCATGTGAGTATGTGGAAGTCTGAAGCTACGAGATATGAAATGGATAACAGCCAAGAAGCACATGTGGATGCCCTTCACTTTCTTAGGTGGAAAATGGCTATAGTGACTTAATCCTTCTCGCCTTTCAGCCTTAACCTTTCACTGGAGTTCTTTGGACGTGAATTCTGATGCATGATGCCATTTTCCACAGATAAGTTAGAATGGATATAGGAGATCTGTTTGTACTTGTTTATTCATTATTTAAAAAACAGGAATTTCTATTTCTTTGGAAGTTTTTGCATTTCATGCATGGGATGCTTTTATTAGGGTTCTGGTGAATTAACACGCATAAGTTAACTATTGATTGGGAGTCTTTATTATCTTTATGTAGTGCTTAAGGTACTCTTCTTGTGAATCATTGTTCCATCTTTCTCTAGCCCTTGATTGTTCCTCCTTTGGCAATCATGTTCTTAAAGACATAATGTGTTGTAAGACATAATGTTTGATTATGAGTTTCAAAGAGATCCTAGATCTTAGATTTGCCTTGATAATCGGCAACTGTGACTTAAAGCCAGAAGGAAATCAAGCTAATATGCCCAAGTTTATCAGAAATCACACCTGAAAATGGAAAAGCGATTTTCATGGTATAAAAAGGGACAGTGAGAGATATTGATTGCTTGTACGGAGGCATCTACCCAAAAAGAGTACATAGGTAACTCCGCTTCAAATTCGAATTTATGAAAAATGAAAATTTGGAGTGGGGGTAGAAATTAGAAAATGCTCTTTCTAAATCAATTATGACATAGCTTGAGAAAATTAGATAGAGTAGCAAATATTTCTCGTCATTGCCAGTAATAGCCATTGTTCGTTTAGCACTTAATCTAAGGATTTGAAGCCAGCTCAATAATTACTTTAGGTAAATATTATCATATTTAATTTCATTGGATCTCTCTCTCGTCCCCTCTCAATGTCTCCATCTCTTTCTGTATAAATTTTAGGGAAAAGCTATCTATGTTCTCTCTACAACATAGAAGTTCTATCTTCCTTTTTATCCACCTTCCATTTTTGAATGGAGGGTTAAGATTGGCCCAATCACAATGTAATGTCTCTACACTGTTTTATTATTATTGTTATTTTTTCTATAAACTGTTTTGATACTAAATTTTATACGTCCATTAAACTCGTACTAATGGAAAAATATAAAAAAAAATATTTTTAATAAAATAAAATAACCCAAATACACTTGAAAGATTCAAGGGGTATTTTGGCCATTATTTTTTATGGAAAAATTATTGTTAGTATTTTTTATTGGTGTGCCCCAATGAGATATCGGATCTAAGATCAAACGGTGATTGAGATATTGGTGTGCTCCAATGAGAGAGAAAAGCTTTCCCAAATCTTATTTCCTCTCCCATCAGATTCCTACCTAGATTCTCTACTTGAATATTTTCGCCTTTCCCTCAAGTCTTTCATTAGATTCCTTATTTTCTATCTGTCTCATGCCCTTTCTCCATCTAATTTTAATTTCCCTCTCATGGGTTCTTGGTCTCTTATCAAATTTTCACGCATATAAATTTCCCTCTCATAGGTTCTTGGTCTCTTTTCAAATTTTCATGCATGTAAATTTCTCGTCTCATGGGCTATAAACCCATAAAATGCCTCTTGTTTCTCTCTCATCCCCTTTTAAGAGCAGTACCCTTTTAGTTATCCTCCTTTCTAAAAACTTAATTTAGGTTAACAGTGAAAGGTGAAGTGAATAATTTAGGAAAAGAGAACAAAAAAGAAAAGAAAAGGACGTACATTTATAAATCTGTAGTTAGGTGAAAGCATATGAATGATTTGGGATTTCATCGCAATAACATTAGTTTAGAAACAAACCACCAGAACAAAAGAATCCCAAAAATTTGCAGTCACTAATCAGGAAATAAGTTTTATGGGAACCAAAATCCACAAAAACGCATTTCCATTATTTGGCAAGCAAGTTCTACTGCAGATTTTGGTTCCTAGTAAGTTTGGATACCGTAAATTTTCAAGATTTTCAAGTTTTCATATATCTGCTGGATCTACGTTATTTTTTAAGCTTTAAATTGTATAATTAAAGATGAAAATATACTTTAAGGCTATCACAAAGATTTCCAGTATGGAAATCACATTTCTCGACACTATTTGAAGGAGTACTTACTTTGATTGTTTAGAGCCTGCTCTATACAAACTGCACCATTTAAAATAAGGAGCAAGTGTATATAAGGTTGCAACCTTCAAATGAAGAATTACCAATGCAGCTAAAAAATCCAGCTAAAAAATCCATCGGAAAAGGTGATTTTAATGTTGAAAAAACCTCTAATTGATAATCAAGATGTATGAATATAAAAAAAAAGAAAGAAGGATTTTGAGTCCTAGAAGTAGTGCATTTTGCAATAAATTACCTTGACTGTCCATCTTCAAAACTTTCATATATTTATAGATCTACTTGATTTTAACCGTTTTTTGAGTTAAAATTTATAATTAGATATGAAAATAGATTTTGAGATAATTCTAAGAATTTTTAGTGCCTTAATTAGATTGTTTAAGGTTGCTTCCTACAAATTTCATATTCAGAAGATTTGTATTAAAAAACTAAAAATAACATACTTTGCAGCGGCGGATCTAAGATCAAACGATGAATGGCTCTCTTGATAAAAAATGGACTGCTCGATGCTAGGGGGAAGATAAAACTTCTATGTTGTAGTGGGAACATAGAAAACTTTTCCAATATTATTTGGGTCAAAATTATTGCTTCCAAACCGCTCACTAAAGTTCCGGGTGGTTCGCAATTAATAGTTATGGGCTGCTTTGATCTATCCTTCATAATCATATGTAAGGACAAAGCAATATGGAACTAATGGGCAATGATCTAATACAACGGTTGTATTATAGTATAGTATAGTAGAAAACCATGTTTGTGGTATTTGTATGACCTAAAAGTTTGCACACACACTCTCTTAATCGCAATAATCAATATCAAAAAAATAAAAGTTCAATTTGAACCCTAGATAAGGTCAAAATGAGTCCCCTCCAACAAATAATCTAAGACCATTCATTTGGTGAATTTCAAGATCTTAGCCTTTACAAACTCAAAATCATTTTTTTTTCTTTTTCAACATTGTTCATCTAATGATAATAAAGTCATCTAAAAAAATTGAAAAAGAAAAAAATCCTTCTAAAGCCTACATCTAAGCATCTTATCAAAATGGACGGCCAATGTTAATTGGGCTAAAAAATACTTTCTAGATTGTATTTTCAAATTCTTCTTGCCCTTTTAGAGCGTTCCATAACATCAATAAGACTATAAATCTCCATATATTTTTTACAGCTCCCATCTATGTTGTTTGGCCTTCCCCTTGCCCTTTTAGAGTGTTTACTTGTATTAAATTGCACCTCCTAACCAGTGCTGTATTGAGTTTGCGTTGCATATGGTCAGCCTATCTAAATCTACTTTATCTTATCTTGTTGCTTATTGGAGTCACCCCTAAATTCCCTCGAATATATTCATTTCAAATTCTATTTTTCTTGTCTTGCCACTCATCCATCTCAACATTCTCATATCTACCTTCATCATATAGGTATGTTGTTTCTTGACTGCCCAAGATTTCATCCCATAAAACAAAAATGGTCTCACAATTGTCCTCTAGAACTTTTCCTTTAGTTTCATTGATATGCGGCGATTTCTAGTTGCATATCTCTACTTCGTTCATCGAGATCTAATTCTATATGTGACATCTTCTTTAATATTTCTATTTCCTTGGATTATTGACCCAAGATATCGAAAATACGATCTTTTAGATATTTTTTGGCCATTAATCTTAACTACTTCATCGTTTTTACTATTATTACGAAATTTGCATTCCATATATTCTAGTCTTGCTAACTTTAAAAGCTTTTAACTTTGCATATATTCTAGAGTACCCCCTAATGTTTTAACTTTGCATTAATGTTACTTCTTGTCTCATCGATAAAAACTATGTCATTTATGAAAAATATACACCATCGTACTTTATCTTGTAAATGCTTATTTAACTCGTCCATAATAGAGATACGGGCTTAACACTGACCCTTGATATAGACCTATTGTCACTGAAAACTCACTTCTCTCCATTAGTTGTCCGCACACTAGTTAGGCTTCCTCATGCATATCTCTCACCATATCACTATATTATTTGATGATTCATTTTCTTTTTTAATACCCACTAAATTAAATCTCTAGGTACTCTATCGTAAGCTTTTTCTAAATCAATAAAGACCATGTGGAGGTTTTTTCTCTTCTCCCTGAATTTTTCAATCGGTTGTCCAAGTAGAAAAATGCTATCAATTATTGACCTCCCTGGTATAAAACCAAATTTATTTTTTCATACATGCATTTCATGTCTTAGTCATCGCTCAATCGCTCTCTCCCACAGCTTTATAGGATGGCTCATAAATTTGATCCCTCAATAGTTTGGTCAATTTTGTACACCTTATTTGTTCTTGTAAATAAAAACCATAATACTTTTCATCCATTTGTGTGACATTTTTTTTGTTCTCAACATGTTGAACAACTCGGTCAGCCAACATATGCCAATCTACCCTATGCAATTCCAAATCTCTATCGGAATACCGTCTAATTTTAAATATCACTAGTTAGGATATTATATTTCCTTATAAATTTTGAGCATTAGAATATAGTCATTGACTTCATAACAGACAAAAAAAAAGATGATGGCTAGATGAACAACTTGGTCTGCCATGCACTTCCAAATCTCTATCAAAATATCATGTGGTCCTAAATATCACCAGCAAAGATATCGTATTTCTCTATAAATTTTAAGCAGTAAAATATAGGTACAGTTTGCATACGGATGCATCCATAGGTGTAGAGGTAAGGTGCACCTTCAAATTTTATCATGATATATAATTTTGATGTAAAATGTTCTTAGGATTATCTCAAAATCTATTTTTATATCTAATTATAAAATTTTAAATTTAAAAAATGGTTAAAATCAAGTAGATCTATAAACATATGAAAATCTTGAAATTGGACGGTGTAGATAATATGTTGTAAAATACACTATTTCTGAGACTTAAAATCTTTTTATTTTTCATAGTCATATATCTCAAGGTCGAGATGATCAATCAAAGGGTTTTTCAACATTAAAACTACCTTCTCCAATGAATTTTTGAAGAGCATATGTAGTTCTACATTATAAGGTAGCATCCTTATATAAAATTTTTCCTTAATTTATAGTCATCGACTTCATGAGATATAAAAGAAAAGATGATGGGTAGATGGGCCCCACTCTTTTAAGCTGCATGGACATGGACGACCCCCATAAGACATGCACCAATTAGAGACCTGTTATAGCAACCATATGGCTTTCCTTTATGTCAAGTCCATGATAAAATAATATCATATTGTATGGGTCTTTTGGTTACCTTTGTTCATCTTTCATATTTCTTGGCTTAGTTTAAAGCCTAGAACTTTGAAAATCCATCTCTCTTACCCACGAGACAAAATCTGTAATTTCTAAATGCCCTTGTACTTTTCTCTAAATAATATTTTATTTTGAAAAATGATGACCCTTTTTGGTCCTTCTACAAAGGTGGTCACCATTACAAAATTGGTTTCTTTTTTGGAAAATAATACAATATACAAGTAGCGAATGGTGGGCAGTAGAGACATCTTAGATAATTATTTTCATAAAGAGCTTTAATTTTGAGTTTATAAACACATGGAAAGGCTCTATTTGATATTATATTGCTATCTTATATTAGATTTTTATTTATTTATTCCTTTTTAAGGTTGGTCATCACGGCGTCGATGTTGCATTTCCAAATTGTAGGATGATAAATATGTGGGTAAACTTTATATAAGGTTGAAACCTTGAAATGTAGAACTACGGATGCACCTAAAAAATCCATCGGTAAAAGTTTTTTTAATGTTGAAAAACCCTTTAATTGGTCATCTCGAAATCGAGATGCATGACTATGAAAAAAAAAGATATTGAGTCCCAAAAATGATACATCTTACAACACATTATCTAGACCGTCCATTTTCAAGATTTTCATATGGTTATAGATCGACTTGATTTTAATCATTTTTATAGTTTAAAATTTTATAATTAGATTTGAAAATAGATTTTGAAATAAAGAATATTATACATCAAAATTATATGTTATAATAAAATTTGAAGGTGCACCTTAAATGGATTAAGGTTGCAACCTTATGGAAACCACACCGGAGGAAGTGAACTTTTAATGGATTCCAATATATACATTCAAATCTTTGCTTTCATATTAGAACCTTAAATTCTCTTTTCATTCAACAACTTATTAGTTTACATTAAGAAAATCATAAAATTATACATATATAGAATGCTTATGTTAGGAGCATGTATTGAAATTTTTTTTACACTTTTTCATATGGCACAAGATGATCTCGCTCTTAACAATGAATTTTTAAGGGTGTGATTTGTATTAAGCCGAGGCCATAAACAAACAAAATAGGACGCACCTTTAAATAGTGTCGAAATATGTTGGTTCAATATTAAAAATCTTTATGATAGCCTGAAAATTTATTTCTCTTTCTAATTATACAACTTAAAGTTAAAAAATAGTGCAGATCAAGCAGATTTACAAAACATTTGAAAATATTGAAAATTGATGGTCTAGATAATATATTATAAGATGCACTATTTTCAAGAATTAAAATCTATTTTTTCTCATGTCCATACAACTTTAGGTCGAGATGATGGGAATGTGGGTTTTTCAACATTAAAACAACATTTTCTAATTAATTTTTGAGAGGCGCCTTAATTTGATTGTTTAGGGCCTGACCTTTATATTAAAATTTTCCAATTTTTCATTATAATATTATTTCTACATACAAAAAAATCACGAGTTAAAAAGTGCAATGCATGGTCTACTGCTGGTAAGTATATGTAATGCAAAAGGAGGTTTTTAAGTTGCCTAAACACTTAATTTAATCATCCAATATTGAACTGCTTTTGTTCAATAGTGCAAGGAACTTTCCTTCTTACATTCTTCTTTTCTTTAATTTGGTGTGTACTTATGTTTTTTACGTTGGTGGGTAGGTTAAGGAAGTTATATCCCCAAATTCTAGGTCCTAAACATACTCCTAGAAAGGGTTCTAACTGAGGGAGAGAATGTAAGATGTGCTCCCAAGGGAGACATACTCTTTTGGCAAGGAGCAATCTAGAAAGATAACAGACATTAAAAGAATAATATCATGATATTCTTAAACGATTCTATTCTTAAGAAGGAATTCAACATTGCCAAAAGCCTTGGATGTCTGCTTCCTCCTTGCTGTAATTTGCAGGAGTGCCCCATCTGCAAGCATCTGTTGCAACACCCTAGTGATGTTCTTTGCATCATCGATGCCAAGATGATGGCTTCCCATCATTGAAATGCCTAATCCTTTCATCATGGCCATCATTCCGGTTGCCTAATACAAAATAACAAAAAGTAATTATGTTTTTGAGTGGGCATTCAAATGAAAAAGATTATGGTGTTTCAGTTCATGGTAACTGGTATATGACAATGATCTTAATGATTCCTTACTCTCTTATTGTAAAAATTAAGGTAGATATCCTTCAAATTAATCCACTCCCTGAAATAAGAAGGCAGCTCTATGCACGAGACCTCACATTGTTGAGGGACTTTTGTCTTCAAATCCCAATTTCCACTGTCCAAAAACACAAAAAAAGGTTCATACCCGTGGATGCACAAATTGTAACTGCATGAAATAAAAGAACCTGAACACAGCAAAGTTGAACCGATTCAATCATTTTGATCGTAGTCTAATAAAAGACATTTCAGTTGAAGCTAAAATCAGTCAGAAGAAGCTTCAATGTATGCCCAATTTGAGCTACCAGTCGATAGAGAAAACACCTTTTTTTGGCTAAGTTTGTCAATACACAAGTTAGCATGGATCTACGAGGAAGTTCAAAATGGGTTAACAAGAAGCTTCTTTTTATTTTCTGACAAGTTACTGAACAGGTAAGATAGATAGTTTAATCAAACTAATGACTCCAAAGTAAGTGGTCAAAGTGAAATGAACAATATGCAATTGTTCATGTGATACATAATAAAATTATGTACAACAACATAGTGACTAAACAATTGCAATTCCCCGTCTTCATATTAAGGAAAGATTGAAGGAACAATGATCCTATAGTAATTGTTTGAATGATAAGACTACTTGTAGATAAACGAGAACCTCGATATAAACGAAATAACTGAAGATAGAAGGACAAATATTAACAGCTAAATTTTCAGCACTGAATAACAAACTAACCAAGTAACAAATGCAGCTTGATGGAGCCATTTCTCTCTCTCTTTCAACAACAGATGCTGTGTCATCCATAGCTCAAATTGCGGAAGAAGTTCTTGAAATGTGATCGCAGTATCAAACCAAACACTGCACTCCAAAAACCAAGTAAAATAAATTGACAAATCATATCATTGGATTATAGCAAAGGTTTATAGCACAGTTGTCTATGAATGAAACCTGAACCTCATGGTTTTGATAAGAAATTAGTATTCTTTAGATAATAATCAGAAGTTAGTGAAAACTCCGGTTCAGATGGTTTATGACATTTTATTTCAAAGATAAAAGACATAAGAATATGATGCGGAACCCAATCATATAGGCACAATAAGTTTCAGAAAAACATTTAGCATGAACCACAAATTCGCAATGCCTTGAAACAAATTGAGGACAATGAGGTGAATTTGGGAAAAAAAGATATAGAGGTTCACTTTCACAAGTTATAAGTTATAACCATTAAAATATTCATCAACTACAGATAAATTCAGGGTGCTGTTTTCTGGTCTCAAAATGATTCACTAGGAAGACCATGCCAAAAAAAGACACTAATGAATCATGTTCACCAAGAAGCATAAACAAATCTTATCCCTATAGACATTACAACCATTAGACCGTCAACAAACAACAAAAAATTCCAAAAAATAATAAAAAACAAAGAGCGAAATGAGATACAAAACCATTATTAATCAGAAAATGCACCCGAAAATGAGCAATGGAATCAGCTGCTATCCTTCCCAAACCCCAGATTGAGAGAGAAGAGGGTGGGTCAAAGAGTGAGGCAGAAGAGAGAGAAGGGGGCAAATCAAAGAGAGAGAGGATAGATGGAGAGAAAAAATATGAAGGAGGGGGAGGGGTGGTCTGGCTAAGGAGGATTTGGGAGAGGGTGATTGTTCTCCCTTTTATGGTTAGAGAAATGAAGGAACGAAGAAAGAGAGGGAGCGAGAGGGCCAGATGGCTGGAGAGTGCAAGGGATAGAGAGATGGAGGTGAAGAAGGAGAGGGGCTTGGCAGTTAGAGAGAAAAGGGTTATAGAGAGAAAGAGAAGGCCCAATAGACACGCGTATAGTTTAGAATTTCTAAAGATCTCTTTTAGGAAGTTGTGATAAAGGGAAAAATTGAAAGAGAAAATTTGAAACCCCTTTTGAGTGTACACAGAGGGGTTCTTGGGATGGAATATGAAGGTTGGGGTGTGAGCATGTCATTTCCCTCAACTATAATTATAGTTACTGGAATTGTCCACCCTAGGTAGTGCGATTCTGTGTTTCTGTGAAGGAATCTCCATTATTCTGTTTCTTGGAAGTTAGAAATCACGATTCCATATTTTTTTAATCTCGTTATGATGTATTTGGAATCTAGATTCCACCTCACCAATTTTGCGACTCATAGATGCACAATACCAAGACTGAACCGATATGAGACTTCGCTTCCAATTTTTAGGAATAACGACAAGAGATATTTCGAATCTAAATCCACAATATCAAAATGATCGCCAAGATTTTATGGAACCCTTGGGATTTTTAAAAACTACTACAAAATTTTTTTATTTAAAATTTATCAATAAAAAATATATGATGGGTATCTAAAAATTCCATGAGTGTCGACAAACTCTAGCTTACAGCATTCCTAAATTTTGGGAATTTGTAATAAATGTCTCATTTCTTAAAAATTTTATTTTCATTATTCTTTATAAAAACTATAGGAAAGTACTTAGATAAAGATAGTGGACCTAGTTTCCAATACATGTGGAGAACTGTGATAAAAGGCACTTCATACATCGACTGCAATGTCAGGGGAGGGCTTCCAAAGACATCAATTCCAATAATAGGGGAGCCCTGGATAAGCCTACTCAATATATGGAGTCCAATATTAAGGATTCTTGCTTATATATAATCTAAAACCTTAAATCTTTGCCTTTTGGAACTCGTTTCTTCCTAATTTCTGGCTTGGTTCCAAGTGGTTTTGTGCTTGATTCCAAGTTGATGGGTCAACAATTCCAAAAATGTAGGAATCATTATTCCTAGTAGATTGGATCACGATTTCCAAATGGTAGGAATCCCGCTTTATGTATTATGCATTGTAAGATAGCGATTCTGACTATATGAATCATCTAGCCAACCAAGATTCTATGATTTCGATTCTGACTATATGAATCATCTAGCCAACCGAGATTCCATGATTTCAATTCGTGAAACTATTCGGAATCATCAGCATTTCCAACAACTATAACTACAATATCTACTCAAGCACATTGTTAAATGAAAGCTTTTCATCTTGTCTGTGAAGTTCAGATCATAATATCCTATTTGGATTTCTTCTTGTTGTCACTTTCACTAAAGCATGTTTTGCTCATTTGCAGATGGAAAGTACAAAATAACTCATTTTACAGACACACATGCACACACAAAAGGAATCCAACTATGCCAGGCAAGTGCCAATAAATTGAGAAAAAAAATATTGAATATGATGTTGACTTTGAAATGACAAACAGTGCAGGTATAGGTAACATACCGATCAACACCCAGTTTTCCATATTTCCCTTCTATATATTCTTTTATTCTCCTCTCACTCATTTGAACAGGCCTCACAAATCTGCAACACAAACACATAAGTCAGCCTATTTTCATCATAATGTCAAATTGGGAAAAGTATGCTGAACAAGTGTATTAAGAGAAAGTCTAGATATTTTAACTTATAATCAAAATCTGAGTTAAACCATGTAGCACACATTGAAATCTCTTAAAGTTTGGGAATTTCAACTAACATTGTAGCTTACTGAAATTCAATAATGACCTTGTGACATTTTTTGCATGTATAGTATTCCCCAGGGTTTGAAAACTCGCTGAGTCGAGCCGGACTCGCCCGGTTCGACTCGAGAATCGTCGGCTACCGAGCTGGTTCCACGAAAACATAGGGAATCGCCCGTGTCCAAAGAGAACCGGGCGATTCCCGACGATTCTCAATAGTAAATCGCGAAAATTTTTGGGTTTACACGTGGCCGCCTCACGAGAGCAACACGCGGCACTTAAAAATCCTTCACACGAGGCAATTCACTTCACTCATATGCCCCCCTCGCTTTTCTACACGCACAGCTGATGGACTAGTACACAGCACTTTATAGAGAACAAAGGGTCGCTCATCCTTCGATGTGGGATAATTCCCACAAAAAATCATTCAAGCAAGATGATTGAATATGTATTATATTATAGAAGCTACTGAATCACATCAGGCGATGAGCTGGTGTTGGTTGACAACCTTGAATTTCGGCGGGCGTCTTGAGTTCGAACCCCGCGCGTCGTCGTTTTATAATACAACAGTTTTTTAAGAAAAAGATAAAAAATAAAGATAAAGATAAAAAATAAAAATCTTTTCAAGATAATGAACAAAAATCTTGAAATAAAATAGAAAAAATAAAAAGCTTTTCTTGTTGTAAAAAAAGCTTAAAAAATAAAAAATAAAAAGCTTTTCAAGATAAAGATAAAAAATATAATACAACATTTTTTTATTTTTCTTGTAAAAAAAAATACAAGGTAATATAAAAAGTATTTCTTGCAAAAAAATAAAACAAAAGGCGTAAAATTTTTTTTTGACAACAAAAATAAACAAAGGCAGAAAATACTGTTGTAAAAAAACAGAAAAAATAAAAAATAAAAGCCTTTTCAAGATAAAGATAAAAAATATAATACAACATTTTTTTATTTTTTTTGTAAAAAAAATTCAAGGTAATATAACAAGTATTTATTGCAAAAAAATAAAACAAAAGGCATAAAAAAATAAAATGTACTTTGGCAGCATCATTTTTTTATTTTTCTTGTAAAAAAAAATAAAAAGTAATACAACAAGCAAAAAAAAATGTAGTACAACGTCTTCTTCTTTTGTCAAAAAAAAAAAAAAAAAAAAATCAACAAGTATCATATTTTTCTTGTAAAAAGAAATAAAAGATAACACAATAAGTATTTCTTGTCAAAAAAATAAAAGGTCTTTCTTAATACAACCTAGGAATAAATGGTCTAATTATATTTTTTATTTTTATAACATGATAGTCTTTAACATAAATTTAGTAATATTAATTTAAAGATAGGATTCATACAATTGAAATCTCTCTTTCTGCTAACAATCTTTTCTACTAATTTATTCTAGAAACCTAAAAACTTAAAGAAAATTGGTACGCATTCTAATAATTTCTACAT
>NW_006499855.1:3821056-3856781 GCF_000471905.2 Amborella trichopoda
TTAGATGACATTATAAAATATTTTGGATTTGTTATTATTTATATAATAAAATAATTATAAAATATTATTGGTATATAATATTATAGTTAGTTAGGTTGTAATAATTTGGGTTTTTTTAGCGGATTAGGGTTTTCCGCCAATTCGAGATTTTAGTGGTCAAATTTTCATCGATTTAGTCAACTCTTTATTGTAGTCCATATATGATTATATAATTAATCCACGATAATTCTATGATTTCTTTTGTGTGATGTAAATTTAATGGTCAACATAAGTTCATACAAAGAAAGAACATCTCAATATTCATAAATTGATGAAAACAATGAAAGTTAATAATGTAGTACCCCCATTTCTTATTGGATTCCTAAAAAACAAAACAACATTTATAATGAATTTTAATAATTTTTTTGAATTTTTTTAAGGCTTAATCCGAGCGATTCGGCCCGATTCCCGATCCGGATCGCCGATTTGCCGATCCGGATCGGTTTTTGGGATGCCCAATCAGGGTCACCGATCCGTTTTTTAAACCACTGGTATTCCCTAATACCTTGTGATCACAGTGGGTTAATAATTCCAAATTTTCCAGTAGATTTAGTAAAAAGGAGCAAACATCATGATACTCATTCATCATAGCTAGTAAGCTTGCTTTAGAGTGGATACCTAGCATTCCCTGTCTATCAGAAATCTAAGTATGTATTCATCATTAGACATAATGCTTGACTATTATGTTCATGACCCATCATAAGTTAGGTTGGCAAGCACAGGATGCACCTAAGCCAATCCCAGCCTGAGAAAAAGTTATAAAGATGAAATTTTATGTATTCTGTTACTTCATTTTTGTACGAGGATGTTTAAGTCATAATTATGACGATGTCGTAGTCATTCATTACTTTTTAAGGGATTTGATTGCTGACACTCTTGTATATAACATAACAGGAAACATTAAAAATCAATATCCTCACCTTTGTTAGGTCAAGCCCATGAGATGGGAGGAGAGGAGTGAGGACTTGCGAACAATTGTAGGAAGAGGGTCAAAGGGTGAGGAGCAGGTTTTTATTCCAAACAGACCTATCAAAGTTGCCAAAAAGGGACCTGAAACCATGTATCGAGATTCTAATAGCATCAATATAGCGAACAACCTGGCTCATTGTCAGTTTATACAGTTACCAACAATGTGACCAAGCTTGTCGCAATTGCAACATTGAACTTGATCTGCAGGAAGACTGGCAGCTCTAGTCACTAAAATGATTGCTGGCAGCTAACTTCATTCCAAAATCACCTCCAAGATATTGAAGAATTGGGGTGTTAAAAATCAAGTCGCCAGTCTGATGTGGATGAAGATCATATTGTGAACGGAAGCATAAAACCATTAAAGAAAGGTGATGCCCTTGAATATCTTTTGTCTGCACCCCAAATTATTGAAGACATCTCTGACGCCTCTCTCACTGTTCTTTTTTTTTATTGTTAACGATTAATAATGATAAGTATACATCAGGTTGTACCTGATGAGGCATAGCTAATATTTTTCATGTCCATTCTATTGAGTGATTATGACGATTATTGGAGAAAAATATATATCTAATCCAAAAGAGACATTTTCTTCCATTGTTAACCACTAATTTCTTGATCCATTTTAAAATTATTAAGAATATCTCATCAATTGTTAAGGCAAAGCAACATTACAAGACATTTATGTTTCCCATGGTAATGCTAGATACCAAGGCTCGAGAATCGTTAAGCTGCTTATTGGTATTTTTCTATGTATGATGTCGTACTAGACAATGTCCAAGTCAGCGGATCATACTAGAATCAGGCAGGGCCCAAGTGCAAGACAACAGATCAGACTTGGCCAAGTCATTAAAAAAATATAGCTAAGAAACTATGGGACCAGTGAGACTCAGCATGATGCTGGGCTGTTCCACTCAGACCAGGCATCCCGCCAGGACCGATTAACAGGCCAAGTTGGAGGCGATCAGCGAGTTTTAAAGCATAAGGTAGTAGATGAACTCACCGAGGGAACTCAAATAAAAATTTTCTAAAGAAGATTTTCTACGACGTGTGCATAGGATACTTGCTTCTACTGAATTTTAGAACATTGATTGAAACTGATTGATCACTGAATTTGACAAAAGCAAAGCATAAGACATGAACATTTCTCACAGGGAACATCCGCTCATCTTCCGTCATAGCCCTAGAATGTACTAGTCTACAGCTTGTGCGATTCACAAGAATAACCAATCAAATTATACACTATTTTTTCAATCTTGTATTTTAAATTAAAATAATTTTCATTAATAATAATTCGTAGTTAAAAATAAGAAAATAAAAAGTATCCTATTCCTTATTTTCATAGGACAACAAAAAATTGAAGGCATCCTTATAATTTGAAGGTTTAAATTATTGTATCATCATCGTCGTCATCATTAGCATCCGAGCCTTATCCCAACTATTTTGGATGAATCATGCTCTTCCATTTCGCCCATACCCTCAGTCAGCTCATAAGTTACACATACCTTCAGTAAGGCCATAAGTCCCCATATTTTTTCTCACTACTTCCAACCATGCCATTTTGGACCTATCCCTTTCCCTTTTTGAGCCTTACCTATCCCTTTCCCTTTTTGAGCCTTTCACTTGAACTTGCAGCTCCTAAAAGGTGTTATACTGGGTGTGCGCCACATCAGGTCAACCCATCTAAGTCTACTCTCTCTCATCTTATCGCCTATTGGTCACGCTTGAATTTTTCGAATGTATCTATCCATTTCGAATTATATGCCTGCTTGTCTTGCCACTCATCCATCTCAACATCCTCATATCCGCTCATTCCATAGGTATATTGTTTTTTGACCACCTAACATTCTGCCCCATAGAACAAAGCGGGTCTCACAGTTATCCCATAGAACTTGCCTTCATTGGTATCCGACGATCACATAAAATTTTGGTTGCATATCTCTACTTCTCCTTCCCAGCTCTAATTCTATGTGCGACATCTTCCTCAATCTCTCGATTTTTCTGGATTATCGACCCAACATATCGAACGTACGCTCTTTCTGATATTTCCTGTCCATCAATCTTAACTACTTCGTCATCTCTACTCTTATTATTACTAAACTTGCAATCCATTTACTCTGTCTCAATCTAGCTAATCTTAAAACTTTTAGATTCTAGAGCATCCCTCCAAAGTTCTAACGTTTTGTTGACGCTGTTTTGGGTCTCATCGATCTAAACTATGTCATCTGCAAACAACATGCACCACAATACCTCATCTTGTAGGTGCTTACGTAAGTCGTCCATTACTAAGACAAAGGGGTATGGGCTCAATGCTGACCCCTGATGTCGACCTATTGTCACCGAAAATTCATTTGTCTCTTCACTAGTTGTTTATACATTAATTAGCGCTCCATCATACATATCTCTCACCAAGTCGAAATAGTGTCTGGAGACTCCTTTCTTTCCCAACACCCTCCAAATCAAATCTCGAGGTACTCTATCATAAGCTTTCTCTAGAACAATAAAGACCATGTGGAGGTTTTTTCCCTTCGCTGTAAACTTCTCAATCAGTCGTCCAAGTAGGAAAATAGCCACGGGTGTTGACCTCCCTGGTATAAAACCAAATTGGCTTTCTGATACACTCGTTTCACGCCTTAGTCGTGATCAATCACTCTCTCCCAGAACTTCATAGTGCTGCTCACAAGTTTGATCCCTTGATAGTTCACACAATTATGTATGTCTCATTTGTTCCACAATACTTTTCCTCCATTCGCTGACGTTTTCTTTGTTCTCAATACCTCGTTTAATAGCTTGGTCAACCAGTCAATGCTAATCTCCACCATGCACTTTCAAACCTCTATCGAAATACCATCTGATCTTAAAGCCTTTCATATCATCATCCCTTTTCAAGCTTCTTTCACTTCCTATATCCATATCCTACGAATGTATATATGACCTCTGCCCTCATTTATGCCAAAGATTCCTTCTACCACTATATTTCCATTATATTTTTTGGAAACTCCACCTTTCATTGACGTCTTCATCCTTCGTCAAGACCCTTTGATACTCACTCTCAATACATTTAAGATGACCTAGATCCTTACATTTTTTCTCTCATTTTTGCTAATTGGAGACCTCTTTTTCACATTTTCTTGTTCCTAGTTTACTGTATAGATTATTATAGGCCTTAAGTTTAGCCTTACTTACTATTTTGTTAAGTACTTTTCTTAGCATTTTTATATTCTTCTAAGTTTTGATCAATTCTATTACACAGCCAAGTTTTATAGCATGATTCTTTTTCGCTAATGGCCTTCTGAACATCATCACTCCACCACCAAGTTTCCTAGTTGGAATTTTTTTTCCCTGTAGATTCTCCTAAAACTTCTTTTGCCAGTTTAAAATTATCAAATATGAAAATAAAATTTATTCATTAGGACTCTATGCTATAAGAATGACTACTTTTTGAATCCTTAATTTTAAAATGGCCAAAAAGATTGGTAAAAAAATAAAACTAAAAAAATAAGTACATTTATTATTTTATTTAAAAATAAAAACTTGAAGAATCCAAAAAATAAAAAACTTATATTAATTCCATACATGCAAGGAAACTTCATGAAGGAGAGATTCCTGCATATTAAAAGAACAGATAAAAAATATGCAAGCTTATTTACTAGGACACTAGTATGCAAAGAGACTTTCCTACTTTGTATGCAAGATCTAAAGGCTATTATTAAATCAAAGAAATTTGATGATCTTTACGGCATGACGATGCCACACAGTTTTCATCCCAAGAAATTTTGTATATGGTAATCCACAATCCATGTAATTGGTAGGCATAAGCCATATAACCAACTAAATTATAACCAATTTTTCAAATCTTGGATCAAAATTGAAAAAATTAAAAAATAAAATTCATCATCATCAGAGCCTTTTCTTAACTATTTGGGGTCGGCTATATGAATCCTCGTACGTCATTCTGCTCTATCAAGGACCATACCCTCAATGAGGCCATAAGTCCCCATATCTTTTCTCATTACTTCCAACCATATCCTTTTGGGCCTATCCCTTGCCCTTTTTGAGCTTTGCACTTGAGCCAACTTGCACTTCCTAATAAGTGTTGCACTAAGTCTGTGCTGCATATGGCCAGCCCACATAAGTCTATTTTCACTCATCTTATCGCCTATCGGAGCCACACCCAAGTTCTCCCTAATGTATTAATTTCGTATTCTATCCCTTCTTGTCTTTCCAATCATCCATCTGAACATCCTGATCTCTACTGCACTCATTTTATGGTATACTTCATGACTGCCCAACATTCTGCCCCATAAAGCAAAGTTGACCTCACAGTTGTCCTATAGAACTTCCTCTTCGTCTTCATTGGTATGCGGGGATCTCATAAAACTCCAGTTGCACGTCTCCACTTTGTCCACCCAGCTCTAATTCTATGTACGATATCTTCCTCAATCTCTCAATTTTCCTGGATTATCGACCCAAGATATTGAAAGTGCACTCTTTTCGGTATTTCTTAGCTGTCAATATTAACTACTTCCTCCTCTTTGCTCCTATTATTACTAAACAAGAAAGAGATAAAATTACATAATTAAGAATAAATTAAACTGGTTCCATATTCCTTTATTTTACAGAAAAAACATAGAAAAAACCTTATAAGTTGAGAATTATTGTCTATGGAAATAAATTTCATTTGTCATAGCTCTATTTGATAAGAGTGATTGAATTTTTTGGATCAATTTAAAATGGAAAAATAGCTAAAAAGAATTCAGAATTAAAAAATAAAAAATATACTTAGTTTAAAATTTAACTTCTAAAGAAATCAAAAAATTTTAAAAATTATTAATTCCTATACATGCAAGGAAACCATAGTATAAAGAAAGATTCATACTTTATAATGAGAGAGAATGTAAGGAGACCTTTTCTATTAGCATAGAAGGAGAGTTTCATACTTTGTATGGCGAAAGGAAGGATCAAAAGGCTGTTGTCAAATCAAACAAAACATATGGCCTTTGCATCATGATGTCACAGACGCTACATCCAAAGCAATTTAGTATACTTAGACTTCGATAGAATTTGTGCTTTCATTTGAGGTAGATGATAACAACTACAGTATTTTGACTACAAAAGTTACTTAGAATGCTACTTATCAAGAAATAAAAGACAAGAGCCCAAAATGTTGGATGCCCTGCAAGATTAATAAAACAATGGATTATGACAAGCAGAGACACCATATAGATTTTCATCTTTGATAATTAAGTACTTTTAATGTAGAATCTTTGATACATTCATAGCATTAGGATATGGAAGTGAAAGAAGCTTGGAAGATGATAAAAATAGAAAAGGCTTTACGACCAGATGGTATCCCCTTAGAGGTTTGAAAGTGCATGGGGGAGATTGCCATTGACTGGCTGACCAAGCGGTTTAACAAAGATGTTGAGAACAAAGAAAATGACAGACGAATGAAGGAAAAATACCACTACAAGAACAAATGAGGCATATAGAATTGTGCGAACTATCCAAGGATCAAACTTATGAGCCACACTATGAAGCTGTGAGAGAGAATGATTGAGCAACGACTAAGGCATGAAACGAATGTATGATAAAATCAATTCAGTTTTATGTAAGGGAGGTCAACAGTTGAGGCTAGTTTCCTACTTGGGCAATTGATTGAGAAGTTTAGGGCAAAGGCAAAAAATCTCCACATGGTCTTTATTGATCGACATAAAACTTATGATAGAGTACCTCGAGATTTTATTTGGTGGGTGTTGGAAAAGAAAGGAGTTGTGAGTTGGTTCAAGTGTAAGGATAAAAAGGGCAAGGGGTAAGCCTAAAAGGATATGGCTAAAAGTAGTGAGAAAAGACATGAGGACTTCTGGCCTCATTGAGAGTGTGGCCCTTGATAGAGCAGAATGGCAGACCAAGATTCGAGTCGCCGACTTCAAATAGTTGGAAAAAGGCTCTAATGATGATGATGACGTAGAATCTTGTCAAAAGTTTTCTTTGAAAAATGTAATTGCAATGAATATTGCGAAAGTGGTCCAGACTATGTGCATATGGCCAGATAAAATACAATAAAAGGTTGAAATTTGCAAATAAGTAAATTGCACCTGTGAAAACAATCTACAAATTCAAGAGTTCTCGCATCAATCATCACAACAGGAAACTCAAGAATCTCAACTTTCCCTTCCAGGTCAAGCACCAGATAATAGTCATGTTCCTGATTGCGCAAATGTTTAAAACTACCATAGTTTAGGTCTGCAGAAAAATTGTGATTAAACTTTTCAAGGTGCATAGGGTCACGCATCTGCACATAGAAGCAAAACATCAGCAAGATGATCTATAAGCATGACCAAGCTAAAGCAACAAGACAAGCTACACTAGCGATTAAGAATACATGTCCCAAAAAATATGTTTTGGCACTTTACTATTATAAAAGGAGTCATCTTACATCAAGCTGTGAACGAAAGGGATCTCAGTAGACGCTTTATCATGTTGGTTTTCATATAACCATTCTGGATTTGAGATTCTGGTCATCAAAAGCTTAAAAATAGAAAACTTACGTATTTTTCAAAAATTAAGTAAAGGAAATTTTGTACACAAGACTATTCTAGACAAACAAACAATCCGAATAGAGCAGGTGCATGCCAAATCAATTAATAAGGAATGCTATTCAATTAGGGGGCAATTAGGAAGGCAAGGATGCTGATTGTTTTTGTGAGAATAAAAGTAAAAGGTAAGATCAACTATGGGCTGCATTTTCTAAATTTTGTTATTTCCTTTTATGCCTTTATTGTGGTTATAAAGGGGACCTTAAGTAAAGTGGAAGGGATAATAAATAGATATTGAGTCGTGTAAGCACGTAGGCCCCCTCAAAGTGGCCATACATCTAGTGAGTTCTTGATTTTCAGAGCTATTATTGTTTTTCATTTAATTATTTATTTGCTAATGTTCTTTATCCCTGTATTCTTTTATCATATTTGTTCCAGCTGGTATTAGAGTTATTTTCTAGGAGGCATTCCGTGTGATGTATGCTCTATGATTCACCCTTGTTGGATATTAGCACATCAAAAACCCTACTCTAGGAGTGAACTTCCACTTCTCTCTTTACTAATCACCTACTTCTTAGTGTTTCCCTTCAATTCATTTTGCCTTATCTGTACAGAAAAAAAAGAAAGAAAAAGGAGAGCCACAGCAAAAGAGGCAAAAAAAAAAAAAAGACATTGAGAGAGAGTAAATGGCTCCCATTATCAAAGAACTAGAACACAAGTTAACCCAAGAGTATTTTTGGCACCCTCAAAGACATATAGGCATTACTTACCATCACAGACCGCATTCTATTAAACAACAAACATACATGTTCCCTCTGCAACTTTCAACTACATTGGAATCCTCTTCCAAACGAACGAGTGCTGTCAACTAGTAATCTTCCATGCCGTAGGCTCCCATGAACAACTAAGTTACACTTCCCTCACTTTGATGGAATGATCCAAGCAGCTGCATTTATTGAACTGAGCAGTATTTCGCATTCAATTAATTCCTTCAGGAGAATAAGGTACGTCTTAGAACAAGAAGTTTTCCAATGGTACCGGTGGTTCAAGAAGGTTAACAGAACCCCCATGCAGAAGGATTTACTATCGCTCTGTGTGTACATTTTGGCCCAAGCCAATTTGAGGGCTTCATGGGCCATTCACTAAGCTTTGTAATGTGCATGAGTATCAAACCTAATTTGAGAGAGTGGCTAATCAGACAACTTGATTGTCAAATGTACCAGTTGTCTTGTTAGTGGGCTCAAGGAAGAAATTTGCCATGATGTGTGTGAATGTTTATGCCAATGTCAATGTTGGGAGCAATATGGTTGGCACGATTACAAGAAGATAAGTCATTGAGGCAATTTCAACAAAATAAATCTATTCTCACCAAAACAGCTCCACCAAACATGGCAGCAACCACCTAGGGCACCTCCCTTTACAAAGTTGTTGCCAAGATAGATGTGAGAATGTCAAGAAAAGGGCATCTGCTATAAAATTGTGATGAGAAGTACAATCCTGAGTATTGTTACAAGAAGAAAGTTATGATTACTAGATGAGCGCATTTCTGAAGAAGCAATGGAAGATGACGAGAATGAGGATAACGAACCCCAAAAATGATTGAGGAAAACATAGAAATCTCAATTCATGCTTTATTCGGGGAAAGCTCTCCTCCAATCATGTGCCTATAAGGGTATTTATAGGAACATCCAGTCATCATTCTCATTGATTCAGGTAGTATCCATGACTTTGAGGGCCCTAAAGTTGCTAAGCAAGGTGAACTTTCTATTTACGCGTGTGAAAACTTTGAGGTTATGGGGGCTAATAGAGGGATGCTAGTTTATTAGGGATGATGTAGAAATATCTATAACCAAGGGGGCATATCAATGTATATGTACGTCTTGCCTTTGGGAGGGTGAGTCATAGTTTTAGAAGCACAGTGGCTAGGAACGTTGGGGCCAATTTTATGGGATTTCTCTAATTTGTGGATGCAGTGCATAATAAAAAAACTCAGTACACATTAAAAGGGGTGCAGGCAGGCCCAACAAAGATCATCCGTTCACATTGCATGAGGAAATGGAGTGTAAGGGGTCTTAGGGAATAGTTCCACAACTATTCTCCTTGTTAACAATGGTGGAAACTCTGGAACATCCTGGGGTCACTTCTCCAGTAGAACAATATGACGATGTATTTGACGAACCCAAGGGGTTACCACCTAAGCGATCTCATGATCATGTCATCCTACTTACCTCAAGAAGTCAACCACCAAATATCAATGCTTATAGTTACCCATATGCGCAAAAACCAAATAGAGAAGCTTGTCCAAGGAATGATGGTAACATGTATTATTCGTCCCAACACCAGTCCTTGCTCCTCGCCCGTTCTCCTAGTACGCAAAACGGATGGTCCATTAAGAATGTGCAATAAAACCTTAACTAATATTATAGGTAAGGACAAATTTCCCATGCCTGTAACTGATGAACTGCTAACAAGTTGCATAGAGCAATGTACGTCTCTAAATTTGAACTGGATAGGGGTATCACCATATCTGAGTAAGGGAAGAAAATACTCCTAAGACGGCATTCTGAACCTAAAAGGGCCAGTATGAGTTGTTAGTGACGCCCTTTGGCCTCACCAATGCACCATCAACCTTTCAAATCTTAATGAATGAGGTATTTCAATCCCATCTGAGACGAATTATTCTTGTAATTTTTAATGACATTTTAATACACGATCAGACATGGAGAGAACAATTGGATCATTTATCATGTGCATTGCATATACTCTGCGAACATTGCATTTATCTGAAACACACTCAAGTGTTGATTCAGAACATGAAGTTGAATCCCTGGTGATATCATTAGGGGCAGAACGTGTCAAGGTAGATGCTTACAAGATTGAAAGCATGGTAAACAGGCCTACCGCTTAAACAATAAAAAGCTTGTATGGCTTTCTTGGACTTATTGGTTATTATCAAAAGTTTGATTAAGGCAAAATTTGCTTGTGTCGAACTGCCTTGCTAAAAAAGAATTCCTTCCATTGGGATTCTAAAGCCATGATTGCTTTCGATGTCACAATGAGCTCCACATATGTATTAGTCATAGAAAATTTCATTAAAGAGACTGATGCCTCATGAGTTGGAACAGGTGTTGCACTTATGCAGGGAAGGGGAAGGGCTACCTATAGCTTTCAACAGTAAGGCTGTATCAGGAAAAAATTTAGCATAGTCCACATATGAGAAGGAAATGTTAGCAATTATCCTTGCCATAAATACATTGAGATCATACTTGGTGAGATGGTGCACATTATTATCTTGGAGCAGACAATTTTGGCTGAGTAACAAAAAAAGGTCATCAAGCTCATGGTATATGACTATAGAAATCGTCTAACAAAAGAGGAAGGAGACTGTACGTGCAAACGCCTTTCACGATCTCTCAATGCATATCATTATCTCAGCCTACTTGGATGGATGCCATAAAATAATAGTTGGAGGATGATGATTTTTTAAAAGCTCCCATGAAAGAAATTTGGGAGAATCCTAAGGGGTTTTGCAATAGAAAGGTTGTGTGGCATTGGCATCTACTTCATCTTAGAACCATCATATACTAAAAGAGTTACACGAGACACTAATTGTGAGAGCATCCTGGTTTTCTCAGAAAATACAAGCAAGTTGCTAAGTCTCTCAATTGGAAGAGGACAAAGCTTTAAACTAAACAATGTGATGCAAAGTTTGAACCTTGTGTAAGATAAAAGGGGGAACAACACGCTACTAAAGATTATTGCAGCCTCTCCCTATACCCAATCAAATATGGACCGATATATCAATAAACTTCATTGAAGACCTATCCAACTCTCACGAAGAGTCTGTCATGTTAGTGGCGGTTGATCAGCTTATCTTCTGCACACCCATGTACTGCAGCTGTGGTTGCTCAAGTTTTTCTTGATGACATATTTAAGCTACATCTACATGGAATGCCAAGCTCTATTGTACATGATTCTGATGCTATGTTCACAAGTAATTTATTGCGAGACATGTTTAAGCTGCAGATTACCCAACTGAAAATGCGGTCAGCCTTATCATCCCCAAACTGATGGATCAACTGAAGTAGTTAACAAATGATTTGAGGGCTACTCAAAGTGTTTCACCTCAAGCCAACCAAACATTGGATTCGATGGCTTCCATTCTCCATATGGTGGTACCTTACCACCCACAACCCATCGACCAAAACGAGACCATACGTAGTTGTCCCCTTCATCTATCATATCTTACAACCCTAGGCTGCAATTGTTCAAGCTGTAGATTCAAGACTACAGAGTTGAGAGTATGCCATACAAATTTGAAATAAAATCTAAATTTGGCACGACACCGTGTGAAAGCAGGTATGTCCAAAGTGCACCAAAAGAGAGCTCAAAGTAGGTCCGAGTATGATTATCAAAAGTGCACTTGAAGTGCACTAAATGAGAGCTACAAAGATATGCTTTTCCCACGATTACAACCTTGCTGTCAAACCTCTGTGGTGGTCTGTGGGAATCTTGTGCCTAAATTACAAGGTTATCGAATGCATTGGACATGCTGCTTGCAAATTAGAGCTACCAAAATCATTCAAGGTCCACCACATTTCATGTATTGTTCTTGAAGAAAGTAGCGGGAATGCAAAGTGTAAGTTGAATTTCTCCACACTTAGATGAGGGAGTATTGGAGATGAAACGTACTGCCATCCTAGACAGTTGCATGCACAAATTTGAAAATTGTGCCATTACTAAGTTGATGGCCAATTGAAAAGGTATGGAACCTGAGGATGCTACATGGGAATGATGGCATAAATTTGCGGAGCACTATCCTCATTGTCAGCCTTGCAGACAAGGCTCTCCTACAGATTGTAACATGTAAATGTCCAAAAAAACAACAGTGCAACAAATCAATTAATAAGGAAATGTGTTCATTTCAAGAGAGTAATTAGGAATGCATGCACGCTAATTAATTTTGTGAGAATAAAAGTAGCATGTAGGATAATTATGGGTTTTGTTTTCTGTATTTTCTCCTTTCCTTTTATGTCTTGATTGTTGTTTATAAAAGAGGGCCTTTGTTAGAGGGGAAAGGGAGAAGAAATTGATATTGCATCTTATAACGAGGTAGCCCCCTCGAAATGCCACATTTGGTTTTTAAGGAAGTAGCACCTCGAAGTGGTCATCTATCTATTGAGTTCTTCTTAATTTTCCAGCCTATTCTTGTTTTCCATTTGATTATTTATTATTTATTTCGTCTTTGGGTTTTGGGAACATATGTCTCATCTTGGAGAAGAAATGCAATCAGAGAAGAGGGTTGTGTGCCTAAACTACTTGCAATCGAAAGCTTTTAAGGTCATACAAGATCTTTGAAGAAACCAATATATTCACATTTCCTAAAGAGGGCTGATTTTCATTTGGTGAAAGCTATTTATATACAAATGCCTTTGAGGAAATTTGGTAAATATATTAGTTTGATATGCTGATTTTCATTCTTTAATACTTCCGCAGTATGGCAATCAGGCTGGAAGCTGCATCGCGCAACAACATATAACAAAAAAATCCATGGGAAAACACGAACAAAATACATATGCATGCAGACATGGACCATGTGAAAAGACATGAGCTCTACTAAGTACACTCATAAAAACAATAACTGATAATGAGCTTACATGCGAAGATAATTAAGCTTATAAACTTACATTAAAGCCAATAAAGTAAGAATATTCACGAAGCATTCATCGTCGCGTCAATTTTGGATTATTATTGGACCAAAAGAACACCTCATTAAGGAATCAGTTTGACTGTAATTATGCTAGTTTGTCTTTCAAGGAGTCGAAAATGAAAGTGTATCAAGCATGCCCTAACACTATCTAATTTGTCAAAACAAATTATAGATGAATTCAGCCCATCACATGCAAGCCTGAACGAATTAGCGAATCAGCTGATAAACATATTTGTCATACTTTGCTTTTAAACAATTCAAACAATTAGGTTTTCAAATTAAGCCCCATTTCTTTAACAGGCGACCAAGGAGAGAGAGAGAGTACCATAGTGCACAAGCCTTGGGTATGATACAAGCACATGGGTTTCCAGTGAATCGCCTCGTGAGCTCCAACCTCGGAATGTAAGGAACAACGGGCGTAAGCATTGAAATAGGTTTTGATTTGGTTTCTTGTGAGAGCTGAAGCAAGGGTTTTGGGAACAATAGCACGATGACCCACAAGGAAGTTAGCAAGTTTCAAGCCTGCCATTACCTATCGAGAACGCCCATGAAAAACACGGGGATGATGCCCTTTCTAATGCTTCTATCTCTTCAAAGTTCAAGCCTACTCTCTCCCTCTATTGTTGGATTTTGAGTCAGGTAATCATAAGAATGCGATTAACTTGTCTTTAATAAATAAATAAATAAAATCTCTAAATTTTGTGTTAGAATTCAAACCATCCAATTTGAAATTTAATTGCTAGGTCTAGGAGTAGTATGGTCTCACGTTATACATTCCTTTAAACTTAAGGGAAAGCTTTCTACGCTCTCTTTACAACATAAAAGTTTTATCCTCCCCACATCTTTAACCGTTGATTTAAAATGTAAAAGTTTTATCCTCCCCACATCTTTAACCGTTGATTTAAAATGTAAAAGTTTTATCCTCCCCACATCTTTAACCGTTGATTTAAAATGTAATGCTGGGATTAATCCACTTAAGTTGTCACAAAAAAAAAAAAGAGTACGGATTCAACAGGTAACCCTATCTAAATAATTTGTACAAGAGAGAGATCCCCATTTCCCAGATTAAAGATAGAGAGCTCGCTGACAAAAAAAAGGGGAAGCAGAGAGAGAGAGCACTGAGAAAAGGGGAAGCCGAGAGAGAGAAAGCGCGAGACCTCGAATCTCTTAATTTATATGCAATGCGAGGGTTTTTTTGGACAGCAGTTATTCTTGCGCCTCTCATTTTGACTCATTTTTTGAAGCTATGGCAGGCAACTCATGGACTTTTGAGTGCAACAAATTCATTTTGTGATTGCTTAGAACAACAAAAGAGAAATTAAGAATGAATTTTTCTAAAAGAATTTCAGTGTCCTTATCACTTTATTTGATACTTTAATGTCTTGTTTGGATCGTGTGTATAGAACATCAACATGGCAGTTTTGTATATGGGACCCGTTAGTTTGGATAACACTGCTTTGTTTGGATAACACTGCTTATTGGCAATGGGAACTTGTTTCGATAGCACTGCTTATTGGCAATGGGAAACAAGTTAAGTCGTGAAGAACTGTTTTGCCCCAATTGCCAATAAGGAAATTCGATGCGGCGACTTATTTTTGTCTTCAAAACTAGCACCAAGACTGTCATGGTCGTGTAAGAGTCTATTATTCCGAATATAATGAGGAAATCACCAAAAAAAAAAAGCAAAGAAAGAATTTAAATGGCATGCCTCCTAGAGAGTTTTTGCTTTTTCCTTCTATTTGTAATGGTTTCGTGCTAAAATATCCATTAATAGAATAAGAGTGGAAATTAGCTGACTCCTTAAGTGGTATTTGGACCTTTTTACTGTAAATGTCAAAGTAAAATCTTCATATATCGAACTTCCATTTTGTTTTCTCTTGGCAATTATTTTCTAAAAAATCTTATGCAAAAGTTGCAAGAATAATTCTAATTATATAAATATTATTGTAATTGCAGCAACACCCCTGTATAGGGAGGTTAAATGCCCCACTTGAAACTGAAGAGGAATCGAGACGTTATGTAGTCATGGCCCATGATTTGTTAGTAAAGAACACACCAAATGCAAAAAAGCAGCGCGACAGTGAAGAAAAAGGTGAAAAAGTTGATGATGAGGATAGTGAAAGCGAAGAGGAAGGTGAGGAGGATGGTGAAGAGGATAATGAAAGGAGAACAAAGTACAAGAAAGACCAAACTATGTCTGAAGAACTCAAATGGGAACTTTGATCAAAGGTGACGGGGAATGGTGTACTTAGAAAGAGATCGCTTACATATTTGTAATTTAAAGTCTTGTAGTTAAATATGTACAAACTCAGTTTTTCAGGCATATTTTGATGTAGTGCCTTGCTTTCAAACTTTATGTATGTGTAACATTTATTTAAGAAAGTAATTTTTTACAAATGAATTCTATTTCTTACATTGTCTTTTTCATGGCGAATTGGAACGTCTTTTCATGGTGAGTTCTATTTAAGACATGACCCTAAATGCACACTAATTCCTTGTGGGAATCATGGACTGCAATTCAAGTTCTTCAAACTGTGTTTTTAGGTAATTTTCTTTCGATTCAGGCTTGGTGTTTCCTTTTGATTCAAGGCATTTAGTCTAGGTAGTGAACATGTTAATTACTTCTCATGGTACTAGAAGCAAATTTGGGTAATTTTATGTGAGCATGTATGCCTCTGTCTTGACATCTACTGCATACTTGATACTATCTGATGTATGAATTTGAGTACTATTATTTTAGTATTAAAAGCTAAGGAGTATTATTGAAGGCGCAAACCATCCATAGAGTTCATAGGGAGGCAAGAGAGAAAGAGTGACAGACACGCACACACATCTAAAGAGTGAGAAGAGAGTAAGATAGCTAAGTCATGAGATAGAGCGAGAGATCTACATATCGTTTGCAACGTATGAAAGCTATACACAAATTTCATTTCGAAGCTATACAAAAATTTTATTTGCAACAAGAATTTGTAAAATGGAAAGCTATACAAAAATTCTATTTTGAAGCTATTCAATATGCACATTGAAACTATTGCAACGTGAATTTGCAACATATGGAAGCTATACAAAAATTCCATTTCGAAGCTCCGTTCCAAGACAAAGTCTTCTCCACTAGCATTAGGGTTGCAAAAAATGTAAGACAAAGTCTTCTCCACTAGCATTGGGGTCACAAAAAACGTCTAAGATGATGAGCTTGATTGTTGAGCATTGGGCTTACAAAAAATTTCTAAGATGATGAGCTTGATTGTTGAGCATTGGACTTGCAAAACATTTCTGAGATGATGGGCTTGCGGGTTGACCATTGGGCTTGTAAAAAAAACTCCAATCTTTTTCTTAAAGATATAGCCTCTGCATTAACTTCTTGCATTATTATCCAAACTGATATAGTCATTGAAAATTTAGGATATACATATGGCCTCTATTTTGACTTCTTGTATTGTCTTCATAGAATTCATCCTGGTCTGTCTTATAGGATGAATCAGGTGTACGAGTGCCTCAATGGGTATGTAAGGCTCAATAGGCTTCATATTAGCAACAATGTCACCACTTGAGTACCCTTCTCTATGATGTCCATAACTTTTAATCAGTAATACCTAAACATAAGTAATTAACACAAATTCATTTCTATATCAGATAGACACAAAATTTAAGTATAAGTAGGAATTTCAAAATAAATCTATACCTAGCAGAACAATAAATAAAGAATACTAACTAGAAATTGACTTATAAATTGATAGCAAAAAAACCAAAAAATTTAAAATTCACTACTACATATCACAATAAGAGAGATAGAGATAGAGGGGGAGCGCTCGAAATTAAGTTTCTCAAGATACAATTCACACAAAATAGAAAAAAAATCACTAAAAAAAAGATTTTTTTGAGGAATGCCATAAAAGATTTTTTATTGGATTACTCTTTCTCTAATCCAAAAAAAACGAATGTCCATTCTTCGAAGAAGAACTAGCTCTCTCTCTAGACTCCATAAATAAAAACACGCATCAAGGATTTATAATACCACAATAACAAATCCTGCTTGTATTGATAATACTTTTGGTTGAAACGTCCATTCAATTTGGCTGCTAAATGTTAACATGGACTATGGAGTAAATCCTTTTCCTACAATGGGAGTGTAGACCTATATATGAGCCAATATATGACATGCTTTGAATATTGTGTGCATCCTTTTTTGAGTTTGTCTTTGTATGGCTGATAAGTGATAGCTATTTCAATGTCTATCACTAAACTAATTATAAAGAAAGCTACTTCATAGTTGGGTCAAGTCAAAATTAAAGAAAGATCAGATAGTATCTGGCCTTTAGACATATAAATTATATAATTAGGAAGATCCGTAAAAAGATTTCCCAAGAAATACTAGATTGCAATGAGCCGAACAAAATGCCATGAGTTAATTGTAGTTTGACAAGAACAATCGACTTTAAATGCTAGTATTTGATCAAAATCAAACTACTTTTGACCTTTAGACACAAATTATGTATGTACTAGAACTCATATAAAAATTTCTTAATAAATTTTGTTGCATAAAATAAAACATATTAGAGAAGGAAATGTTGTTATATTACAGAATGTATATATAGGTTCTAAAGAAAAAAAACTCTTAAATATTAATTTGATCAGAAAAAATCTTAAATATTTATTTGATCAGACTACTTTTGACTTTTAGACACAAATTATGCGTGAACTAGAACTCATATAAATTTTTTTTAATAAAATTTGTTGCATGAAATAAAACATATTAGAGATGGAAATGTTGTTATATTACAGAGTGTATGTATAGGTTCTAAAGAGAAAAAAATCTTAAATATTAATTTGTTTGAGTGTATTGTATATATGAATTGTTTGTGCGCATAATGATTTGGTACTAAATTTACGCAGAAATAGGAAACGGAGAGCAAAATATTTGCATCTACACACAGTCAAAATCAACAGGGAGATCAATTCTTTGTATCCGAAAACAATAAGAATTAGAAGAAGTTTACCGATTAGAAGTGTGCCAAACGGCAAGCCTCTACTGATCACAAAGCAACATACATGTTAATCGAAGATTTCTATAAGAACCTTAGAGATCCCTCATTTAATGAATTCAAGTTGCTCTATGCGCTTACTCAACCAGAATCGACGCAAAAAAAACCCTAGATCCAAATCAGGAGCAACGTACCGGAATCGACCCAGAAAAAACCCTAGATCCAATCAGGAGCAACGTCCATATCACCCTGCCATAGCTTTAAAAAAAATGGCTCAAAATGGGAGGCACAAGAAGGGCTGTTGTCCAAAAAAACCATGATCGCCCGCCTTAGCTTCAAAAAAATGACTCACAATGGGAAGCGCAAGAAGAGCTGCTGTCCAAAACACCCTCGCTTTGGATAGAAATTAGGGATTCAAGGTTCCGCACTTTCTCTCTCTCTCGGCTTGCTCAACGCTCTCTTTTTCTCTCTCCTTTCCAATCGAGTTTCCTCTATCTAACTTGTCAAATGGGAATATCTTTTGTACGGGTTATTTAGATATGGTTACCGGTTGAACTTGTGCTTTTTTTTTTTTTTTGACAACTCAAGTGGATTAATCTCATCCATGCATTATAAAACTTCTATGCTCTAGGGAGATCATATAAAGCTTTCCCTTTTAACTTAATACTAGATTTCATAGACTAGAAGTTCGTGTTCATTGGTGCTGGAGTTAAACTAGGCTCTGTTCATAACTAAGTTTTTTTGGAGTGTAATATCTTGTCAAAGAGGAAAGGTCTATATAAGGTGTTAATCTTATACACTTAAAGTAAGGTGCACATCAAAATAGAATAGAGTGTTAAAATGTTAGAAAATCCTCCAATTTTTTATAATCTTATACCAATTTTTTAGATTTATTAATTTTTTAAAACGAAAGAAACAAAGCGTTTATTTATTTATTTTAGGTTAAGACAACATAATTTTTTAACCATTGGACGATGGTAATAAATAATTAGTCAAAGACGGTAAGCTTGCATTTCAAATCGAGAGAAGGCACAAGGCGGCAAAGAGATGGGGTCCCAACAGAGCTAGGCATCACCACCCACAACCGTGGAGTAACAGTATCACGGCCCTTGGGTGGCGCGAGACACTACTGCTCATGGCTTTAAGGTGAGCAATGAACTACGAGCGGCGCTAGGCATCGCCATTGGCAACGCGAGAAGGCATCACACCCCTTCGTGGGCGACGATAGCTTCCTGTGAAGCGCGTGACGATAGCCACTTGTGAAGCACGAGACGAAAGTTCCTTATGAGGTGCACGACGATAGGCACGGGACGCAAGAAAGAGGCTTGTGGTCGGCGATAGGCACCGAGCGCATAAAGGAAGCTCGTGGACGGCGATAGGCGCCGAGTGCATGAAAGGAGCTTGCGGACGGCGATAGGTGTTATCGCGACCCTTCGCGGGTGGTGATAGGCATCACCGTCTCCAATAGGCTTGCAACAAGGGAAGACCCCTGTGGGCGACAATAGACTGATCGTCTGTGCTCCTTGCTGAGATGTCAAGGACACATCTGCTGATGGCGTTGAGCAGCACCGTCTGCGAACCTTGCTGAGAGATAAAGATGAACAACAAGAAGGAGAAAGAAGCTCACGCATGGAGCTGCCATCGCCGTGCACGACCTGTGAAACCACAAGAGGGGAAAAAGAAAAGAAAGAGGCTTGCACAACACTCCCTCTACCGTGCATGGTCTCTGAGAGAAGCTCATACGAAGAAGAAGAAGAAAGAGAAGAAGAGAGAGAAGAATAAAATAAAAGAAGAGAGAGAAAGATTTACCTTGAGCCTAGGAGTACCGATTCAAAAGTTTCTCTCTCCTTCCTTTCTCTCTCAAAACGTGACCCCACAATAAGAAGGAATAGAATTCTTATTAAGCAAAAGTTTGTCTTGCAAAAGGTCCTCGTACAATGGTAGTACGTGATATATATAGAGTTGTGCCCAAACATGGGTGGATTAATCAAAATTAAACCTAATTGCTAGAAATTAAGATTTAATTGGTGGGTTCAAAATGACATATTTGCCCCTTCTAACAATTTGTGAAATTTCAGAATAGTCTCCGCTGCTGCTTTAGAACTTGCGTGATCTTTCGTGGATGATCCGGGGTTGCTCTGGTACTCGTTGGTCCAAAAGACGATTGTTTTCTTGTAAGGTTCGGCATGACGATCAATTTGATACAAACTTCGAGCAATGGATCGTGTTTTTAAGCCACGATCATACGACTTGAAATTTGAATGAATCTTGCAAGCTTTGGATCGATAGTGTGCTTATTTCTTGATATTTCTTCGTGCTTTCTTCGTTGGATCACATTCAGTATGCCGTCATGATCACATTGCAATGAACATAGCTCGATTTCGTGCCCAGATGAAGATTTCGCAACTTTTGAGTTTTGGTCATTTCAATGCGAGAATTTACAGTCACTTTATTGGCTTCGTGTGCAAAATCTGACCGCTCATCATGCACGGAGTTTAGACGAAAGATAGCCCTAGACCTTATGCACACGATGAAATTGGTTTTGCACCGATCGGGCTCGCAACCGTCGTGATTCGGCCGCTAGAGCGAGGCGTGTTGCTACTAATTTTCCTGCAATTTTCTTCACGGATCAACAACTTCTCTCTAGCTTTTCTTTATGCTCAAGCATTGTCGGGGTGTGCCATATATCGAAACGTTTGTCTTGACGAGACGAACACGTTCACAAAATTTGAGCACATTCCCATTCGGTACGAATTAGATATGGCCTTCAAAAGTCACTATTTGTGACTGTCCCTTTAATGGAGATTACTTGCAGGGTGGCCGCACGGGAATAGTGTGCGGCTCCTCCTGTTTTGGCCTTTTGCTCATAACTTTATCTTGGAGGGACCAATTAAGCTGAAACTTGACCCGTAGGGGCTTTCAACCGTGCCGGATCCAATGGCGGTGGTCTCATAGTTGTTTGACGCACTGAAATATAGTTCTAGTTATAGGGCCCATTTCAGGGCGTTAAAGGCTGATTATGTCGAAACTGTTCCTCAGTCTGCACTGCCTTAGACATGTCGGAATGCGACGAAACTGGACAGGAGACTTTTTGGAGTCCTTATGAAGATCTTGACCGGTTTTGAAGCCATTATGATATTGTTGAAATTTCCACTGTTTGTCAGGCTTTATTGACCGACTTCTCCCTTTTATTCCGCATCAGGGACCCAAGGGGCTGAAAAATGCCTTCAAATAGTGCACACTGGTTTAAGGTCATATAGCTCGGACCTTGGTTATGAGCATATAAGAAGAGAATGTTCGAAACTTATTCTCTCATAAAAGATCTATTTTCTATGGCAATATTTTGATTTCTTATATTATTGACTCATGTAATTACGAAAATATGTTAAACCTCACAAAAATAAAACTTAATAACTACCATTGATATCCTCTAACAAAATTATTATGAGTGTGCATTAAGCACCTTTTAATTCTGCCCCACCAACTCTAAAGAATCCATGATATCCTTACAAAGAACAAAATGTTAAGGTAATAATTATACAATCATACTTATAATTACTAATCTTTCTTAATATTGCTAGGAAATTGAAAACTAAAAAATAAAACTGACGAACAATAACACAAACACATGCACATAAAGTTGGAATATGCCTTTTTTTTTTTTTTGGGTAGTTAGGAAATATTCCTTGTTATTGGCTGCTTGCTCAATTCACTACGTATGTTCAAATATTTACAATAAATTGAACACCACTAATTAACCAAAAGATAAAAAAATAAAAAATACAGAATCCTATATCAAGAAACAAATAAAGAAGTTAAAAAGAAAAAAATAGATAATAAAGAAAGGTACTTGGGATGGGGGAGGGGGAGGAGGTCGTGTAGGAGATAGAGAGGTAGTGGAGAAGGATAGAGCGAGAGAGAAACGATGTCCTAGAGAGAGGGAGGAATTCGTGGAGAGAGACTAAAGAGAAATCGGGTTTACTTCCTAAAATTTCTCAATTTCCATCTAACTCTCAAATCCCCTTGATTTTTTTAAGATAAATGTTAGATACTTTTGTGAATCCCTCTTAATATTTTACACTTGAGTCTATATCTCATCTTTCTTATAAAATATCTCAATTTTTATATTATCTCAAATCCCCTTAATTTTTTCTGTCTATTATGTGCTTTGTTTTGCTTAAAAAAATGACAAAACCAGCCAAATCCAACAAAAGAATCTATGTATTTACACATCTCTTTAAAAGATGAGTACAAAATCTCTCTCTTTCTCTCTCCTTCCCTAAAGATGGGGATTGTGACTTACACAATAGAGTCACCTATTATACAATCTCTATGGCATTCACCTATTATACAATCTCTATGGCATTAGTAAAGAGATGAATACGAAATCTCTCTTTCTCTCTCCTTCCCTAAAGATGGGAACTGTGATTTACACAATAGAGTCACCTATTATACAATTTCTATGGCATTCACCTATTATACAATTTCTAAGGCATTGTATTAGTGACCCTTCTTATTCTTATGACATGTGCTCATCTCTTCACTTTCACTTGATAATATAGTATAGATAATATAGATAGATAATATTTTTCTACTTTCTAAAATTATTAGGGGAGATTGACATTAGTGACCTTTCTTATTCTTGTGACATGTGCTCATCTCTTAACTTTGGCTTGATAATATAGTATAGATGGATAACATTTCCCTACTTTTTAAAACCATCATTTCTTGGGCCCAATTCTAACCAGCATACATGTTTGTGCCGAATGAGTTCTTTAATAACAACGGACTGCTGGCTTATGAAAGAAGAGGGAGGTTAAGGTCGGTGAATAGACTTCCCCCATGCATGTAAAACTTAACTTTGATGGCAGAGATAATGGCTAGGTGGCAGGTTATGGGGGCCTCTTGAGGGATAGCAATGGGGTGTTCCTATGGACCTATAATGTTAGTCTGCACCCTTGCTCAGCCGATGAAGTAGAGTTATGGGCTTTACATTCTGGTGTAATGAAGTTCATGGAGGACTACACACAAGTGATCATTGAAGGAGATTCCTTGAATGTCATTAAGCGTTGCAACACCCCAATGACTATACAATGGCAATTGACTCAAGTGTTGGATGGAATCTTACTTAAAGAAGTCATATTTATTCATATCAATCGTGGGAGGAATGGAGCGGCAAATTCTTTGGCCAGACAGTGTGGTGCAACTGATGTGAACGTTGCCGTCCTTTTGGCCTTCCCCTCCCTTGTCTTCTCTCTCCTCCCCCTCCTTTTCATTTCCTTCTCTCTTCTTTCCTTTTTCTCTACCTTTTTACTTTTCATATTTTCTCAATTAAAAGCTCGTTAACATTCAAAAAAAAAAAGAAAGAAAAAAACATGCCTTTTCTTCTAATTAATAACACAATAAGGGTTTTATGAGTTAGGAAGTGAAATCTTTGACTCAAATGATCGAAGTTCGTACTTTAGATTGTGATAGAGAGCTCCGAATATGAATTCACTTCTACAGAGAAATTTTCGGATATCCAATTGAGATTGAGACTGAGACTCCATTGTGCTGTGCAAAAGCCTCCGGGATATCATAACCCTTCTTAATTCATCGATTTAGTTTAGATGGATGCTTGGTTGGAATGCAACTTCCAGTTGTTACAAAATATTATCCAATTGAGAACGAGATCCAAATTTACAGATAATATGTGTCTAAATAAAATCTTAAGAAAGGAAATTTGCAGAAAAAATCTCATTTTATTTTCAAAATTTATAGTCTCATATATTTCAATTTTTTTGAGTTTACAGCATACTTTAAATCTATATAGTTATCTTCTATATATCTATCTATATTTTCTATATATTTATCTATATTTTAGATTAAACTTATATTTGGGCGTGTATATTTTTTACTATCGTACCTTGGCCTGTTTGATAACGGTATGAACTGTAAATTAGAAGTTACTTAAGAAGTTCATGGTTTTTGTGTTTGATAACCTCTTTGGGAAGTTAAGAAGTTCTTGGTTCATGTGTTTGATAACCTCCTGAAATGCTAAGTAGTTCTAAGTACCTGTGTTTAAGAAGTCACTGGTTTTTGTTTTAACAACCTCCTGAAATGTTAAGGAAGTTCTAAGTACCAACCTCCTGGAATGTATGTTAAGTAGTTCTAAGTACCTGTGTTTAAGAAGTTACTGGTTTTTGTTTTGACAACCTCCTGAAATGTTAAGTAAGTTCTAAGTACCAACCTCTTGGAATGTTAAGTAGTTCTAAGTACTTGTGTTTAAGAAGTTACTGGGTTTTGTGAAGTTACTGGGTTTTGTGTTTGATAACCTAAGTTCTAAATACTTGTGTTTGATAATATGTTGAAAGACTAAGAAGTTATGGGTATTTGTATTGGATTAGCAGTTGATGTAAAATGTAAAAATTGAGACCTAGATATTATTTATTTTTTATTAATTTTTTTGAATTTTATTTTTTGGGATAAAATATCAATTGAAATTAAATTACGATAGATTAAGAGAGGGAAAATAACTCTTCCATGAATAACTTTACCGCAAATGTGAAAGTGAAATTGAATCTATTTTTTCATAATTAAATAAAAATGCAATGAAGAAGACCATGCCAAGAGAAGCATGCAAACCACGCTTTGGATCGAGAGAGAGATAGTGAATAACTCTTCCATGAATAACTCTTTACCGCAAATGTGAAACTGAAATTGAATCTATTTTTTTCAAAATTAAATAAAAATGCAATGAACAATGACCAGGCCAAAAGAAGCATGCAAACCACGCTCTACAAGAAGTATCAAGTTTGTAAGAAAACAGAGATAATATATGTTCAATATAAGCCACAGCCTAGCGAATTCTTCCATGAATCAATAACTGCTTACCTCAATATAAGACTGAATCAATAACTGCTCCCATGAACCAAATATAAGACTGAACCAAATCGATTTTTGGCAGACCAATAAACAAAAAGAAAAGAATGTGACGTGTTATTTCAATATAAGCATGCAAACCGTGCTGTAAGGGCTTTATCTACAAATTTTAAGAGTGGAAAATCAGGGTTAATGTTTTGTTTGAGAAAATCTTTTAACAAAATGAGAAAACAATGTGAAACAAGCAAATTCTCAAAATTTAACCATGCAATGCCAAATAATGGAAAAAATTATCATGGGGCAAAAGGATATCCAATTCAGTTCTCAAACAAAGATTGCAGGAGTAATCCAATTTTGGGTAAAAGTAGACGTAGTGAGAACAAAGAAAAAAGAAAAAGAAAGGATTCACCTTGGAGATAGTTGATGGGTGAAGAGCGAGAAACGGCATTTTGGTGGTGGGGCTGCCCATTCTGTGGCATCAGAGAAGAGAGAGAAGAAGATGCATCCCCTGCAACAATACTCTTCGTTCTTCTTCACCAACACCACCACATTCCATTAAACCCAACCAAATTACCCCCAAAAAATGAGACATACAATGCCCTAACGATCAATCAGCCTTTATTTTAAATCAATTCAGAAGAATTCCAGAACCGAGTTATAAGCAATCCCTTGAATTGAAAAGGGTGAATTTTGGGCATCCACATTTTTTATAGGAAAGGGTAAAAGCCCTTAGAGAGAGAGAGGGGGGCGTTACACAGAGAAAAGGGGCAGATGAGATCGAGGTTCAGACCTTTTTCGCCGCAGCTGCTGAAATAAACTGGTGACAAATAAACGAGATGAGCAAAGGAGCAGAGATGGATCGAGCCGAGCGGCGTAGTGTGAAGAGAGGGGTGGTTCAGCGGCTGGCGAAGAACAGAAGAAGAAGAGCCTAGGCACAACATTTATCGCGGTGAAGTTTTTTAAAATCTTCCCATTTCGAGTTCCGACCTTTTGGTCGAAACTCTTTTAACATACAAAGAGGGGAAGATGAACAGTAAAGTAAAGTTCCCTACTTAACTTCCGTTTTTTTATCGAATACAGAACATTTCTCAAAAACACTTTCTCATATCAAACAAGCCCTAGAAATACCCAAAAAATATTTACCAAACCTCCCTTAAACTTCTAGGAGTATTTTGCCTATTTTTACAATTGTATGATGGAAATAAGTATAAACACCACAAACCGATGTATAAAATAATAAATTAAAAAAACATTATACTTTTTAAAAAGTGGGATATGAATGTAAAATATGAATTATAAGAAAATATTTTTTAATTTCAAAAACAAAATAGGATTTTTTTGTAAATTTCTCTAACAAAATAAAGGCAGGCCATAGTCATAAGCATGCATCATATTTCAGTGGAACTGCATGACGGCCATTTTAAAACAAAAGATAAAAAAGAGAAGAAATCAAAGACTGGCTAACTTCAGGGAAACCACTAAAACGACCCCAGCTCCAAATGATTGCACCAAGTTCCGCATATTGTGAAATGTTCAGACTCCCTAGACAAGTAAATATAAGGTCAAATCTGTATGAAAATGAAAATTAACTTGATACACATATATTGCTGAAGGCAGCAGATTGAAATCACAAGGAATTAGACACCAAACTGAAAATATGCCACTGGTTTCAAATGTTGAACCAGTTTTCATATATTCATTCTCCCACATTTAAAATCCACTTTAGATTCCAACTTCTCTTTCAATTGGATAGTTGGAGCCATTGCGCACAATGTATTATAATGAGACTACAGGGGAACTAACGAGATTTACTTAGCCTCGTGCAATCAGATATACAAAGAGGTAGGAAAGTCGCAGTACAACTAAGGTATCTTACATGTACTCTTCCTGTAAAATAGTAATTAATGGGAAATTTTTAATCAAGTTAAACTAGTCATCCTCATTATCATCAAGTTCGGTGAAATCTTCAACCAAGTGAGATTCAGTGGTTCGATTACTCCTCGCTCGCATTTCGTCAAGCTCTATCCGCAAGAGAGGGTCGCATGTCACTCGCTCTCCTTCCAGTATCTTGGGGCAACCTGTGTGAAGTTAGGAGAAAGAGGAGTGAGAGAATATTAGAAACAATTGATATGATAATAGAAGTAAGAAGTGGAAGCCGATAGAATGACCACATGTTACAAATACATAAAAGAATGTTCAAAACTAAAAGAGGCAAAAGGAGATGTCCGAGGAATTGCTAGGAGCTCCCTATGTGGGTAGCCAAAATTTGGTCTGCATGTAAGCTTATTACTCAGTACTTACATAAGCGGATTTTCCTCCAAAAAAAAACGGTGTCCAAGGGAGTATTAGAAATAGGAAGTCATAGGTGACCTAAGAAATGTTTGGAATAAGAAGAAAAGATGCACAAGCAAATGTGAATAACCTGCCACAGGGCATTGGCAGCGAGTTCTCCGAGTCCTCATGTAGTGCTTTATTGCCTGCTCTTCATATATATGTTTGCAATCCATACTGCACACACAAAGCAGTTTTTTAGATTATGAGTCCCTACTAATTACAATAAGTGATGGTAAGTTCATATCAGTATACATTTATGATAGCATGATCAGGTCTATCTCACTTGGTACATTTTTATTTACTGAAAATTTTGGAACACACACCCTCAACTTAGGAGTTTGGAGTCTAGTTCAATATGTTATGGTGCAGAACATTGTTTCGGACTCCTGTGAGATCCAAATGGTTATTACTTGCACTGATTTGTACTACTAACCATCATCCCAATTGTCTCAACACTGAGAAACCAACTGGCCATAGGAACATTGAATTCTTAAGAGACATCCCTGGAGCAAAACTCATGAGAACTTAAAATTTTACAATACCATTCTTTGATAGAACTGTATCAAACATGTACAAGCATCTCACCAACTCCAAACAACTATGCTAACAACTTGAACTAATGCGTTGCCTTAACTCCCATACACATTCTATATATTCTAAGAGCGCATATACCATGATTCAATGGGAGCATACTATACAGTTACTCCCTTTGGCAGCTGAGTTGGGATGATATTTCCAATCTGAAATTTAGGAAACCAGCTTAGAATCACTGGATGATTATTTTAAAAGAGAAAATTTGAATTTTAAGTTTTCTATCACTTAGATCTCATCCTAAAAATTGGACAGTCTTTGCTCAATCTTGAGACGTTATTCCTTTGAAGTGCCCAGAGAGTGCGATTTGATTTATTTTTATTTTTTTTTGAGGTTAGTATATGGGTTGAAGAGGTTACATCCTAAAATTTTGGCTATTCTAATAGTTGCAGTTTACATATGCATTGTACTGCATATGCAGAACAAGATAGAGAGTTACTAATTGAACAGAAACTTGTTAGAGAAGACACCATACCTGCGTACTGGATTTTCAAGTTCAATGACAGGCTTTCCAGATAAGGGACATGTAATGTTCAAAATGTTACTCTGGCTAGTCGTCATGATGACTTCCTCCTGCTCTTCACCAGGCATTGGCTCACCAGCATGATGAACGTTCTGCAGAAATTTTGTTTCTGTTATGTTTCATTCAATATGAAACACGGAGAAATTGATCTCATAAGAAGCAAATAGGGGTCAAAACACCCAAAGCTACAAGGGATATGCTACACCACATTCAATCCATGACAGGCAAGAATCATGAATAAAAAAAGCTTACACTTAAAATAAAAAGAGAACTAAAAGCACATAGAGATGGAGTAAACAAACAGATTAAAAGCCACACATTAGAAACAACAAAACTAAGACTGCAACTCATGTAATTTAGTTTAGCATTAACTGTTCATAGATTTCGAACAGGTTCCAGTCCTTTAAATCAGCATGGGAAACATTCAGAATTTCAGATAGAGGAAACAAATAAACATGACACAAATCCACAGCCTCTCCTCATGAAGAGGCATGCAACCATTGGACTTGAATAGTGTCAAAGACTTGCCAAAGTCTAGCAATTCTCTAAGTACTGAATCCCAAGAGAAAAAATGGGCACTTGAGAAGAAAACTAGAGTTCTCATACATTGATTGCAAAGCCAGTTTGATGCAAAAAACATCGATGCTGATTTTTTATGCTCCTGAATGAACAAAATAAGAATTATAAAACATTGTAATACTATGGAAATGGATCTACAGCTTCAACCTGATCGGCTTTTCTATGAATAGCATCCTCCATTTCTCCACACCAAGGGAGTCAACCAAATGATAGTATGCAAGCTGATTATATAGCTCAGCAAGAGACAAGAATTGTTACATACTTCTGGTTAAGAATTGCTTAGATCCTAGAGATATGCAAGGACACTCCATGCCCTGTCAGACTGCAATAAATTGCAAGATTTTCTCTCCATTTTTTAGCCACAAGTAAATATTTTGGATTACCGCCAGTATTTGTAGCAAATCAAATATTTGAAACTGTTTATCATAAAATACGAAAAGCATGCTGCAATAGCATGAAATATTGCTAAAATATTCAGTCAAATGTTTGACATCTGGCAAATTTTGAACTCTCAATTGAGAAACAAAGATCACATTTCATTGATCTGTTTTGAGGTACCATATTGCAATATAAGACATACTCACAGGAAAAACCATGGCCTTCGCATTGTAATATGAATAATAGCTGCAAGGATAGTATGCATAACCAAGTATCTTTAAAAGGAAAGTATATAATGAGACCATTTACTTTTGGTACAAGGTTATGTGAAATTGGGTGGCTGTATTTATTTCATTGACCAAGCTCAAGGTTCAAAAGAAATTTTCTCAAACGTTGTGACACACCTAAGCTATCAGATTTCACATCGAATGGTTATATTAGCAATTGTTTAAAACACAGATCGGTGACCCGGATCGGGCACCCCAAAAACCCATCTGGATCGGTGAATCGATGTTTTGGATCCGGAATCGGCAGAATCGGTCGTATTTAACCTTAAAAAATTCCAAAAAAATATTAAAAATCATTATAAATGTTGTTTTTTAGGAATCCAATAAGAAATGAGGGTACTAGATTACTAACTGTCTTTGTTTTGCATTAATATGCGAATATTGAGATGTTCTTTCCCTGTATGAACTACTGTTAACCATTAAATTTACATCACACAAAAGAAGAAACATAGAAATATCATGGATTACTATACAAATAAATTAATTTATTACTATAACAAAAATAATGCATTATATACTTTATAATACAAATAAATTAATAAATAAATTACAAGATTTGATTATCAATGTATAATTATTATTTATAATATTATAACAACTATGATTCAAAAAATATTAAAAAACACTTCCATAGCATAAGAAAAAAATAAAAATAAATTCCCTTATAAATTTCAATATTATGATATTACAAAAATATTCAAGAAAATATTTTTCACCTAAAAATAGAAAATAACAATGTCAAAATTCAAAAAATCTAAATAAAAAGAAAAAATTAAATTAGATATCATATGTCATAGTATTTTACAAAGTATAAGATACTTCCATGTTAATTTCATACCCTAGGGTTTATACTATACCCTAGTGTTTGTAAAATGCTTTGTATAAACATTAGTCAAAGAGTTCAATGGCGTTACAATGTCATAGCGTTTGTAAAATGCTATGTATAAAATGCTTTATACAATGGAGTTACAATTTTTACCTTAATAAGAGTTCAACATTAGTCCCACATCGTTGTCATTGAAGCCTCATTGCAGCTATAAAACGTAGAGAGCCGGTAATTGCTGTCAGATGATGCCACGCGGGAGAGGTATGGAGTTGTTGATGTTATGTACGCGGCAAGACATCTGGAAGGTGGCTTGTTGATGACACGTGGGTACGTTTTAATGTTAAGGAAACTGTGAGAACCGGTCGAAATGGCCGCATCACTGTAGCGACATGGTGAGAACCGGTCGAAATCGCCGAGTTATTGTTACGAATCGGCAGTTCTCCTTTAAACACGCTTAATTTCCGGTACAAAACGAGAATCGTCACTGGATAACCGATTCCCGAGTCGAATCAGCCGGTTTCGTGCCGACTCAGCGTGTTTTAAACCGCTGGTTATAAGTAATTGTGACCTCCTTGTACAAAAGGTAAATGGTCTCATTGTATATAATCCCATCTTTAAAACCAAATAGTTCAAAGTCTCCTAAATAACATCTCAAACAGAAATAGGAGTGGCAACAAGGGTCTGGGTACAACTTCGTAAGACTCAAGAAAAACACAAATTAATAGAAACTTAGTAATAAATGCTTCAAGCCAAAATCTTGAGGTACAATCAAAGGTCATGTCAAGGACAAGGCATTCTCAATAATTTCCTTTGAACACTCTAGTCTAAGTCCAAACATAAAGAACTACGGAAAATGCTAGAATTGTAAAGATAATCTTTTTTACATCAAGCGCAATATAGCCTCCCCATCGCACATGATATCTCCCATTTATCTCTCAAAGTACCTCTTAACAATCACCTATAAACTCTTTCATATCGAACCAGTATTCATCATATCCATGTCAGCTAATTGTATGACAGCATAAGGCATCATAATACAAATTTACAAAGACGAACACCAAAAAGGTTTGACATGATAAAATGGCAGTTCAGCTCATAGGAGTAGTAGCTCAATAATAAGCATATGGAACATTACATAACACCCTAATAAACGAACCAATGAAGATAATAAAGACATATTTCATGCATTGTAGAGCAACACTAGCAGAAATCCACATGTTGGGCAACTTCTGCTCATCATGAGGATAAAAACTAGAAAACATAGAAGAAAAACACATTAACCATTTCACACTATCTAGTCTTACACATTGTTTTGAACAAAATCATATTCATCATGTTAATATTAATGAAATGAAGAAACATTCATACAAATTTGAATTCGTACACAACTCAGGCTAATGTACGGATCAAGAATGGGTGGTCGAATTCCCAAAAAACACATTTTACGAAGCCCTTAAGCCATTACACCAGTCCTCAAACTTACCCAAATCACTTCCTTAAATTGCCGAAATAAGGGATGACTCTGGGGAACAAAAGACGATTGCTCCTTTAACTTGATAACTTCCTTCTCTATCAGCTTCTTAAAATCAGTTGCCTTCGCATCCAAAAATACAAAAACAATAAACCAACAACAGGATTAGGGCAAAATTTCACATAAAAAACAGGGCCACATATCCAAAATTTCAAAAAAAACAAGAAAAATAATGTTCATTGTGAAAAGGGTTTCACCTCATTTCCAGAGCGATAGTTCATACCAATGGATTGGAGGGCAGATGAGAAATGGGCAGCATCATCAGAGGCAGCTAACAACTCAAGTGTGGCATCTTCTAATTCCTTTACCTTTAACCACAACGAAATCATTCTCTTTCGACGATAGAGGAGAGAGAAACTTAAGAGTTAGGATCGAGTTTCAGAGGAGAGATCATTACCATTTCAAACCGGTTGTCTCTCTCTAAGTCCTCTGCCATCATCTTGATAGTGCCCAAGGCTTTGCGGAGATCCTGGAAACGATTATGGAGGTGGAGATGAGAGAATGAGGGGGAGAAGCAGCAAAGAGAAAGAGAGAGAACAGTAAACAAAAAGGCTCGAGAGGAAAGATTTACAACAATGAGAGTTTGATTTTCCCTGCCCAAGTTGGAGGCCGCGACGCTCATTCTCCCACCACCACCATCAGGAGGAGCAGTGGTGGATGCTGAAGCCATTCGTATGACGAGAGAGAGAGAGAGAGCGAGAAGGGTTTTTTTGACAGTGGAAATGGGAGGGAGAGGCTCAGATATATAGAAGTTTTCAGCAAATGGTTCCACCTGGCGGGAATAGAGCAAGGGGTCGGAGCGCTTTGATATTGATTTCCACTTAGGTTTCTATAGTTCCCTGCAGTTTAGACGATATAGGCTTCTCCCTCCATCCAGCCGTCCAGTTTAGATAAAGGGAGCTACTCACCGTTTGATTTAAATATGACACTTTGGAGTATTATATTTTTATTTTTTTATACAAATTGTATGATTATAAGAATTGGTGAGTGCCATCTTCCAATGGGGTGCACCTAAAAAAATATTAAAAAGAATCTTTGGTAAAATATAATAACCAAAATATACTTTAAAGGATTTTATGAAACCTCAAAGGATCACCATTAAATTTGATATAAATATCTAAAAACTTTATTACATAGATGTAGAACTTGATTTTTTTAGATATCTGTACCAAATTTAATGTTGATTCTTTGAGGTCCTACACACATAGGTGTGGAAAGGTATCAACGGATTATTACTCAATTAAAGGCCTAGCAAATGAGCCCCCACACCCATGTAATAACTTTCTAGAAATCTGTACCAAATTTAATGGCGATTCTTTGGGGTCCTACGCACATGGGTGTGGGAGGGTCTCATAAGACCAACTTCCACTATTTTTGGGCTCTTTTACTCATGACTTTGTGGTCATGTCCACCATTTTCATCCATTTTTACTCACGGTGCCCTTTTGGGGTTCTGATTGTGCTTGGGTTTATTTTTCCACTGAACTCTCTTACTCATGGTTTTGTGACCATACTTGTCCGTCATTTTTACTCATGGCGTTCTTTTGTCCAAGTATACACCATGGCCGTTTTTTCTGAGAGAAGACATGTTTTAGGGTCGTGCCTTCGAGACCTATGCGAAGCCATTTAACATCATGCGGCTAAGACGTGTGCTATAGTTTTAGGGTCATACAGCTGGACCGTAGTGGTAAGGAATGGTAGTCTGTACAGACCATAGAGTGAGTCTGGGGGTGACTTTGACTCACTTGGGAAGGTGGTATGAAGGCGCCTGTAGAGAGTTGATTGGATGGTAGGTGAAAAGTGGTGACCCATTAGCTGGCAGCGAGATGTCTCGGTGTTTGGTGAGCATGGGTAAGACTTTGGAGAATGAAATGGAAGATGGTGAAGGTGGCATGCGCACACGAATGTGCCAGCTAGGGAAGATGTGTGTAGCGATGCATGTAAAGGGTGTGTGTGTGCATGTAGACTCACTGGAGAGGCAATGAAGGTGGTGTAGGTGGCGTACGCACATGAATGGGCCGACTGGGGAAGACGTGTGTGGTGATGCACGTGAAGGGCGTGTGGGCCTAGGTAGGCTCACTGGAGAGAAGAAGAAGAGGGTATGTGTGCACCAATGGACCGGTTAGGGAAGACGTGTGTGGCGATGGACGTGAAAAGGGAGGTGTGCGCACACATGTAGCGTCTTTAAGGTCGTGCCTCCTGGACCTGAGCGAAGCAGTTTAACGTCATGCGGCCAGAACGTGCACTATGGTTTAAGGTCATATAGCTTGGACCGTGGTTACACAGTTTAAAGTCATGTAACTAGGACCGTGCAGTTTAAGGTCATGCAACTAGACATTCGCTACAGTTTATGGTCATATAGTTTGAACCATGGCTATGTAGTTTAAAATCATGCAGTATGAACCGTGTGGGAATCGCCATGTCAGTAGGGCTGTATGTGGGTAAGTATGTCGATAGCAATCGCTCCACCAGCGGCCATGATTCAATCTAAGACACTTACACTTAGAAGAACCACATAAATGAATTCACAATGGTGAGAATGAGAAATATCATCAAGGTCCAGAAAATTAAAAGAATAGAGGCATTATCAAGGTCAACATAATGTAGGCCGAAATTTAAGATTTCACAAAATGTACATGGGAAAAAAAATGCATAGCTAACAAACAATGTGCAAATAAAAATCATAAAATACAAAATGTTAGGCCTTCATTAAGGGGAAAAAAATAAAAAACTAAGTTTCACCACTTTAAGTAGAAGAGAAAAAGAAAGCAACAGAAACAATGTACATTGAAATTTGCAGGTATCACAATTTCAATATCATTTGGCTTTCACTGGTTACTTTGTTTTTTAAGTAAAGGCATGTTAGGCTTATTTTGATTCCCAACTGAATCACATATATGGGAAAGGGGCTTGGGTTGGGGTTGTGGTGGTAGTACCCCCATACTCTAGTCATCACATTGTGGTTTTTATTCCCATCACTAACATCACCCTGTTAACATCTTCAAAAAGTTTAACTTCTAATCTACTTGAAAAACGGGTTAGGGTCTGTCTTCCCCACTGAATCACTCAAAAAAAAAACAAAAAAACTGCATCAATTTTGAAATGCATAAAACCCAAATCTTGAATGGTATACATCTCATTCTATAAGACATCAACACAATACATGCAACATAATCAATATACATAATCTGAAGCATGTTTAGGAACAACCCCTACAATGCCAATTACCCCAACAAAATCAATCATATTACAAGTAAAAAAAAACTTAGTTAAATTAAAAGGGAAAACCCCCTCCAAAACTAATAAAAAATGAAAGAAAATCCCATTACAAAAAATGAAAAAAATAAAATAAAATAATAATAATAATAATAATGCAAATGGGCAGAAGGTTTGGTGTTGGAGAAAACGGTCCAACGGCCAACAAATAAACAACCGAGAACTGAGTATCATACCTGAGTGCTCGCAAAAAGATTTATGGTGAATGAATGTAGAAATGAATGACCAACTCACGTAGGCATGTTCAACAATTACTAGAGTTGCCGAAATCTGTTCCATACCGCAAATCCCGAGCGAGGTGGAA
>NW_006499855.1:3883170-3929506 GCF_000471905.2 Amborella trichopoda
TTTGAATTATGCACTGCCGTTAAAATGTTATATTTGCATTTCAATTATTCGGATTATACTTAATTATGCATTTTTTAAAGTGAAATTGTTAATGGATTTCTGTTAATAGATCTCCTTTCTTAAAATATTGATATCTTTCAACCATGATTATTTTTAAGATTATGATGATCACTTACTGAGTAGCCAAACTCATCCAATTATGGTAAACATTTTTTTTTTAGGATAACTGCGGTTTTATTTTTAGTGCTCATCAGGATCAACTCTGGAAGATATTGTTGTTGTGCTTAAACTTTCTTTTGTTACTTTGTAAGAATTCACCATTGTAAATTTGTCCTAAAAAGAGATGTATATATGTTTTGACTGTCACTTCTCAAGAATATCAGTATTGTAAATTCTTGGGGTGTGACAGAAATGCATCTATCCAAAGGCGTGTCAACAGCCGCATAAAGATGAGTTTCTTTTTATTGAGACATGTAAACTTCATGTATCCATATCATTAATTATAATAGCTTCACACAATTATGATGGTATTTGGACTTACATAATGTTCATGCCACTGATTTCTCTAGTAAAGCACTTAGGTACAAAAAATACAACTTCAATCGTGATGGTCATGTGGTTTTTCATCTTCATTTTTAAGTTCATCATGTTCTTCACCATGATCAATAGACATATGCTTGTTTCACATAGTTGCACTTGTTGGAAGCATTTTGAGGTGGCTTACAAACTATTGGCTCTCTTCTTGCTCTTCTTGATGACTGTCTTCCCTTTGCATCCCTCTTTCCATTATGGCAGATACATCGAAGTGGACTATTCGTTCGCATGCTTTTGATTTGTGACCCCATTTTGGAAGGATAAAGAAACACATAAAAAGTGAGACAACTTCTATTTGATTAGAATTGAACACCTACACAAGTGTTGGGGGTTTCTTGAGTTCTCCCAAGCTTGGTTGGGCATACCCTTTTAGACCTCCCGGTGTATATGATACTGGGGGGTGCCCTTAGGCACTTTAGAAGACTAATCTGTGATCCGAAACTCCTACAGTGAATAAAACCTTGCCTTGCTTTCTTTTGAGAGAAGAGTGGCTCACCTCAATGCCTTATACTGGTGGGTTTTGCAGAGAGGGGTTTGATTCACTTAAATGTTGGGTTCTTGGGTCAAGTTTATGTTTGTTTTTATTGTATTTTCTCCTTGGGCTAGCTTAGGTTTTGGGAGCTTGTTTCTTTTGCGCTTGCTTGGGATATGATGGCTTGTTTCTTTTGGATTTGCTTAGGATTTAAAGGTTTGTTTCTTTTGAACTAGGCATGGATTTGGGATTTGATTCTTTTTCAGACTAGTTTCTTTTAAGACTAGCTTAGGCTTTGGGGTTTGCTTGTGTTGGGACCAAGATAGAATTTGGGAGTTGATTCTTTTGGGATTAGGTTGGGATTTAGGGTTTGTTTCCTATTGGACTAGGCTGGAATGTGGAAATATTTCTCACTCTAGGAGGGGAGGGCTAGGATTGACTTCAGCCTCAACTCTTTCTCTCTCTAACCTTTTTTCTAACTAAAATTTTTTTCTTTAAAATTTTTTTAAATTCCAGCCTTTTCAAATGGAGAGGGAAAGTGCATTTATATAGCCTCTTTGAAACATGGGTGGAAAATCTAAATGGGAGCTGATGTATGGAATATCATGTTTCATTACTGTCACTTTGTAGCAGGGTAAGTTTGTTATGGTCATTTTCATGAAAATATCACCATTTACCTATGAAAACTTTGGAATTCCATGTGCTCTTCTCCTCTACCGCTTATTTTATCGATTTTCCACTAATTTGTGTCTATTTTGGATTAGGAAACCATAAAGCATCGATCATATAGCATTTTGCAATAAATCTGTCTCAACAACTAAAAAAAGAAAAGATTAAGTTATGAGGATTTTTGTGGTTTTGACACAAAACTTAATGAATATCCATGTTCCCACCCAATTTCTTATAATTTTGAAATTTACGAAGTTGTAAAGCATCGTTCCAATAGTTTTTGCATCAAATTTGGATTGAAAAGAAAAAACCAAAAATCTAAAGAACCTAAAAGAGTTATGATTATTTTATTAGCACGTTTTCCAAAATTCAGAAGTATGCTTCTTTTGGACACTTTCAACCTCTAATTGGACTGCACAATCTCTTGTACGCGGGAGCTCTAAACCCAGCAAGTTGATTTTTAATAAATACAGTATGAGATATAAAGAACGAAACACATATCACAAGAATACAAATATTTATGTGGTTCACCCTAAAAGGGCTACATCCACGGGTACGGCAAACTGAAATCCACTATACCAATGAAAGTTACAGCAAAGATTTGAAACAAACATCAACAAAAACCCAAGTCGAGCAAACCCTTTTAAACCACTCTCCATTCTTTCTCTTTACTTCTGATAACCATTACCGACAACACTAGATAGAGATGCGAGAGCAACGAGAAACTGACTTTTTCTCTAACTAAAAGAGAAACCTTCCAAAATCTTAATGGGAACCGCTTCTCTATAAAAAACAAGTCTTTCAATTTTCGAAAGTCTAAAAGAGACACCATTACAATGTTTATCTCCTTATGAAGTTTTCTTATCTAGGAGAAAATTACATCTTATGCACAAGAGGCCTTGCATCCATCTGTTTCTAGAAGAACCACCATTTCCATATGGTGACCGAAATAAGACACAAATTCTCTGTACTTTCATCCCATTTATATAAGATTAGAATTCTATATTAAATAAGAAACTTCCTATTGGTGTTACATATGTCTCAAACGATCAAGAGATATATCCATCCAATTGTCCTGATCTTTTTGGAATTCTATTTCATTTAAGAAATTTATCAAATATCAATCTTATATAAGAAAATATCTCAATCCCACATAATTTGATAGCATCTCAATCCCACATAATACAAAAATATCTTTATGTGGATGATTTTGGATAGCACTATATCCAACACAATCTTCCTATAAGCTCTTAAAAAATTTCAATATTGATGTTTAGGGGTTGAGAGAGGATCATATGTACAAAATTTCAGCTCAAAACGCCATGTAGATTGTGAGAAATTGATCAAAAAGTAGATCTACTTATGTGGACTGTAACTCATAAATAACCTCTTGATCTCCTACATTTTTATTCAATCTGTATTGATCCATAAAGAGAACCCATTTCATATAAACCTCGATGGGAAGAACTCTCGAGTCAAGAACAACATACAAAATTTCTCCTCATTTGAATGTTTGGTTTGGGAGATATGGTCGAAACTTGAAGTAAGGTTCAAGTTGTCATTTGTTAATTTTTCCTCTTCCACCACATGAGCATGGCCACAATATGGTCTGTTCACCTTGAAAACCGGTAGTCTTTCGATATTCCCACGAAGATCACTTCGAAATTGGTATTTCCTGATATCGGGATGGGCCCGAATTTTGGACATAGGCTAATTATGGGAGTGACGACCTTCATATGGTATTTCACATCATTTGGTCATTAATTTCTTGGGGGTCATTTGTAATTTTGCAACCCCTAAGTGGTCATCAACTTTAGATGCCCATATCTTGGGCCGTCCGATATTGGAATGACTTGAATTTTTAGAGCACTTTTGGGTTATTAAAGTTTGGAACTCTAGGATCACCGTTTGGAGTAGGTTTGACTAGGGTTTGATTCATTCCTATTTTGAGTCTCCCGTTCCTCACTTTGGCGTCGTGATGACTTATTGGACTCTTTTATTTTTATTATAAAATTACTTTTTCAAAAGAAAAAAGGCGTGAATTGGATAAGCCGGACAAATCCTGAGCGGCATTTCGATCCCAAAATCAGGCCAAAGAGATTATATATAATGATATCATTTAGCTTTGGTAGAGGGAGGTCATAATTACTCGCAACTATTCAATATAAAATTTGGTAACTTAGGTAAGACATAAAGTTCGAAAAAAATAAAAATTTAACTTTGAACTGGATAAGTGACATAAATGCGGTCACCCAATTACATATTCAATTGTCAAGATTAATTGTAACTACTTTGTATCAAAAAATTAATGGTCAAAACCAATTGCGTCCACTTCATACCAAAGATAAATAATGGAATTACATATTTTTTTAAATGACATTAGATTACGAAAAGAACCCACAAGTTATAGGACTGCCATTGAGTGACCAATTGAGTAGGGTCCGCTACCCCCACACAACCAAGCAGCAATTATGTCTTGATGACATCATCCGCATCTCTCCCGGAGCACTTTATGTCAAGAGTGTAGACTTATCTGGAAGCTTCTAAATAGATTGGTGGTTAGAAGGGATAAAGTGAGCTAGCAAGGATGATGTTAGTTGATGATGTCATGTTGATAATATGATAATTTTTTGTAATAATTCAAATTTAAAGAAAATAAGGGGTCAATATTTGCTTCATCTGTTCACACCACGGATTATATTAACCAGTGGCTCAAATTACTTTCTACAAGTCTGAGAATAAGAAGGTTCCAGAGTCTTGAAGTTCACCTAACCTCTTCTTTTTTGGGTAGATAGTTACCCACCTCACACTATGCATAGGCATCTGAATTCGATTTGTTTTCGATTTTTAATAATTTAGTGGGGTGACAGGACCTATTTGTTTTCTTAAATAATTAGTGAATTTTAAAGCTGTAAGTAGAAGTGAATTCAATTTGTTTTCAATTTTTAATAATTTAGTGGGACAACAGGACCTATTTATTTTTTTCAATAATTAGTGAATTTTAAAGCTGTCAGTAGAAATAGAAAGCACAACGTAAAAAAAAGTTGAGGTGGGGGTGTGCTAACACAACCTTAACCCCTTTCTTGCATCTCAATTTAATTTGAAATTGAATTTTTGAAATTCAATCTCGCTCTCTTACCAAAACCAAGCCCTTGATTTTCTCTCTCTAATTTTTTTTCCTAAAAATCCTAAGAAAATCAGCTAGGGCTCTCTCTAACTTCTTTTCCTAAAAACCCTAGGAAAACCAGGTAGGGTTAGGCCCTTGAACCGCCATAGCTGGGTGTCATGGCCTCCATCCTAGCCATGCCTTGAGCCACCCAAGACCTTAGGTGTACCATGCACCACATCCACCTCATTTACATCAAACACTTGCTGCTCATAGGTCAAATTTCAATGCTGTTATAGTTGATCTGAGCCATCGATGATGATTGATGGTTCGACTCTTGAGTTCCAAGGTGGATCTTTGATTTCATGGCTTAACCTTTGAGATAGTGTGCAAATAGACCTTGACCCGCTTCTTTCGTCTTGATCACACCTAAATCAGGCCACATAGCTCTTCCAAGTCCCTACAACTTTGATCTTACATGCTTAATTTCAATTTGATCCCTCTTGTGTTTTTTGATGAGTCCCAAACAATCAAATTAAGGCAACCTCAAAAATTCACAACAAGAGGTTATTTCGATGTCAAAAAATTTTCAAATCGATCATCTCGACCTCAAGATGCATAGACATGAGAAAAATTAGTTTTCAAGTCTTGAAAATGGTGCATCGTGTAATGCACTTTCTGGACCATTAATTTTCAAGATTTTCAAATGTTCATAGATCTGCTAGATCTACGCTATTTTATAAGTTTTAAATCTGATAATTAGATATGAACACAAATTTTCAGGTCCTCACAAAGATTTTCAGTACTGAAATAATATTTTCGATACTATTTGAAAGCATACCTTACATTGATTGTTTAGGACCTCAGCCTTATGCAAACCACACCCATTGATGTTTATTGATGTTATTACCAATTAGAAGAAATATTAGTAAATGTGATTGTGGTTTTGAGCGAGTCTTTTGAGCATACAATTCAGAGGCTCAAGAACAATTATTTTGATATGACTGTATACCGAATTACATTTCGAAATTTTTTCGAAGTTGGGGACGTTTTTCGTTTCAAAGAAGGCTAGTTTCTCTTGTGACTCCATATCACAAAATTTTGGTTTCCCTAAGTGTTAGTACAGATTTTAATTTAGGTCCATTGACCTCTTTACCTAGCTTAAAGGAGTCAACCAAGATCGCAGTATTCTTTTTCACTGTGGATAACATTTTGTTATTTTGTACAATTGATCAAGTAAAGTTTGTAATTGAGTTTTAGGACTATTTGAGTTGTTTTATATTTTGGGAATTGTCCCACATTGAATTGTATTGTTGCTGAAAATTGTATAATACAAGAGGCATCGTAAGTAGACATTTTAAATTTGGCAAAAAATTATATAGAACCGAGGCTCTAAGCAATCAAACTAGAGCCCACCTAAAAACTTTAACTAGTTGTTTTGATGCCCATATCCTCAAGTTGATCATTTCAACATCAAGATGCAGGACATGAGAAAAACTGGATTTTAAGTTTTGAAAATAGTGCAACTTGTAATGCATATTTTGATCTTCAATTTTCAAGATTTTTCAATGTTTCATAGATCTGCTTGATCTACAATATTTTTGAAGCTTTAAATTTATAATTAGTAATGAAAAGATATTTTAAGGCTATCACAAAGATTTGCAGTATTGAAACCACATTTCTCGACACTACTCGAAGGTGCGCTTTGCTTTGATTGTTTAGAGCCTTGGCTCTATACAAACCACACCCTTTAAATTTTGCACTCGGCTAGAACTGTACACAAGTCCTCTTCACGATAAATATGTCAAAAAATACGAAAGTAATTATAATCTCATTAATAAAATTAAATATGACAAATTAAATAGAAATTAGAAAGAAAATTAAACATGTGTTTGTTCGTGTACAATCAAATATTAATTTAAATAACAAAGTAAATTTAATATAATACAAATTAAATAATTTAAAAAAATCTTTCTCGTTTAATTTTTTTAGTTGGATTGTTGTGCCAAGCATGTGTGAATCCCTAATGCGATTTTCAAATTTCTCAACATATTTATTGTTCCCTACAAATTCTTAAAATCTATCCATCTTTCTTTTTTTCTGTCGAAACCTTCATCTTTTAAAATTTTTTTACTTATGCCCCTTAAATTTCAAAATAGGTGGCTGTAAGAATGTCATTGAATAGACACAAGAGTCCAAAAAAAAATTTCTTAAACTTCGTGACTCATCTGAAACCATCCCATTAGATATTTAATGAGTGTGAATAGTTGTGACCATTAGATATTTAATGGTCTTTTTGTAGACAATCCCCAAATATAATACTGAAGTAATTAAAAAATAAAAATATTATTATCCCCAAATATAATACTGAATGAATTAAAAAATAAAAATATTAATTTTTATTATAAAAGTTTAAATGCGGTTCCTTTCCAACAATCCATCTTAGATAATGGATTTTGGATCTAAAATTTTGCAGGTCATAATCTCAACTACCAAGATTATTAAAATAAATAAACAAAACTTAAAAGATTTTATTTCAAAAGTATAATAGTGAATGGTTCAAAAATGATCCAAATGCAATGTTTAAAAAATCTAATTTTTTGGTTTAGAATCTACTACTTTTCGACCCACGATCATGGTGTTGAGATAATAAGCTTGTGAAATTTTAGATCCAATAGTGGTTTTTTAAACCCGTTGAGATTCAAATAATTGGGCTGCGCTACCCACAGGAGTTACCAAAAAGAGGAGGCTGAATTCCATGGTACATGCGCTTTGTAATCAACTGCTGCTATTTTGACTGAAAAACCTATGGTGAAATTTACGTGAAATTGAGACAAACTTCAGTTCAAATTACCAATCTCATTAAATTTTGCTTCCATATTTTTATTTATGGCTAGGTTCATATAAAGTCACCTCCTTATACTTCTAGGTGCACTTCTAAATTTTGTATGGAGATATAGTTTCAGTGTCAAAAATCATATGATGGCTTGAAAATTTGTAGTTGATAAAAATAAAAAAATTAAAATTTAAAAAAATGTTATAGATCGATTAAATTTATAAATACTTCAAAATCTTGAAAATAGATGACCCATATAGCTTGTTACAAAATGCACTACTTTTAAACTTGAAATTTTATTTTTATTTATGTATATTTATACTTCTGAAGATTAAGATAATTAATTAGAAAGTTTTCCAACTTCATAACATTATTTTTTACTAGATTTTCGAAGTGCATATTACACCTATAATATAAAGATGTAAATATAAGTTTTTTCCTTTTGTTTATGGGTTTCTATACTATATTATCAGTCGGGTTTGGGTTTACTAGAGATTCACAGCACATGTCAGATGTCAGATGTCAATAATGGAGAATTGGAATGTGTTTCTCCATGGCTGTCTTCTAAATTTTTAACACCTGTCACGACTATCCTTTGGTAACAAAGTGCTGGTTGGGAGGTGCTATGAATACAATAAATGCAATTAATAATTGCGATTGTATACTATGTGACTCAAATCAATAGGTACAAGAAGGCCATAATTATTTTCAACCTTTAGATGTAAAATTTAAATTATGTTACAAATTTCAAAAAACTTCAAGTGCAGTCAATGGTGTACCTATCTTTGAAAAGGGTGTGGTTTCTATACACTAGTAATTTTATACAATCCAATTAAGGCGTAACTTCAAATTTATCGTAATATATAATTTTGACGTAAAAAATTTTAAAAATTATTTTAAAATCTATTTTTATATCTAATTATAAAATTTTAAATTTTAAAAATGGTCAAAATTAAGTAGATCTATAAATATATGAAAACCTTCAAAATAAACGGTTTAGATAATGTGTTGTAAGATGCACTATTTTTTACATTCAAAAGATTTTTTATTATATTCATACATCTTGATGTCGAGATGATCAATTAGAAGGTTTTTCAACATTAAAACAACATTCTCCAATAGATTTTTGAGGTGCATTTGTAATCCTATATTTTAATATTGCAACTTTATATAAACTTTTTCTTTTTGAAAAAGTATTCGTCTTTCATACAAAGTGGTCACAATTAATCTTAACAATTTTATGTGAAATTAGATGGCTGCATTTATTCTATTGACTAAACTCAAACTTTAAAAAAAGTTTCTTGAAATTTTGTGATACCCAAGCTACCAAATTTCACATGGTTGTAAGTAAATGTGACCTTTTTGTATCAAAGATAAATAGTTTCATTGTATAGAATCTATCTTTGTTCTTTTTTTTGACAAAATTTAACAAACTTCTATTATTTAAAGAAATTGCATCTTCCAACAGTTAGCGATATAGCCATGTGGACAAACATTCCAACTTATGTTGTAAACCAATACAATCTTTATGCTCCTGACAAATAGTTAAACCACGAGCAGTAACTCCCATCTTTGCTAAATCATCAACAATGAAATTCTCTTCCCTTTAAACATGAAAAAATTAACACACAATATCAGCAATCACATCCTTCAATACTTCCAATATTATACATAACCACCGCAGAACCTCCATCTCATTTGTCATCCACTTTATAACATTTAAAGACACTCCTTCTACAATTACATTCATGTTAAACTCCTTAGCAATCTTCGCTACCTGAAGAGTAGACCTTAGCTTTGCCTCATTTGGGATTACTAATCCCACGAGGGCATAGTTGAAAGAAAGACTAATGCGATATTGTCGGAAAATATATTTTTTATTTTTTATTTTTTTATCTTTATTTTTTTGACAAAGATCACTTACAAGTAGTCTTATTACAATAACTCTTGTTTCAAAAAAAATTAAACTAACAAATCTTAAATATTAAAAACCTTGATGTCATTATATCAATTTTCTTTAAACAAAAAAATATTCACAATTTTTATGCTTGGGAATATAAAGACAATATAATGATATATAGCAACAAACAAAATGAGAGTGTCGGAGATTACCTCAACTCGGCTTATTACACCCTACACCGAGTCACGACCATCCGATGGTGCGAGATCAATGATCAACCTTCAATCTCAACCGAGAAAGTAAGTTTAGTCAAAGTGACATCAATAGAACATGAACCCTTTTGATCACAAACTCAAACCCTATGTGAATTCCCTTAGCAACCTAGTTTGAAAGAGATGAATTCTCTTTTTGCTACACCCTTAAAAGCCTTAGCTACAGATCTATAGTTGAGAGATGGGAGATAGAAGAACCACATAACCTAAACTCTTAACCCCTTTTTATAATATGGAAGAGAGAGAGATAAAAAATGAGAGAGTGGGGCGTGTTCCCTTTGGGCTGTTATGAGAGAGAGAGAGAGAGAAATTTTCTTAGGATAGAGATAGAAATATAAAGTGTAGAGATTTTGGGTAGAGACAATTTATTTTTGTAGGCTTCGAACAAGATTATGGTTTCTTAGAATTTTCCTTAGCTTGTCTCTTCTTGTGAGATTGAATACAAACCATTGATCTTGGGTGACTTATGGGGTGAGAGATTTGAGTCATCAATTCCATACATGGGCCATCAACATTATGGAAGGTGCTAGAACATTTATCTCTATTTCTTAAATTATTTTTCCATTAATAAAAATTAAATAAAATAATTCCAAATACAATATTGAGCATACTAAAATAATGCACAAGCCTTTTCATGCTTTCCAAATATTCATTCAAAGTTTTCTCAAGCCAATACAATTCCAAAACAGATAACAACTTGGCCTACAAGTCAAAATCACTTATCACAAAAATAGAAAGCTTCTAAATGGGTGGGGCGTGCCACCCATGAGAAGATCTCATGGGCCCCACCATCTAGGCCATGGTGAGCCCTTGTGCACAATGGCCCCTCATGCAAATTTAAATATTTTTAAAAACTCAATAAAATAATTTTAGAATTTATTTGAATATTTAAATAAATGTAAAATCAATATCTTTGATTTTATAAATCCCAATTTGATAAATAAAATATCCAGAGATTTAGAAAAATTCAAATAATAATTCTAAAATCATATATATCATAAAACAAATATAATTAAATTAATTTGATCAAAAAATGATCCATATGGTCTAGAAATTAAATCAATCAAACACTAGGGGCACTCCACCTTTAACTGTAGACTACGGACTACACTTGTTTTATCAAACCGACCCAGTGTTTTGCATGACCCACAATCTATGCATGGCCTCATTAGTGCGTCACCAAAGTCTGGCTGATGAGCCAAAGGGTCGCAATCCCAATTTATGGATTTGAGGTTCTCTCCTAGAGATGGACCAAGGTCACCTAGACCTGATGCGACCGCAGCTCCTATGGCGCATAGAGATATCTCTCGCACATGCATACGATTCAACCTGAAATGTAGCTTATTTTCTTGAAATGGTATATCAATATGCATGTCGTGTGATGGTACATAGATGAGGCTTTGGCCGCCGTCTCTGAAGACCACCATTACACACAAAGGTCACACAGTCACTCAGCGGGCATACTCTAACATCATCAATAGATGACTCATTATAACCCTTATCGGTTAATACTCTATGGCCAGGTAACATGGGTTTTTTTCAACCGACTGGTCTAGACCGTCAAGCACCAATCGGTATTAGCAAACATCGTTTGCTTAGTATGGTCCACTAGAGACCACACTCCCACTGAGTTCATGTTCTACTATATCATTTCATTTTACAAGCACTCATAAGGCCCCACACGCACCCAACAATAGTATTCCTTAAGTGTATTCCCATTATGGTCTCTAATAACCCTACCAATCCCAGGTTACCCTGGTTTGCCATGAGAGTCTCCTACTCACCCGCTATCATTCTTTCCAATGATTTTTCTTTGACTAACTCCTTGATATTATACGGTAAATCAGTTTGTGAAGCACCCCACTATTCTCTCCTAATTGATAGCCACTCTGCATAGGTTACCCTCACTTTCACACATATGTCACCCTCCACCATTTCTACACCTTTAAAACTCATTTTTGGTTTACGTGAAAATCTTTTTTAAAAAACATTTTCACATGAAAAATTCTCTTATGTGGTTAAGTGTATGAATATTTTTACATCAATTAGTTGTCAATTGGTGAAAAATATGCACTAAAACCAATTGGTATGAAAATAATATCATACTTAACCACATGAGAGAATTTTCACGCTAACTAAACGTGCTTATGTTCTTTTTTTTCTACAATTCCCATAGAACAACTCCTTTTATTACTTCCCCTACAATGCTATTTGCTTCCCCAACCCCCTTTTCCTCTAAGAACACATCCCCAACTTGTATTGGAATACTTATCTGACATACATGGTGCACCTACTATCGCACAATTTCACATCAAATGGTTATATTGTGTAATAAAGTTCGAGAAAATTTTCTATTTTAAGTTTTAGTCGACGACACACTTCCAAGATGGTCATGATCTTTTTACTAAAATTGAATAAATTATTTACTTTATCTTCCCTTTATTTATTATGATTTTTTCTTTTAATCTCAATATAAGAACATAATCGATCCGGATCAGCATTGGCTGATAGAGATCGAGAATAAGTGAAAACCGATCCAATTTCTAGTTGAAACATAACATGTCATAATGTGGCATCCCCAGCCCGACCACTTGTGAGCGTTTCCCAGGTGTCAACTATAGCACTCAATTGCCTGCTTACTTGTCTATGTTCAGGGGAATGTCTTATCACTAATGCATCCGCCGAAATTCTCTGAAATGAACCTAAATTAGGGAGTAGGTCTTGATGGAAATTAGTAGTCGTCATTCCTTAGCTCACCTCCCTTCCAATTTTCAAATTAGTGGAACGCAAAGATAGCTTAGTGCAGTGGTTTGATGGGGAACGTACGCCTAATCCACGTTTGTGGCCCAGAGAACAAACAGAGAGAGAGAGAGGCAGAGCAATGCTTGCCCAGAAACTAAGGCAGAGAGAGAGATGAGGACCGCCATCTGGGTTCGAAAAATCGAATTGGCCAAGGGCTGGTTGTGAGTAACCGCTAAACGGGCCGGTTCACCCGGCCGTCAAAAACGTGTTAAAGAAATTAAAAAAAAAAAGTATAAAATGGATTTAAAAAAATATGAAAATTATATTTAAAGCATGATCAAAGCACATCCAAATAAAATTAAAAATTTTAAAAAAACATGGATTTTAATTAATTGATTTGTGCTCGTGGGTATTTTTAAAATTTTCAAAAAAGGAGAAAATATAAAAAGTAAGTATCCATGCCCAAAACACTTCCCAATATTTTCCAAAATGATAAAAAAACATTCAAAATGCATTATAAACAAATTCTTTATTTTTTGAGATTTTATAAATTCTTTTTGAATTTTTTTAAAAAATATCCAGCCAAATCATCAAAATCAGAACCAACCAATGTGCGGTTCCGATCTAACCAGCCGGTCCCAAGTTGAACTGACTGAGTTTGCAAACACTCGCAGCAATAGGACAGGTTGGGGCTGGGTCAGCCCTAACCCTGGCATGGCCCTTGTCCCCATAAGGTTGTAGCCCTGGCCTTATTAGGGCCATGCCAGGCTGGGCTAAATCGGGGGGCCTGCACTAGCTCAAGCCGAGTTGTTGCCAAGAAACCAAGGAATATAGTGCATACGTGTGTGAGGGAGAGTGATGTTTGGCTAGAAAGCAAGGCATCAGCAGTGGAGAAGCGTTAAAAGGCAGGCTCCTCCTTTCCTTCGTGGGAAAGCCAAGAATTAATGAGAAAGGTTGGTTGCGTTCTAAGTGATAACAAACTCAGGGTTGAATTGTATCTCGTTTTTCTTTTTGTTTTAGGAAGATGACGATGATGGATGTCTCTCTCTGCCCTAGAGGCAGCAGGGAAATTTAGGTAAGAAAGCGACGCCATGTCCCTATATTTGAACCTAACACACTTATTGGTCCCTTCATCATATTTCACTTTTTTGTTTCTTGAGGCCTATACTACTTGCAGATGCATTCCTTGGGTGTGGCTCCATCCACAGTTGATTTTCCTTCACCACCTTTTTTTTTTTTTAATTTTATTTTATTTTGGGTTTCTTGAAGCCTCTATAACTTTTAGATACATCTCTAGGGTGTGGGTTTCACAAGTTATCTTTCTTTTTTATTTAGATTAATAACCTAACAAGGAATTCTAGCTCTTCTAAGACCCCAAAAATATTTCTACTTACCATTATAATTTCTCTTCTAGGAAATTTACAAAGGAATCTTGTTTAACTCATAGTGCCAATTTGGATGTACTTGTTATATGTAATAATTCATTATTTCAATAAAATTAATCCTGATAATGAGTTATTTACTACTTGGTAATGTCTATCATAAAGCTTTTGAGAAAAACTTATTAGGTATTTTTGCAAATAAGTTTATCTTTTTTAAATTTATTTTTACTTTATTTATAGTAATTTACAGAAAAACCCGTGTTTTTGTTAGAAATAGCTAACAATAGCTAGAGCTAACTAAAAAAGTTAAATAATTAATATATATCAAACAATTAACAAGATATATTATCCAGGGTGTACTATTGAAGTAAAACGGGCCTCAAAAACCCACGGGGTCAAAAATAGTATATCTTGTAACATATTATTCAGACTATTCATTTTCAAAATTTTAATTGTTTGTAGATCTGCAGCATCTGCTCAATATGCACAACTTTTTGAGCTTTAATTTCATAATTATGAATGGAATTAGATTTTTGTGCTAGCGCAAGGCTTTCAACCACCGAAATTGCATCTCCGGCCCACTTTGGAGGTGGGGCTTACTTTGATTGTTTAAGGTTGACTGCTTCTACCAACCGCACAAACTATTAGTTTTAGGTAAAGGTAATTTATTCAGATAAAATTAATTTTCATCCAAACAATCCCTTTTGTATGTTATTCTTACTCACAATACCCCAATATTGAATGCCAAATCCTGCTATCATAAGATATATCTTTAGAAAGATATATTTATAGGTTTCCCTTTTTTTTACCATGCCAATATTTTTAAGAGATCAATGTCGATTTTCTTTCTACATTCATACAAAAAGTAATTAAGAGAGTTCGAAATGTGCCATTATATATTTGGGCTCTTAATTCTTGTAGAAACTATATCATGACCATAGTTCTATGCCACCAACCCACTTCAAACCCCTTTAATGGACTTGTGGGGCATCATGGGCAGACATTAGGGGTGGCAATGGGTCGGGTATGAGTGGGATCCGAATGGATCCGAAACCAGACCGAAATGTATTCGGATCCAGGTTTTGGATCTAGACCCGACAGGTCGGGTCCAAAAGTTGGACATATATTCGTACCCGTCAGATCATCGGTCTGGTCGGGTCTATTGCCACCCTCACTATGAGCTTCCTTGGTTGTAGCCTATAATGGTGAATAACAGAGAACTAATTTTTAGGGGTGGGTGATTAGAGAGAGAGACATTCGAGATCCAGAGCGAGAGCTATGTCTCCAAGAAACTAAGAGAGGGAAAATTGCAGAGAAGGAGGGTGGCGATGGGGTTTAGCCGTTTGAGAACTAAGGGAAGGTATTGAACCGATTTTAAGGTTGGGGCTTTGGCCTTTGGGTAAACTAAAATTTGGATTCGAGTACCCATCGGGTTGGATATAGCAAAACCCATACCCGAACTTGAGACTATTCGTATATCTTTTATTGGACGCGGACCCTAGCAACAAGTCCAAAACTTGGACTTGGACCCGTGTCAAATATACGTGGTGGGTATGGGTCAAATCCGGGTCCATTGCCACCTTAGCAACATAAAGTCAAATAAGGGGGACATATGCATTAAATATAAAAGAAAAAGAAAAAGGAAAAACCTCATTAACCCATATTTAAAGGACCAAGGTAGGGACATTAGGTGTTGTAATAAATCAAATAAAATAAGATTATTTTAACGTAAGAATGAAATAAACAAAGGAGACAAAATACAAACATTCCTTGAACGAGTTGACCTCCTTTCCACCATTCATCTCACACTCTATAGGGCCCATCACGCGCCTCGGGCATGTGCAATGTCCTTCCACCACCGGTCTGAACGTGTGTTAAATGTAGCATAACCAATAATACCCGTACAGTGATAATTTAACATTAGTGAAATGCGAGGTTTTAGAAATGGATCAGTGACACATATCGTCCCGATCTCGACAATTTGAAAATTTTAAAGCAAAATTAAAAAAATTAAATGGAGTAGGTTGTGTCCAGTTTTATGGTAGAATTGGTTGGAACCAACCAGTTCAATGATTAGAAATAAAATAAAAAACAAAAATGGGAAAATCGGCATATTCCCGATATTTTATGAGATCTGGATTAGTCCGATCAGGATCACCCAGTTTCGATCCAGATTACTGATTTTCTAAGCACAAGTGAAATGTGATTGCTTATGGTTTATGGTACACCATGCAGAAATCCACCGATCATTACTACAATAGCATGGTGGAGAATAAACAACAGTTTTTTAGCACCAGAATTCACCCTTGTATAGTCGATATCTCGGCAACAAACATTGGTTTGCACTCCAACAAATATCGTTCTCATGAGGACCTGCTCTACGCATAGTGCCATTTCACTATCACAATTTACCATTCAAAAAAACGAAAGAAAAAAAAAATATATTCTCATCATGTCCCAAGCTATTACATGATTTTTAATTGTACACAATATATCTTCAACATGATGTGAGAGTACCATTCTCACTAACACAAGATAATATTTCAAAAAAAAAAAAATATTCATTCCTATTATGTCCCAAGCTAAAACATGAGTTTTAACTGCACACGAGATTTAATTATCAAACTGCCGCAACATGATGTCGAGAGTACCATTCTCAATCAAACTGACAAACATAAACATGTTAATAGACATGAGAGATAAATATGACAATTACATTTTTATAAAATGTTTGATTAAAAAGTGGACTTTGAAGTTCCATCTCATGATTCGCTTGGCCGTCAGTTTGGGAATTTGATTATGTATGTAGGTTTTGGGAGGCAGATGTTCAAACTTGTCAGAGTTTTATATTTTGAAGTTTAAGATACGAATCAAATCTTACCATAATTAGAATATTTTAATCTTAAATCAAGATATACGCGTCTATTTTGGTTGATCATTAGCCCCCTCAAAATTGGAAGGTATGAATTTACGATTACAATATATTGCATTATCTCTACCATTGCAATAAATAACGGAAGCCCTGCAAAATAAATAAAAAAATGATAACGTTATTTTTTTTCATTTTTACTTTTGAGTGTTAACTTGGAATCTAGTAGTTTGAGAATAGTTTTTAAGACTAGACCGTTTAGTTGGACAACAAACGGTTTTGGCCACTCTGGTCTAAAGCATACACAGGGTTTATCGAAGTTGGTCCGTCGAACCAGCTGATTTTGACTGGCTAAATAAAACTGGATAAATTTTTTAATATAATTTATATATTTTTTAAAATATATATATAAAATATGACATTTACTTTCACAATCATTATTAATTGATAAATGTGAAATTGGATGGTTGGCACTATGTCATTGATCCAGCACAAAGTTCGAATTACACAACTAATTATTAAGAATAATTGTAACCTCTATGTACCAAAAATAAATAGTCTCTTAGTATACAATCTTTTTAAAATATAATTTCTATTTCTTTTATTTTTTTCTAGAATCCAATCCTACCAATTTGCCTCGGCAAATACTCTCACTAGTTTTAATTGTCTATCCAACCCTAATCCAATATTCACAATAGCATTCTTCCGGGACAATATTTAGGGAAAATTACAAATAACAGCTAGACTATACTTGCAGCAACTTACCCCCAACAAAAAAAAAAAAGTCTTTATACCAAATTTACCTGTCCTAGCGAATACCCCCGAGTCATAAAAAATGTCAAATGAAGACCAAAATACATGCATCCAGCACAAAAATGGGGGTGGTTCGACACTTTGCTTCTGAAAAGCGTGTGGTTTGGCACAAAATGGGGGCGGTCCGGCACTTTGGGCATGTGGCCTGGCATTTTGGGCTTCTGGAAAGCATGTGGTCCGACACAAAGCAGGGGCGGTCCGGCACTATGGGTACGCGGTCAGGCACAAAATGGGGATGATCCGGCGTTGCAGGCATTTTCGTCGAAAAAATATAATTTTTTTTACTTGGGGGTATGTATTAGAAAAGTTAAATTTGAAGTAAAAAATGGAAAAAATGTTTTGTTGTGGATAAGTAACATGGGGTGTTATTTGTAATTTTCCTTAATAGGTATTGTGCTAGAGTTCTAAACCGTACGTTGTATGGCGAGAAAATCACGGTAAATACATCTTGCGTAGCAGTATACGTTATCACTAGTGATAGACGGCAAACCGTGCCTTTCATATCTACCGTCCGTTCAGAATAACAAAAGGTAGAAAGTCATTATAGGACATTGACGTAGGATATAAATATTATACCACATTGCCCATGGGCGACGACTTTGAAAAATGACACGCCTAAAACCAATGTCTAAGATTCGGCCAATTGCCATTGGATCGATTCTGATTCACCTGATTTGATTCGAGCGATATGCGTTTCAAAGCAATATTTGAATGATAAAAAGAAAATAAGAAATGAAAAGAATCTGGCAATTCTGTAGTTTTAGAAACCTCGATTCAAAACCGTGACTTATTTAAACACTTTCTGAAACCATAAAGACGTATTGTATTTGATTTGATTTGATTTCCGAGAGATATGGTTTAAGAAACCATGTTTTCTAGTGCTATAACACTTCCATATTTAATAATGAGGAGTTTTATAGGGAAATAGATATTAAGGCTAAAAAATAGATATCTAAAGGACCAGGAGAACCGCTCTAAAATAGTGTAAAGATCCCTAAAGGGAAAGACAAATGAGCGTGGCCAAACCTCAATTAGAGCACACATTCGCACATGGGTAGTCCTTTGAGCGTGTGGCCCCCACACCTGTGAGGTCTCCCGAAAATCTGAAGATGATACGAACCACGTACAAAGCACCACCTCTGGTAATGTACTCGCACCGGTCGATTACGTGCGAACAAAGCGTGTGAGGCCACACGTGTAGAGAGTGAGGTCGCGTGTGACATCACCAGGAGCGTTGGGGTTGTGATTTTGACTCTGTTTTTATTTTCTTTAGTGGGAAGGAGAAGCGACTTTTGCGTGTGGTGCCTCGATCATTTTTGCGGCGGCGGGGCCTCCACCGACCTCCACGTGGCTCAAATTGATCCGTCGGATATAAGGAGACGTTGGTGCATCGTCATGCATGGCAGTTTGGAGGGGAGCCGGTGGATTTGGGGATGGGGCCGACCTCAGCGCGTGCCACGTGGTGGGGAGACGTCGATCCATGTCTTGAATGACGTTTTTGTGACGTCATCGAGAGAGCAACAGGACTTGAATTGAATTGGTCCGCTGACGTGGGTCCGGGGGAGATTACACAATCCATTAAATCGATGGTTGCGGCGGAATACCATTGTCTTTTATAGATATTCCATATGCACCATATTTGTTATAGAGTAGTGCCTCTTGCGGAGGACCTCTTTTAAAAATATGTATTTCACCTATTTATCTTGATTCAGGATTTTATATTTTCCAATGAGAACTTTGCAATGAAGTAGAAAAAAATGAGTAATCTGTTAAACATTCATTGAATGTATCTTTCTCACAAAAATAAGATTTTATACTCTAGTTGAAGCAGTGTTCGCAAAACCGACGAGTTAGATCGCTACCGATGGGGTGGCAATTCCAGTTACACATGGTAAGAGGAAACTCTCCAAAACAAGTCAGGGCAAAAAACCGGTGTTCAATGTTGAACCGGCGATTTTTCTTCAAAACCGGCCGGTTTTCCTAACCGGTCCGTTTTACTGTTGTTTTCGTGCGTTATAATGCCGTTATAATACATAAAATAATTGTCGTTATTTGACACATGCCCGTTATTTTCATAGATCAATATTTTGCAGCATTTTTCTCTTCCATTTTGTAGTTTTTTTTTGGTTTTTTCAGTCAAATATTGATGTTATACACTGTAAAGTTTCTATAGATCATCTATTATTGAATCAAAAGTCGAAAAACAAAGAGCTATTGGTGGATTGAAATGGGGATTTTTAAAAATTAGAAATTTCCGCCATTCTATCCAATGCAGCTTTAATACCTCATAGATTTTCATATAAATGGAGGGCTTTGATTGATTGCTGAAGGATTCAATGTTTACATATTTAATTTTTCCCAAAACGATGAAGATTTGAGGTTTTTTTTGGGCCCGAAGTACAGCTGCTCGAAGAACTGTTTTTATCCAAAAAAATTGATTTCTGATCGATCAAGTGATCGATTTTTATTGAATTAATCGCTGAAGTTTGATCGTAAAGTCCTTATCTATCAAATAAACTAGTTATTTTGATTTACTATTGACTAAAATTTTTTCTATCGATTTTTTTTTTTGCTGCGTTTTTTCTTGAAATTTTCGTGAAGTAAAAAATTTGCTATTTTCTGAATAAAAATCTCAATAGTGAATAAGTTTTCATGAAATTTGGTGCATTTGAATATTAATTGAAGTATCTATCATATCCCCATATCAATTTGTCCAAAAAATGAAAGATTTGGGGTTGATTTCGACTCTAAAGTTTATGTATTCTTTGGCTCGATTTTAGGGTTCTTAAAACAATTTTTTTAAAATAAAATTACTTTTTGTTTTATAAACATATGAAATTTGTGATGAATATGAGAAAAAAAAAAAAGATATTCTTTTTTTTCTAAATTTATAAATTTTTTATGAGCTTGTTGGATTTTTTTTAATGTTATATATTTTTCTACAAAAATATGTTTATTTGTGATGAATATGAGGGAAAAAATTGTTTCTTTTTAATGTTATACATTTTTGGTGAGCTTGTTGGATTGTTTTTAATGTTTTATATATTTTTTTGTAAAAATATTCTTTTGTGATGAATATGAGAAAAAATTTATTTATTTTTAATATTATTTTTGGTGTATGTTATTGATTTTTGTGTTCTCAACTTCTTGTTTAGCTGTGACATTTTCTTCTAATTTGTTTTTTTATTTGTTACAAGCTATCTATTATTTGTTGCAACTTCATGCTCATTAAATCTGTTTATTAGCCTCTATGAAGAAAAGAGGTAGAAACTAAAAAGTGTTTTACTCATCTCTCATGTTTCCACATGCTGAAATGGATAAAACTTAACTTGCTTTTCTTTTCTTTTTTTTTATTTTAAATATGCATCTTAATTCTACATTTTAAAGTTGCCATCTTACATAAAAAAAAAAATTTCATGTTAAAACCCAACTCAAAAGGTTACTGAGTAAGTGAGGTTTGGCCATTTCAAAATCTATTTGGTCATTTCAAAATTGATTTAGGCATTTGAAAATCGACTTGGCCATATTTTTATAAAATTTGCGATTTGGCCATTTGAAGTAGCACTTAACACCTTGACCTACACTCTGCATTTGATAACCAAGTTACTAAGTAAATGAGGAGCTCTTTCTTACTACCTTGACTCACAACCATTAGAAAAGCTGGGAACATCATGCTACAAAAAAATACGCTCTCAAACCCAATACTAAACCATATTAAAGGGTTTTTCCACATTAAAACAATATAGAAGCACATATTGTTGCATCATCAATTGTTAGTTGGACTTTGTAACTTCTTCCATTGAATTTATGTGAGATTATAAATTGTCTTGTATATTTTCATAATATTCAAATATTAAATTATATAAAAAGTTGTATCAAATTTTTTTTATAAGATAAATGTATGTAATATGATGGTGTATACTTAATCTAAGTTTTTCTATTTTTTTTAAATTATTTTTGGGGATTTTGACATAATTTACTTGACTGGTTAGTCCGATTGCGGTTCAAACCACTCTCAGCCTCATGACCGGTTAACCGTTTTGGTTCGATTTTGCGAACATTGAGTTGAAGTCAAGGTTCAAGCGATGGGGAAAATTGCCACCAAATGTTACCAAAAGAATTGGTCAACAATTTTTTTTCAGAAAAATTCTGCACCCAAGCAAGTTGTAAGATTTCTTATGATTTGGAACTTTCTAGTCTCTATTTCTTTAAAATTCAAATTCTTGGAACACAATATCACATAGAAATTGTCTACATATTTATATATAAGGGAAATGATATCTTATCATCCTATCATTATAATATACTGAGGCTACACTTCTAGATAATCATGTTTTTGGTCTTTGTATAACCCAAATTTTGGTTTGCAAGCTCTTTTCATCTCAATAATCAATTTGAATAAAAAATTAATATACACTCTATTAACGGTCAAAAATAAGTTCCCTCTTCGTACTCCGTCCATACAAAAGAAAGTAGGAAGAAAACAACGCCTAAAAAAGAGAGGGCACAAAGGTCTTTTAGGGAAAAGATATAGGCAAGAAGGAGAGGGGTGGGCCAATGCTCCAGGGCGCACATGCGAGTACGGCTGCGTCATCCACGTCACCAGGACAAGAGCAGCAAATGCGACTCCTCTCTATCCACCGATGACGTCATTCACACGCCGACCCTCCATCGCGTGACGCGTCCACGCGGGGCCCACGTCCGTAACTGCCGTTGTTGACGTGGGCTCAACCCTTCCCACCCCTCTCCATAAATCTACAAATTCAATCCCGAAACTCAAAACTCACCACCGCAACCCAACCCAACCCAACCAACCAACAAACATCCATCAATCTCGCCTCCACCGCCACCTCCACCGCCACCGCTCAACAAATGCTAAGCCAAAGAGCTCAGCCACTCGGACCAATTCAGAAGACGCAGCCGCCTGAGATGGTGGCGTCTGGAAATATTGGAAAGATGGTGTCAGAAAACAGTGTGTTGGTTTTGGGGCGCAGAGCCTGCTGTATGTGCCATGTTGTGAAGAAGCTTTTGCTTGGGCTGGGAGTGAACCCAACTGTCTGTGAATTAGAAGAGGGAGCGGAGGCGGAGGAGGCAGAGCAGGCGTTGGGGAGGATGGGGGGAGGAACTCAGTTGCCGGCTGTGTTTATCGGGGGGAGGCTGGTGGGAGGGTTGGATCGGTTGATGGCGGCGCACATCAGCGGGGAGCTGGTGCCCATCTTGAAGCAGGCGGGTGCATTGTGGCTCTGATCGAAAACGTTTTCACCGGAAGGGTAGATCGATCGTAGGGTAATAGTATTTGGCTTACTGGCTTTGATTTTGGTAGGCTGCTTGATTGACTTCAAAAAAATTGCAGGTGTGCACATAGAGCAAGAGAGAGTATTTTTTTTTGTGGTAGAGGAGGATTTTTGTATATATGCAACGAAAATTGCTATCGTAAAAGGAAGAAATGTATCATTTGGTTGCTCTGTAATTTTTTATTATCAATTCATAGAAATATTCCCATTGTTAAGCAAGATTTGTATAATTTGGTTCTTCTTTTTGTTTTTGTTTTTTTCTTTCCTCCCTGATTTCTTTTATTTCATTTTGAATTTCCAGAAAAGTATCAGTCGATTCCCTGCAGAAAGCGGGGTGCTTGACAGTAATAATTAAGGAAATTCTGGTTGCCTTTTTTCTGCGTAAAGTCAAGTCTTGGCCTACATGCCCATCTCCCCTTATTTTTCACTTAGAAATTACATGGGTTTCTCTTCTACTTTCACCCCAAGGACTTGAATATGAATTAACAGATTTGTTAGGGTACTCCCACACGAGTATTTTCTTCTTAAGGTTTCAAAATAAAAAAAATAAAAAAATTTAATGTCTATGCACAACATAGTAATTTTTTATCTAGAAACATTTTAAGCAATTAATCAAAAATAAAATATAATATTTTTTATAAAAAAAATGTTTATGAACTATATTAGAAAATGATATTATCTACATCCAACGTCATCTATATTGAATATTGATTATTTTTTTACCACTAATAGAATGTCATTAATATCTTATAAAAATATCTATTCCATCTTTTTTAATGACGAAAAATATCTTTAATCAATAAATATTGCATTACAAAACAAAGATAACAAGTCTCGAATGAATGTTTTATATATACAAGTCTCCAACAAAATCCATTTGAAGAAGGTTTTCAAATACGAAAACTCTCATATCAATGGTGCATGTGCTATGCAGCAATGCCAAATGTCTATTCCATATGTACGTCATATTATAAGAATTTTATAACATCGCATAAACTTATTCTAGTGGGATGAGATAAATAATAAGACAGGGCCCTCGATATTTGATGGGTCTTGGCCATTGATTCAATAACAAGGACTAAGAATCCGTGAATCACGTGAGTTGAAGGGGGATGATTGAGCCTACATCGTGCCACTTGGACTGGCTTGTTTTGCTCGAGTCCAATGTGCTTTAAATGTAATTTCGTTTTCTTGTCTTTCTTTGGTTTTATTTGAAATAAAACCCCAAGAAAGGTCTTGCTTCAATAATTCACAACAAAATCAAGCATTTTATTATGCTCTTTGCTTTGAGGGTTTTCTTTTTCTTTTTGCTCCAAGTTAAGTGAGGCATCAAGGTTCCTAAAGAATTAAAGGGTGTGTCTAAGAAAATAGGTCTCTTGGTTAGGCTCCCTAACTTTACCCACCAATAGTTTGTTTCATGAACAGTCCAAAATTCAAATGACTTGCTAACATCCTAAAATTTATAAGTCCATTTTTTTCTTTTTTTCCTAATTTCTATATTAGGAGACTAAGCTTACTTATAATATAATCATTATAAGAGAAAAAGGATATACTAGATGTTTGCGACCAACATGCAATTTAGTATTTATTCGTGCTCATCTTTCATCAGAACCGAGGTTTAAAAAAATACCAATACAAAATGAGAATCGTCGAGGGTGGCCGGCTCTTCCCACGAAACGGTAGATTCTGGCAAGTTCTATGATAAAACCAACTTTAGAGAACCGGCTGGTTCTCCCCATGACACATTCTGTTCTGGTCGGTTTTATCAGAGAACTACCCAGAACTGGCCCAACTTATGTCTTATCTTTTCAAATTTTTAAAATTTTAGTTGACCATTTCTGGAAATTTGATGGTTGATCTGTCGAACCTCATCAGAAATCCAGATGTACGATCTGGGTCACTTATCCGTTTTTTAAACCCTTAATTAGTTAAAATATAGTAAAAAAATAAAAATAAAAAAACATGACTTTAACTCCACCAAGGAACTACAATACTTCAAAAATTGGACAATAACCATTCAATATAACGGTACCCATTGTGAGTAAAATGAGTTGTGAGGATAAAATGGGGAAGGTGGGTGGGTTATCGTTAGCATGGGCCCTCGCCCTTTAGTTTCATATGTTAGAATGAAAAATAAAAATAAACAAATAAAAAAAAAGGAGCCTTCTAATATAAGGGCGGGCAAATTTTGAGTCGTTGATTTTTCTTTTCTTTTTAGTGTTGATTTTGGGTCATGGTTATTTATCAGCTTGTCTCCCCCATTTAGTGAAAATGACCTAAGCATCGACCAAAATATAAAGACAGAGACTGAATCTGTACGTTTGATTTTATATGACGATTTTTATTATAAAAGACAGACAATTTAGGTCATCAAAGTGAAAAGCCCCATGACTTTGATTACTTTGCTTTCCGTCCAGCTTTTTGTTTAACTCTTGTTAAGGGCCAGCTAGGCCTGGTAAGAGGTCAGGTTTGGGCCTTAAAGTCCGGCAATTCCAGCCATACAATGTATACAAGCAAACAGCTTTTGGTTTCTTCGCAATTTGCACGTGGCCCTTTTAAACCCTCTCAGACTTTTCCTCTTTTATTTCATTTTGTTCGTTTTTTATAAGATGTATCTCTCTCTCACAAATTATTTTGTTGATTATGTACGCTGCTCTCGGGTCTAAGAAGGGTGATGACCTTAAATTTTTTTTAATTTATCCCATTCCCTGGTAAAAGATATGGGTTGTGTTAGGCCGACAATTAAGATAAAATTTTACTAAAACTCATCATGAATCTTATAAAATTAATTGAAAAAAAAGCTCTGATGATGATATATCTCGTAAGAGCATTCTATGTATCTACTCCCTTGTGCAAAATACTCATTTAGAAAGAGTAATTTGGTCTTAAATTTTGGGAACCACATAAGAACTACCAGATAATTATTTTCAAGAAAAAAAAATTGAAGTTTGAGTTCTATAACACTTAGATCTAGCTCTGCAAAACTTAAACGATCTCAATCTTGAGGCTTTTTTTTCTAGCATATAGAAACTTTATTTTGGATTTTTTTTTAGTAAGATTAGTTATGGTTGTAGAGATTACGTTCTCAAATTTTGAGATCTAAACGGTATTTCTATGCCCGATGGAGTAACTGTACAGCATACCCCTGTGGGAGTAGAAAACCTTTGGGCTGTTTTTTTTTATGGTCTCAAGAGTCGGTGTGTTACAAGGAAGGAACCGCATGGGCAACATTGTAAGCCCACCTACTACTCCAATTAGGAATTAGCAATGCCAAGTAGAGTAGTCGGTGGCGTTAGAAAATTGAAAAGTCTTCACTGTTGTAGATAGATACTCCTAAGATTAAAATAGAAAAAGAAGAAATATAACGCAATGACTTGGGGGGTTACAGCTTTAAAGCAGGTGGACCAGCTTTACCCATTCCAATAGAAATACCAAAAAAACATCAAAATGCTACTTTTAAAGCGATCGAGTACTCCCTTGTTTCGTCCAATATTGGCCTGGGAATCTTAGCGAACCATCATCCCATGAACTGTTGAGCACTAGTGAATTTCTTTACATCTTATTTCAAAATGCGGCTCGAATCCAGTGATACTGCCATGGATGGTCTAAAATTTCACTGTCATGGATGGTCTAAAATTTCCGGTCGCTGTTTTTAGTTTGTCAAAAGATTCTATGCTCCCCGGAAAGAATTCTTTCGTTCACTCGGATCCTCAAATTTCCGGCATGTAACCTCTTCAACCTAGCCACAAATGTCAAAATAAATGAATAAATATATTCCAAACATAGTCTATTAATTTATCAAAAGATTCTATGCTCCCAGGGAAGAATTCTTTCGTTCACTCGGATCCTCATTTTTCTGGGATGTAACCTCTTCAACCTGGCAACAAATGTCAAAATATATTCCGAACCTATTCTATAAGTAATGTCCAAAGATCGCAGTGGCCTTAAAACCCTGTTTTTATGTTGACTTGAGAGGAGTACTCTCATCTGAAATAACTTCAAAAATTCAAGAGGTTTAATGCAAAGAAACCAGTAACAAAATTTATGATGTGAATAAATGTTAGAAGGGCCCATGTGTAAGAAACTCGGTGGAGTACATAATTTTCCCTTATTTGAAATTACGAGATTGATTTAAAACTTGGTAGAATGTGGTGTTAAAAATTATTCATTTCTGAAGGGGTTCAAAGGTGCAATTATTCATTTCTGGGGGGGGGGGGGGGGGAGGGGTTCAGAGGTGCAATCAAATCACGAGCCACTTGGTTTTATGGGGCACACATGTATTCAGGGCAGGGTTATCGATGGGTATGTTTGGTAGAGCATCTCTCTCTCTCTCTCTCTCGGGTATGTTTGGTAGAACATCTCTCTCTCTCTCTTTGAATCAGTTTTTTGAAAAAAGTCGATATTGGACCTGCTTCTTCCAACTTGTCGGGAAAAAAAAAAGGGAAGAAAAAACAAAGTAAATAAATGAGAAAAAAAGGCAGCATGTTCTAGTAATGCACACCCAACCACGTATCCACTAGAGAATTTAACGACAAAAACAAAGATAAATATCATATGCATTCAATCAGCCATTCAAATCAGTTCAGCCTGAATGCCTACACATGAAAACTCAAATTACATTTAAAAAGATAAATTTTGATTACATAGAATCTAACCATGCATCAAAATCATCCAAGACCTTAGAACCTTCCATGTCTGAAGGACTGAAATCCTTATTATTGTTAAGAGGGTTTGCAATTCCAGCTTTTGCGCCAATCACAGTAGTGGGAGCTTGCAAACTAGTATAACCTTTCGTAGTTCTTGAAGGCCCTGCACCAAAAGAATCCAACGGGTTTTTACTGAATGACGTGGAAGCTCCGATTGCCAACTTAGGGTCCTCTGCTATGCTAAAATTGTCGAGACGTCTTGTCTCACCAAATGTATCAAGAAGGAAATCAAGTTCGACTTCAGCTGCCGCAGCTTCAAAACCCTTATTTTTGCCAGAGTTTGTCCCATCTAGAGCAACCCCGCGTGGTGTCTGCTCTTCTTGAGTTTTATTTGGTTTGGGTTCTTGCGGAAGTTCAGAACCTCTAAGAAAATGATCAACTGCCACATCAATCCCAGAAAATGTTGGTTGGGAATAGTTCTCTAAATAATCTTCACTTATTGAAGTAACCAAATCCTGATGATTTTGACTATGTTTCTTAGTCCCCAAATCCGAGTTCCCTTGAAACATTACTGAAGACCCAACGTTTCCCCCATCCTTTCCAAGAGCTCTCTTAACATGCTCAATGCCCAGAGTGGTACTTCCTTGCCTCTCAGTCCCGCACTGTTGAAAGAAATAGACACACATACCACCCACAAATTATAAATAAAAGTGATGCATGGACCCTTACATAGGTAAATGTTCTAAAGCAACATTATACTAGAAGAAAATCTAGCAATAGATTAGAGAGGATTGCCAAGGGACTGCCATTCACATCATGGATACTCTTCATCTTTCATCAAGAATGATGAGAATCATTAGTGACCTCATAGAAAGGTTCACTACTGTTTTGCAAACATATTTTAGTAGAAGGCAGAGTTGGTCCCAATAATAGGTTTAGGTTTTAAATTTTAATCCCCAGCTTGTTAAATCATTGAGATTGAAGGACATCAGCATATCATTTTGGAACGAGTTCACATTATCAGGTTATAGACATCATAAATAGTTATCAGCCATACCAGTTCTTCAGGGAGTAGGTCTTCTTCAATGAAGATCCTTTTTGAAAGATTTATATTTGCAAGCTTTGTTGCAAGCTTGTGAAGATCAATAGATAGAAATGATGCCTGCACCAAGCGAAAGAGAAACTAAATGAGAACAGAAAAAGCAAAAAAAACCCACATTCAAATTGAACAAAAGAAAAACAAGATGCATTGAACCCCGCTGATTGTAAAAATTTGTTTATTTGAAACAGTTACAAGAACCATTGAACAGTCGCATCGAATCACCCGGAAGGAAATTAAGTCATATATCTCTCATAAATAACAAGATTGACTGGCAAAAGAAAAAAATTAAAAAGAATGAAAACATGAATGTGGATATTGGCTAATGACTTATAAGCCCAAATGTGCCTGCATCAGAGGTTCGAAACAAAATAATAAAGACTTCAATATTTTCACTCGTTGCAAACATTCATTATATGATACCAATGGGAAAAGTAATCTATATAATAATATTACCTTTCAAAACAAATCCTGTCAAAATAGATATCCTCTTCAATTTGATACAATTTTTTTCTGAATATTGGTTCGCATACAAAAAACTAATAATCATTCATATCACACACTCAATACTAAAATTACAAAAAGACCCATGTAGATTAGAGGGAAAATTTTTAGCATATACTATAAAAGAGAGGGCAACAACAATTCCCATCCAAAAATCTCTAACAATGTAGTCAAAAGAGTTTTTTTTGTGCATCTTTCTCAGTTTACTCCCTCCTCAGTTCATCTTCAATATGCTGCATTTAAAAAAAGGAAAATTGCTTAAAACCCCCAAATATGGACTTTGTAGGCACTTTACCCTAGCCTAACTTTTCTCAACATATTTTGCCCCAAAACCAACTTTTTTAGCTAATACCCCCACAATACAAAAAGTTCATTTTTTTTTGATGAAAATATCCTTCTCGAACATAACAAATCACTTTTGGATCCCAATAAAAGGAAACGCTGGACCGCACTTGTACAACGCCAGACTCCGACAGCCACTTTAAAAAGCCGGACTGCCCCTTCAAAATGTCATACCGCCACTTTAAAATGCCGGATTGCCCCTTCAAAATGCTGGACCGCTATTTCAAAACGCCGAACTGCCCATTTCTCCAATCCTCGGACCATCACAATGAAACGCTGGACCGCCTCTTCTAAACGTCGGACCGACCTCTCCAGCGAAAATAATTTGTTATGTAAGGGAAGGGTATTTCCATCAAAAAAAGTGAATTGTTTGTATTGGGGCGGTATTAGCTAGAATAGTTGGTTTTGGGGAAAATATGTTAGAAAATGTTGGGCTGGGGGTAAAGTACCTAGAAAGTCCATATTTGGGGGGTTTAAGCAATTTTCCCTTTAAAAAATTTTTTTCCAAACACTTTTCATACAGGTATGCCCATTTACAGTAGCCACTCCATACTTTGTACATCAGCTTTTCACTTTTGTACATCAGTTACAAACTAAAATCATCATCATCATCATCATCATCATCCAAGCCTTGTCCTAATTCTTCCATTCTTCTCCATCAAGGGCAATACCCTCAGTAAGACCAATAGTTATAATATCTTTTCTCACTAATTCTATCCATGTCCTTCCGGGCTTTTCCCTTGCCCTTTTAGAGCCTTCCACTTGAAATCAAGAACAATGCCCAAGAACTTGCGCTGCAACGTCCATACAATGCCAGTAAAAATTAAATTACTAACAAAAAAAATAAAAAGCAAATAACATACCATGAGTATTGCCCCATATCACCTCATGGGACATAGTAACTGCACAAAATCACCCATCATCAATGGCACACCGTGAATCAAGCAAAAGTCATTTAAAAAAACTCCATTTAGGGACCTCTAATATCTCAAAGCACCCCACTTATGTTGGTAATTGCAGTAGCAGTAACAGTAACACATCAACATGGCACCCCACTTATGTTGGCCATTGCAGTCAAGGTTTATCCTCTTAAACTAATAGGACCCATGACCCATAATTAGGCCTATCAAAGCTAGTGAATAAGTCGACAGATTGCAACACTGCTGAGGATTATACGTGCCCCCCAAGGACAAGTCATTTCACCCTCAGACAGGCTCTGGTTCAGAGGTCCTCTCTCAGCACATGCACATGAAGGCCGCAAATGTTCCTTCCCCAAAGATGCAGCTATCACGCATGCATCTAGTGGGGTGGTAATATTAAGGAGTTGGCCCTTGCCCCGACAAGCATCCAATCCTCACATAAGAGAACACATTTCTCCTTTTTCAACCTACCATGGGCCACAACTCTGACCTTGACAAAGGATAACCCACTAACCCCCAATAGTCACAGTGTATAGGACCTCTTGCCCCTCTAGAGCCCACAGTCTCTGGCTTTTACAACTTAAAGACTCAATGGCCTATATGCCAAACCTAGGGTAAGTGCAAAGGCACTCATGCCATGCTGCTCTTATGACCTCATTCATCCATAGAACCTGCTCTAATGGCCTCTTTAATCCATGGAAAATCTTGGTCCCACACGAACCATTTCATATCCCTGCAAAAATTAGGATCTCTCTTTTATTACATTAATTAGATGGGTGCCCACAAGGGCAATACAAGAGTTTAGGCTTTTAAAGGTGACAAGACCCAACAATATATTACCCCGAGCCTTCAAAGTGATCTCTATGTGGTGTGTTTCCACAATCATCCACAATAACAATGTCTCTTGTGGTCAGATATTGCCCTGATTGATCTGTTCCATCTGAATTATCTTCATCATTTTGTTTCGGCCAACCACTCAAAGTTCCTCATCAGTGCACCCTCATGAGTATCTCAATAGACATTAGGTCTTCTCTAAACCATGCATTCCAGTTGCTCATTTTAACTTCTTGTTCTTCAACTCAAAGAGCTACAGAATATTAGACCTTTCTGCACTCATCCATGTATCCACACTTGTCATACCACATCATGAATATCTTGTGGCAATAGAGGCTAACCATCATCTCTACAGGGAGATAATATCTTTGCATTCTAAAGGGAGATAGTATCTTTTCATGCCTAGCTAATTTTGATCTCTGCTTGGCTTAAAGTTGGTAAGTATTATAAATATTTGAGTCTCCACCTTCATCATTTGAGTCTCCACCTTCATCCCTACCCAATGCATGTTGTAGTTGGAACCAACAACAGTGGCACTTGGATGAGGTAATAATGCACACATCCATGGGCTGGATCTTTGGAGTATTGTCTTATGGGAGGAGCAGTATCTTAACATTACCAGGCAGCATGCCACCAAGAATATGACATGTGACATCATCCAATAACAATAGAAGTCTCCTTTCCCATTCTTTCATTTTGTCATTGATTTTGCTTATCCATTCTTGGAAAAAAAGCATAGTTATCCAAGCCTTTTTATTATGACCGTAATCATTAAAGCCCAATTGCTCAGCCCTTTTCTTCTTGAAGTATCAAGGTGTGTTGGAACGAGAAGTAAAAAATAAATCCACCTTTTCTAACCATCAGGATTTGCTGCTACCAATGCCATGGTCAACTGGACAACGGCCATGATTCCCTAAATTTGTTGAGATGCTACTGTATGATCTGGTGCCGTAGTCCAAAATAAACTAGATTCATCCAAATTAAATGTCTTCAGGAGGTACTTGTCAGTGATCCAATGTATCTCAGGCAAGGTCATCTCAATAGCCTTGCAATCTGCAGAACTACTTTCCCAATATAATTTGAAGTGTCAAAACCTGAGGCAGTTTTCAAAAGCTCACAACAATTCACTAGGAAAGTCTGGAGTCTTATTTTCAGGTAGCTTCATCCTCTCATCAAATTTTTTTTCCTTTAAATTTGATCAAGTTCTCTGTCAGGCGCATGCCTTCATGCTCACATTTCAAGACCCAATTTGCAAGGCAATATCAAATTTGTGAGAGCAATATCAAGTTTGGGGCACCATCTTTTAGTCTCGATGCTAGAGCTGAAATAATTTTAAGTTCCTATTTCAACTTAAAAATTTCTGAAATGGTACTCCGAAGGGGCTTTCAACAACTTGTATTGGGCCCAAGTTAGAGGATTGGCCCCTAAATATTCACAAATTGCCTTCCATTGCTCATTTGTAGTGTTCCTCCTATTGTGATGGACGTCTAAATTGTTTATGCCCAAAGTAAAGGTGGACATAATTTCCTAAAAATAATTAAATAGAGAAAACCCATAGAACTATGACCAAAAGATACCAAACACCCCAGAAACAGAAAAAACTATGAAGAGAAACAAAAAGTCGGAGAAGCAAAAATATTAATTAAACTTAACAAAATAAATAATAAACCAAAATATTTAAAGGATAAGGGAGAGAACTAAAACCAAAGATTATCTGATTATTTGATTTTCTTCATTCATTTCTAGCTTGAAAGAGGAATATTAATATGATATGGATACTGACATCTACCTTAAATTAGTTGGGAGGGGGGAAGGGGGGAGGTGTGTTGTTATCATCTTAAATTAGATGTTAAATGCAACATGACCATAAAAACTGTCATTTTAAATTTTAGGAGTAAAAGTTTCCATGTTCTTGCTTTTTAGAGGGAAAAATTGTTTCCAATTTCTCAAACATAAGACAACAAACACACCATTTTTGGATTGGGTGGAGGGACCCAAAAAGGCTCCAAAACCAATTTCCTCCAAATAAGATTTGATTTAGAGCTCCAAAAAAACTTCAAATCGCCCTGATCCACTGCCTATCCAAATGGAGAATCCAGATCTTTTTTAAGGGAGATTATGGATTTGAAGCATTTTTTAGCTCCAAATGAAATCTTTTTTTACATGAAACTATTTTTGGAATGGAGGAGACTGATTTAGAGCAGGTTTGGGTCCCTTGCCTAATCAAGAAATAACTAATGACATAAGGCAAAACAAGTTTCTGGCATTTGCCTAAGCAAAACCATAAACTTGATTTATCTATATCTATATGCATACTTTTATTTGTTTTCTTACTTAAGTTAAAAGCAAATGATAAGTGAAACCTAAACCAACAATTACCTCCTGGTTCAAATGCTCCTCGTCATCCACAATGAAGTTATCATAGCTATTCCATGATAAGAGGCTTTTTCCCTTGAAAGAAAGCATAGGACCAGCTCCCTGTATAAGGTCTGAACAATAGATCAGTGTCAATACTATGTTAAGGCCACAATGAATTTCCTACATCATGCAGCCTCTAAAATCATACTTTAAGTTGTGATCTAATATAAAATTTCAAATTATGTTTTTATTAGAAACCACTATGAAGGAACACAATAGCAGCTGTTTAGATTCTGACAAATCGTTAAGAGGTCAAGCAAGCATATAACTGGCCCATACACAAAGTCCAGTTGGAACAGTTAAATCTATACATGTGTTGACTAAAAAGAGCTGCAGAATGTGGGAGGGACCTTTTTCTCCAGATGTACAACTGATGAGATTTATTAGTCATTTGAAGAGCAGATTATCCAAATTTTAAGTTACCGTATTTCTAGTCGAAAACCCATTTCTGTTTCGAATTTTACTTGAACAATGACTATGAAGTTGTTTCCTAGTTGAAACGCCTTCGTAAAGATTAAAAACAATAAATGTAAAAATAAAAAATCATGTTATGAAATATACGAGACTTCATTATTGAGAGGAAAAAAACAAATTTTCAAAGTTCACTAAGAGCAACCAATCTTCCTTGAAGCAACGGCTCCTGTGAGTAAATGCCGCCTGATAATTTATAGCTATGTCTAACCCTACAAAGAACTCAACGGCTTCTGAGCAAGATTTTTCTCTTGCTCAGAAGTTTGGGGATCTTGGTCCCAAACTTTTGGATCTTGATCCAACCTTTTGGGAGATGTTTGGGTGTGTTTTGTGACACCTAAACAAAAATTCAATTAAAGAGGATTATAGACTTATAGTATGGTTAATCCATAAGGAACCAGCACCTAAAATTCATTTCTGCCCGTGACAACCTCAATACAGCTCGAGTATAAGGCACGTTACAAAGAAGAGCTTTCAAAAGCTCGTGATTCAAAACTCATGGCAATTAGATGAAAGGGTCGATAGTCTTTTGATCGCCGGTTGGTTCATTGAGAGAACCGGCTCCCAAAACGTAATGACTGATAAATTATGAGTTGAAGGGGTTAAAAGCCTCAATGGAGCAAGAAGACAAGATCCGGTGAGACTCTAAGGGGTCGTTTGGACATCTGGAAATACATTGTCTTAGAAAATCTATTTCCTATGAAATATATATCTTGAGAAAAGTATTTCCTGGAAAATAAATTTCTACTGTTTGGATGGTAAATGGATACATAACATTTTCATAGCGTTTTTCTTTTTTATTTTTTTTGTGAAATGCTTTTGGTTGTATTATTTATTACAATGTCATTATTTTTGTTAAATTTGAAATTGTTTCTCTAAAAATTTCAAGATAGTTTCTCTAACATTTTGAGATAGTTTCTCTCTCTAAAAATTTAAGATACTGTCTCTCTAAAACTACAAATTTTGAGATGTTTCTCCTTCAAAAAATTTCAGATAGTTTCTCTCTCTAAATTTTGATATAGTTTCTCTCTCTAAAGTTTTAAAATACTCTCTCTAAAAATTAAAATTTGAGATAGTTTCTCTAAAAAATTTTGAGACAGTTTTTTCTCTAAAAGTTTTCAGGTACTTTCCCTCTCTAAAACTTAAAATTTGCTAGAGTTTCCCTCTCTAAAAATTTTTAGATAGCTTCTCTCTAAAACTTAAACTTTGAGATAGTTTCTCTCTCTAAAAATTTTGATGTAGCCACTCTCTAAAACTTTTCAGGTACTTTCCATCTCTAAAACTTAAAATTTGAGATACTTGCTTTAAAAAAATTCAGGTACTTTCTCTCTCTAACATCATCATCATAGCCTTTTCCCAATTAACTAGGGTCATCTACACGAATCCTGGTCCACCATTCTGCTCTATTTAAGGTCATACCCTCAATGAGACCATAAGTCCCCATATCTTTTCCAACTACTTCCAACCACGTCCTTTTGGGCCTATCCTTTGACCTTTTCAATCTCCCCACTTGAACTACCTCGCACCTCCTAACAGGTATTGTATTGGATCAAGGCAATACATGGCCAGCCCACTTAAGTCTACTCTCTCTCATGTAATCGCCTATTTGAGATAGTTTCTCTCTCTAAATTTTGATATGATTTCTCTCTCTAAAATTCTAAGATTTTTTCTCTCTGAAACTTACATTTGACAATTTCTCTCTCTAAATATTTTGGGATAGTTCATCTTTAAAACTTAAAATTTGAGATAGTTTCTCTCTAACAATTTTGAGATAGTTTCTCTTTCTAAAAATTTTCATATACTTTCTCTCTCTAAACCTTAAAATTTGAGATAATTTCTCTCTAAAATTTTTGAGATTGTTTCTCTCTAAAACTTTTAGGCACTTTCTTTCTCTAAAATTTGATGTAGTCTCTCTCTAAAATTTTAAGATACTTTCTCTCTAAAAATTCAAATTTGAGATAGTTTCTCTAACAAAATTTTGAGATGGTTTCTCTCAGTAAAATTTTCAGGTAGTTTCTCTCTCTAAAATTAGATATAGTTTCTCTCTAAATATTTAATATTCTCTCTAAAACTTAAAATTTGAGATAGTTTCTCTCTTTAATTTGTGGGGGTGTTTTGGCAGAATTAATTGTATTTTATTAATTCGCCGGCTTCGTAACAAGAAAATCAGGCTAGAAAACATTTTTACGATAAAGGCAAGGATATCGATTTCTCTATTTTTGGCTAAACTTAATGCATATGATAATTTATATAGTAAACTGAAAACAAGAAAAAGTAAAAAAGATGTCTCCAAATTAGCAAAAATGAGAGAGAAAAAGTTTAAGGTTCTAGACCATATTAAATGCATTAAGAGTGAGGATCAAAGGGTCTTGGTGAAGAATAAAGAAGTCAACGAAAGGTGAAGAGTTTATTTTTTAAAAATTATTAAATGACAAACACAATAGGAACATAGTGGTAGAAGGAACCATTGGCATAAATGATGGCCAAGGTCATAGATACATTCGCAGGATTAGGATATCGGTAGTGAAAGAAGCTTTGAAAAGGATGAAGATAAGAAAGACTTTTAAGACCAGATGGTATCATTATAGAGGTTTGGAAGTGCATCAGGGAAATTGGCATTGACTGGATGACCAAGTTGTTCAACAAGGTGTTGAGAACAAAAAAATGTCAGACGAATGAAGAAAGTATTGGGGTACCTATTTACACGAACAAATAAGACATTTCAAATTGTGTGAACTATCGAGGGATCAAACTTATGAACCATACTATGAAGCTCTGGGAGAGAGTAATTGAGCAATGACTAAGGCATGAAACAAGTGTATCAGGAAATCAATTCGGTTTTATACCAGGGAGGTTAACAACCAAGGCTATTTTCCAACTTAGACAACTGATCGAGAAGTTTAGGACGAAGGGAAAAGACCTCCACATGGTCTTTATTGATATAGAGAAAGCATATGATAGAGTACCTCGAGATTTAATTTGGTAGGTGTCGAAAAAGAAATGAGTCTCCAGACACTAGGATAGCTGTGAGACCAGCTTTGCTCTATGGGGTAGAATGTCGGGCGGTAAAAAAACAACATACCCATAAAATGAGTGTAACGGAGATAAGGATGTTGAGATGGATAAATGGCAAAACAAGAAGCGATAGAATTTGAAATGAATACATTCAAAAAATTTAAGTATGGCACCAATAGACGATAAGATGAGAGAGTTGATTTAGGTGGGCTGGCCATGCGTTGCGCAGACCTTGTACAGCACCTGTTAGGCGGTGCAAGTTTGTTCAAGTGGAAGGCTCAGAAAGTGCAAAAGGTAGACCTAAAAGGACATGATTGGAAGTAGTGAGAAGATATGGGGACTTATGGCCTCACTGAGGGTATGACCTTAATAAAGTAGAATGGTGGACGAGGATTTGTGTAGCCAACTCCAATTAGTAGGGAAAAGGCTTTGACGATGATGAGATTTGCGAAACGTTTTCAAGCTAGGAATAGGCCACAGTTCACTTCTTCAAATTTTTGCTACCCTATCTCTATCGACCCTAAAAAATATTCCTAAGCCTATACTTGTGTTATCTATTCAATTCAAAGCTTAGTTTGTACAAAAAAAAAAAAACACACAGAATCTCGGACTCAAGATATTTTGAATACCAAAATACCATTCCACCGAATTTTCAAGAGCTTGGGTTAACTAGATCCAAACTCAGATCCTAAATCTACTCTAAGGGTTTTGATTTGGGATACATGATGACTTTTCACTAAAGCTGGATGGATAGATTCACACCAGGTGCAAAGATTTGAGGATCGCATTTGAAGAGAGATTGAGCTTCAATTGTTTGGACAAATATCAATAGATCTAGATATATTTTAGCTAATCATGTATAAATTGTCACGTTTTCTCAAAAAAATCACTAAGATTCAATTTTGTTTTCCGTTTTCACATACATGGACATATTTTTACATGTGTAATAGTTGTTTTTATCTAATTAATGATGCGAATTAGATTTTTTTTTTGGTGCTTTTTTCCATATCTTATCATGCTTGGAATGCTTTGAAAGTAGCATTTCCCCTTTACATACGTTGATAAATAATAAGATATTCATGTAGATTGTAAAACTAACAACTTAATGTTGATGGTAATTTTTCTTCCTTTCTTTTTCTTTAAAAAAAAAAACTTTATAAAGCTAATTATGGTTTTATACATGTAAGCAAAAAGGTTTTCATATCTAATTAAAACTTAAAATTTTCCAACGTACATATTTTTCATGAAGATGACGGGCAAGTTCTATAGGATAGCTGTGAGACCAGCTTTGCTCTATGGGGTGGAATGTCGGGCGGTAAAAAATTATCAAACCAAGTTATCAAATAGTATTACACCAATACTGTAGTACACCACCATGACGAAGAAAACAATCTAGTTTGAGTAACTTTGAGTAACCCTTCGATCCTAAAAAATTCACCACAATCTAGTTTGTTGGGGGCTTTCTCTCTCTAAATTTGGCTCCAATAAGTTCTAGGTTTCAAATGAACCTAAAACCCTAAGTTTTGGCCCCTACAAAATAATAATAAAAAAAAAGACGAAAAATGCCCTCACCGAATGGTTTTCCGCCTCTGGGCGGAGCGTAGGCCTGGGCAGCCGCCTAGGCGCTGAGTGGTCCGCTTTTTGAATCACTGGGGAGGACGATCTAAATTGGCCCAGAAGCGCTAAACAATATGGGAACGCGATCCATCAAGCTTAGGCTCAAGGCTCTTGTCAAGCGTAGGATCGAGGATCCTAGAGTTCACATAACTATTGTACAATAATTCGGGAACAAATTCCATTTAATGATATGATTAATTTTCTGAATTAAAAAACCAAATTATCATTAAAAAAATAATCATTTCTCTAAAATTCTGTTTAACTTTGTGTTATCATTGAGTGTGTTTCATACATGAGAAGTGAAACTAAAAAACCCAGTATAAGGATGTAAATCTCAACTCCTTAGGCACGAAAGAAGCTTAGTGTACTTCAAATGGCTCGATGCAAAGCATTGTGATCTCTCTCTCTCTCTCTCAATGACAAGTATCTCCCTACTGGAGGTGAACTGAAACAGGTGAAATGAGAAAAAGCAGGAAACCCTGTCAGGGGCTCTCTCTGCCTGCGACAAGTGCTTCAGGTAGTATTTTGGTGATTTGGAATCCATCTGAGCACAACCTGCTTTCCTCCCACATTGAGGAATTCTTGGTTACCGCGTTACTTTCTAGACGGTCAAATGGCTTTCCGTGGAAATTTTCCGCAATCTACGGCCCCAACTCAGTTCAGCTAAGAACTCTTCTTTAGGCTAACCCTTCGTGGTGCTTGGGCGGGGACTTTAATATAATAAGATGGTCATTCGAGAGGAACTCCAACTCCAACATCTCCCAAGGAATGCTGGATTTTTTGGATTTCATCTCTCGTAATGAGCTGATAGACATCCCACTACAAGGGAACCGGTTCACCTGATCGGACCATGGCTCCCAACCAAAATTGTCAAAACTGGATAGGTTTCTGATCTCCCCCTCCTGGGATGAGAACTTCTTCGACTCTCATGCTTTAGCCTTGCCTAAACCTACTTCAAACCATTGCCATATCCTCCTAGACACCATAGCAGTTCCTAGAGGCCCCATACCGTTTAGGTTTGAACTCGCCTAGCTTGAAGAAGAAGCTCTGTCTTCGCTAATTCCGATAAGGTGGAATTATTTTTCCGCCAAAGTCTCAGGCAGAACTAGCTTTAGGCTGCAAAAAAACATCCAACTTCTCAAAGCCTCCCTTAAAACTTGGAGTTCATCCCTTCCAGAAAATTTCTCCCTTACTAAGGAAAGCCAGTTGAACACCATCCAAGCATTAGATTTGACAGAGGAATCGAGGCCTCTATCGACCTCTGAGGCTAGCCTCAGATCGAAAACAAGTTGGAGTATCTCTCTACCCTAAAAAAGAAGAACTGAAAAAAGAAGCATTGTACTGGTACCAGAGATCCCGAGTTACTTGGCTTCACAGGATAGCAAACTGCCGCAAACGAGATAACTCCATCTCCACTATTAAGGAAGGTAACCTGATCCAAGACACTGCCCCGGACATCGAATGTGTCATCCTCATTTACTTTCAGAATCTTTATTCCAACCCTCATATCCCAAACCGAGAATGGGTAAGCTTCCTTTCCAATCTCTCCCCTCTCATTGGGCCGATTGGTTGGAACTCCCTTTCTCCAAGTCTGAAATCTTTAAAGCGGTTGAGAACCTGGGAAAAGACCAGACGGATTCCCAATCGCCCCTTTTAAAGATTTCTGGGATACCTTCAGGAATGACTTCCTTCTCTTCTTTGATGAATTCTTCCATCGTGGAAAACTGCACAAAGCCATCAAAGCAACCTTCATTGTGCTAGTTCCTAAGGTAGAAGGGGCAGAGGAGTTGAAGGACTTCCGACCAATCAGTCTGGTTAATTCATCGTATAAAATTCTATCCAAAGCCTTGGCCTCCAGGCTCAAACATGTTCTTCCTCTTGTCATATCCCCCTCACAGTCCACCTTCATCAAGGATCGGCAAATACTAGACAGTGTGCTGGTGGCCCATGAGTGCTTACACTCTCACCACCACAGCAAAAACCGGGCTTAATCTTCAAGATAGACTAGGAGAAGGCTTATGACCATGTGGATTGTACCATTCTCGACCTAGCCTTGTCTAGGATGGGATTCGACGAGCACTGGAGGAATTGGAAGAGGGGTTGCTACTACAATCCTTTCTTCTTTGTCCTCATCAATGGGTCACCGAAAGGGTACTTCTCATCCACAAGGGCCTTCGCCAAGGAGACTCTCTCTCTCCATTCCTCTTCGTTATGGCTGCAGAAGTCTTTAGCTAGTCTATCTCCCGACTGTATCAAGTCGGATTCCTTTCAGGCTTCAAAAGTAGTAGAAATGGCTCGTGTGTATCCCATTTGCAGTATGCAAATGATACGCTAGTTTTCCTAGAAGCGACCCTGGAGGAAATTGAAAACCTTAGATTGTTCCTAACCTACTTCGAGGACACGACGGGATTCAAAGTAAACATGGATAAGTCTAAAATGATTAGTGTAGGCCTATCCAACCTCCAAACCAGAAACCTCATCCCCTGCTAGCAATGCTCGGTGGAGGACCTACCCACATCATATCTTGGCTTGCCTCTGGGACTATAGAAGCCAAAGAAAGCCCAATGGTCTCATGTAATCGACAGAGTAGACCGACGGTTGGCAGGATGGAAAGGCAGATACTTATCCTTCGCAAGGAGAACTACGCTTATCAAAGCAACCCTAGCCAACGCCCCCATTGACCTCATGTCGTTATTTCTGACAGCCTCGGTCGCTAAGCGCCTAGACCAATTGATAAGGAACTTCCTCTGGTCAGGTGATGCGGTGTCCAATAAGATCCACCTCATTTCGTAGGATAAAGTCTGTCTCCAAAACACCAGGGCAATCTAGGGATTAAAGTACTAAGGAAACACAACCTTGCGCTCCTGAGAAAATGGTGGTGGAGACTGGCCACCCAAAACTGCCAGCTGTGGGCCCAAGTTATCCGTTGCAAGTATAGCATCCCACCAGACCTTTGTCTGCTTGAGGGTAATCAAACGACCAGGGGCTCAAGCATCTGGAAATCGTTGCTCTCCTCCCTCCAACCGTTTAAACAACTCATTTGTTTCCATGCCAGAGGAGGGGCTAGAGTGCGATTTTGGTCCAACCTCTAGTTAGGCCATACCCCGCTTAGAGAACTCTTCCCCTCTCTATACACTGTGGCAATAAATAAACCCTCCCTGGTCTCAGAGGAAATCGTCCTCTCCAGCAATCGCAGGGTTTGGAATCCATCCTTTAGGAGAACCCTCACAGAAGAAGAAACCATGGATTTCATGTCCCTCTCGGCTTCTCTCCACTCTACTTTTCTTGCCTTTTCGGGGACAGACACCTTGGTCTAGACTCCCTCGCGTACCGGCTCTTTCACAGTGGCCTCCTTCTACAAGAAATTGTTGCAGCCTTCATTCCCTCTCAACTCGAACCCTGTATTCTCCAAAGTGTGGTTCCCCATAGCTCCTCCAAAAGTGCAAGCTTTTCACTGGATTGCTTGTTCCGAACACGCACTTACCATAGACGTACTCCAAAGAAGAGGTTTCCAAACTCCCAATAGGGGCGTCACGTGCCTATGCGAGGAAGAAACGAACCCTCACCTGTTCATTCATTGTCAGCTTGCCCTTCAACTTTGGAGTCGAATTATCCAACTTTTTGGAGTATCTTGGGTTACCCCTCCTTCAATTCCAACGCTGACATCCTGCTCTTTTGACTCTCACTAGCCGAAATCGGGCTGAATTCTATGGAAAGCCTCATTAGCTGCAATTTTGTGGACCATTTTGGCTAAAAAGAAAGTCAAGAATTTTTCGCGATACCAAAAGCGATTTCGCAGCTCTGTTTCACAAGGCCACTATGCTGGTAATCTTTTGGGCATCCAACCACAGACTTTTAACCAGGACTTTGGCGGCTAGTTTCCTTAGCAATTGGGTGAACCTTATTCAACTCACCCCTCACCGCGACCCAAGCGCATCAATCTGGACACCTCCTCCGGTGGGAGCTATTAAACTTAATTTTGATGGATGCTCCTTGGGAAATCAAGGCCTAGCGGGCACTAGAGGGGTTTCCCGCAACCATAACGGCGACGTCATCTCATCCTTCTCAGAACACCTTGGCCAAGAAGATTCTCAGTTTGCAGAGGCTACAGCCCTGTTGATGGGTATTAAGAAATGTAATCCGTTCTGGGGTTCACGGTTGTACATCGAGGGAGATGCCAAGAATATTATATCCTGGGCCGCTAGAAAGGCCTCTCCTCCTTGGCACCTAGCACATATTTTTGACGAAATTGAGCCTACTTGCAGGGTTATAGACGCCCCATGGACGCATATCTGGAGGACGTCCAACGACTTCGCAGATCGCCTCACCAAGGAAGCTGCTAGGAACCAGCCTTCAGCCCCCATTAAGTTGTCTTAGAGGCAGTCCAAACTTTGTTCGTACGACTTTCTCCTCCTTTTGCTCTGGGTCTCGGCGGGAGGCCTTCTTCTTCCTCATTGGCAGTCCTCTCTCTTGTAATGGGCGTATTCTATAAGCCCCTATCTCTAGACAGCCCTTAACTTTGCTTCCCGAGTGTTGTTATAGCCCAACTTTTTTGCACAGGTCACTTCTTAGTGACCATTTTTTGGTTGAGAGACCCGGTCTATGGGTCACCTCGACCCATACTATTGTACTACTTTTATTATAATATTAACTATTAACATTCTAAAAAAAAAAAACCTTTTTTCAGTTAACGAATTCATACAATACACATCCTGCGTGTGGTCTAATTGATGTAGTCATCAATTGTATGTTATCAAGTTAGACAGTGGAGATGAACCATGTGTTTCGATGAATGCAGGTCCTTGGAACTCAGCTATTATTAGACCATTCTTGAGGATGGACGGTCAATGCTGGGTTAATGAGACACACAAGCAGAGAGCAGATGCAGGTTGTGTATGATACTGCATTTGGGATTTCTCATTTCAACGATTTGTTTATGCTAATTGTTTGTCCATACTATTTGGAATATTAGTTCCTTTTTACTCAAGGAACCATGATTTTAAAAATAGGAATATGAATCCCATTAACTTAGGATCTAGATCCTCAATTCCATGGATCAAGATCCTCAATTTCAAAGATTGAGATCCCTAAATCAAAGAAATGCCTGGAATTGAGATGCCATGTCTCGGAGGGCTAGTTTGAGCTTCAAGAGCAGAATCGACCCATGGTTGGGAGATCCTAGTAACTATGTAACTATGATCCTAGTAACAAGATGTTGGTGAAATGCACATAATGTACAAAGAAGATGTCTAGCCATATTAATAGCCTAAAACGTCACCTTACCAAAATCCAGGATGATGTTGTGTCTTGTTCAAGTCAAGCAACAGATGATGCAATCCATCCAGGCAGCAAAAGAAAGAAGGTGTTAAGAAAGAGAGTGACTAAGTAGATATGAATAGAGCTCTATACAGGTTCTGGTGAGGAAGGGGAAGAATATTTTGAGACCTAATTTGAGTGTGCAAGGAGAACCAATCTAGAGCATACGTATTATAGAGAGCATGCCAGCGTGGTTTTGGTGTGTACTAGGGAGCTAGAACCTAATATCCAGTACCTCCAGAACCAATAATACCTGGAGTGGGTTGGCTGTGCACCAAAAATCGCAGGTCTAATCAGGTCTTCCAACTTTATTGAGAGATGAAGAGTTTTTACTAGTTCTCAGTCTTCGCAGCCCCAAGGTATGCATCCTTCACATCCTGCAGAGCTTACCCAAGGGCAAATTGACCCCTTTATGTATATGCTCCAAGAAGAACAAAGGACCTCGAATCTTACATGGAGGAAGGCAATTAAGAAGAAAATTCAGAACACAATAGCAAAATAGCTTTAAGATGTTGTGATCCCATTTACTGCAGCTATTAATGAATTTTATCAACTTATGATATCTATTATACCATATGGCTAGGATTCCCAACTACAGATAAGCTTGCAAAGCCATTGCTTAGATGAGGATATGGCCAAGGTTGATCTATTTGTTGATGAGTATAAGGGCATGTGGCAAAGGACAAGGTGACCATTATGTCTAATGGCTGTAAGGATGGTCAGTCTTTTTGTTTATTGTCCAAGAGAAGCAGTCTTCCATCTAGACTAGCTGCCTCTTAAAAAACTTAGGATTGGGAAGCTTTTATTTAATTTTCTTGATAATTTGGTGGCAGCTATTGGGGAAGAGAATGCAGTTCAATTTATCATAGACAATGCAAAAGAACCGCATAAAAGCAAGGAGATTGCTTATGAGAAAGATGAGGCATTTAGTTCAAAGGACATTCACAGCTAACTGTATAGACCTCATGTTGGAAGCAATTATTTAATTGATGCATCAAAAACCTCAGGTTCATATGGGCAATATGTTAAAAAGGAACAAGTTTTGACAGACGATCCAGCTACAGTTGGGGAAGAACTCCCAATGGTAAAAAATGTATTAGTAGCACGTATGCATGGAAAGGCTACGATTTTGAAACTGTGATAGTAATTAGACATTTCGTATACGGAGAGGTATGTTGAGAGAAGGAACACAACAACAAGCTTCATATAAAATCTCACTCATGGGCCCTTAATGAGGCAACACTTTGGAAGGAAGCTCATAAGGCATGATTTTATTACTAGATTTGTGCCATTATACTAATATAGAGTCAATCCTAAAGTGGCAATCAGAATTGAAGAACACAATAGCATATGAGGTATGGGTTTTTGCACCTATCTCAAAAGCTCCAACTGCAAGAGAAGTCAAAGAAATATTTAATAGCCACAGGTCGAGATAAGTCCAAGCAAACTGTTGTTACAACAGCCCCGATGTTATATAGTCCTAAAGATGGTTGACATGCTCATAGGATTCGTGTATGAACGACTGAACCGTGCAAAGCAAGACATATACGCAATTTGCAGATACGAAAAGAAAATTTGGGAAATCATCGATGACAAGTGGACAAACACACTGCACCGGAAATCCATGGAACGAGTAACTTTCAATTTCAAATTTCATTATATTATTATATCTTAATTTGTGATTCACATGTCATGTAGATTGTCACCTATTTGACTAGACCATTGATATAATCATATCAATGTATTAAGGTTTTTTCTTTAAACTGGTATACCACTATCAACCAAGTCAAAACCAACACCGTAAGATAATGGAAGAGGTGATGTGTTGCATTGAAATATTCGAGCAAGAAGAGCACATCCAATTGAAATTTGAAAGAGGCAATGTTAAAAGAGAAAATGTGGATTCGACCACCTAGGCGGGCGCCAGCTTTCCTAAGCGGCCCAAAGGTGAGAAGAGGTCGGGGGTTTGCGGGGCTGGGGTCTAGGAGAAGAGTAGGGAGCTTTAAAGGGAAGAAGAAGCGTAGCAGGGATTGGCTGGGAGAAAAAGAGAAGGGGGAGGGGATTGGTTCCATCTCAAACCCTTCGCATGTCAGTGTCCCCTCTAACCTTTTGTGTGATGAGTGCCGCATAAGCCTCATCTTGCAGCTGCTTCAGGTCTCAGCCATTTCAAAATTAACATGGTCACCGTATCATCTCTCTCTCTCT
>NW_006499855.1:3942720-3974685 GCF_000471905.2 Amborella trichopoda
AATATAAAAAAATATTTTACACACAAAAATTGATTAAAATAACCTCGAAAAATTTGGGGGTATTTTGGTCAATTTTATTTTTACGAAATATTTTTTTATATTTTTATTAGGTGCGTCTCACTAAGATGTACACACACTCCAAATTTCAAATCATTCCAATTTTTAAAAAAATAATGAAAAACAAAACACTACTGGACAATCGTGATCGTGCGATGAACTTTGGACGGTGATGAAGGTAGGCAAAATCACTGTTCATTTTCACCTATAGGAGTTGAAAAGACTTTTCCATATATATATATATATATATATATATATATTGAATTTCAAAAAAGTACATCTTGCAACACATCTGAAATTCCAGATGTCCATTTTCAAGATTTTCATGTGTTTGTAGATCTGACTTTTTGAATCATTTTTTTAGTGTTAGCAAAAAAAATTGATGGAGCGCGAGACCAATCCAAGATCAGAGAACAGATGCCATGAGATCGGTGATCGCAAAGCCCAAATTTTTCTTGAGCCCTTCACTTTTAGAGAGAGAGAAAACACTTATTTCTTGTGTTTTACATCCTCTCTCTGGCTTCCTATTTTATAGGGAGAATAAGGGGCAACCGTTGTATTTCTCCAACGGGTCTCTGAGAAATTAAGGGGTTCCTTAATCTCCAATGGGTCTCTGAGAAGGGTTTCCTTTATCTCCAACGGGTTTCTGAAGGGTTACGTTGATATGGATATGATCGTTGGATGAAGGGTTACATTCACATAGATATGACCAATAGATATATTGAATTCCCGCAAATGTAGGCTAAGATACGTAAGGCCTCATAGCCATACATGTCAATATCTCCCACTTGGCTATGACAGCCAATGCACTCCCACTTTTGAGTATGACTTTAAGAAAATATCTTGTCATGAGGTTTTTCTCACGCTTTTGCGGATGTGCATCTCATAACAAACGTCTATCATGAGGATTTCCACGATAATGCAGATTTGTCACTCATGAAAACTGACTGACTTAAATATTTTTAAGTCCTATTAAGCTAGTGTGCTCAGACAGTAGTTCAACACTTAGACTATCCCTTTGTTAATGGATCAGTGATCATATCTGATAAGGACCCTCCCTTTGTCAATGGATCAATTATCATATCTGATGAGGGTAAGTAACTAACAGTTACTTCACTTTTCTCAACTACATCTTGAATGTAGTGATATTAGATATCTATATGTCTTCTTTTGAAGCTATTTGCACCACTTTGAATTAATTTAATTGCATTCTGATTATCATAAAATATTTGGATCGATCCGTCGATTATTTGCAGCTTCAAGTTATCTATGAAACGTTTTATCCAGACAGCGAAAGTACAAGCAGTGTTGCATGTAATGTATTCAGCTTCTTGTGTGTACCTAGCTATACACCTTTGTTTTTTGCTAGACCAAGAAACAACTGCCCCTCCAAAAAGGAAAATATATCATGAGGTGGACTTACTATTGTCCTTATCCCCAGCCAAATCTGTATCTGAATATCCTATAACTTCAAGCTTATTTGCTTGAAAACACAATTTTAGATGTTTTGTTCCCTTAATGTATCTTATAATTCTTTTTATTGCTTTCCAATGAGCTATGCTTGGATTACTTTGATATCTACTAACAAGTCCTACGACATAACTCAAATCTAGCATTGTACATCTTACTACATATATCAAGCTACCAATAGCTTGTGCATAGGGAACGTTAGGCTTTTCTTATCCTTCTACTAGACAATCATTCCTAAACAACGTTACTCCTTTTTCAATAAGAGTAGACAATGGGTTACAATTTTCTATTTTAAATCTTTTGATAACAGAGGCAAGATATCTTTCTTGTCTCAAGCACGTCATTTTTTATTTTTTATCTCTAGTTATTTTTATGCCTAGGACATAAGATGCTTTTTACATATCTTTCATTTCAAACCGAGAAGAAAGCCAAGACTGAGTCTTACCAATTATTTCTAAGTCATTTCCAGCTATTAGGATATCATCTACATATAATGAGAGTATTGTGAATTTACTCTCACTCTTCAAAATATACACACAATAATCCAATCTATTTACTTCTATAGGATGACATCATGAAATGTTAAGTACCATTGTCTTGAAGATTGTTTTAAACCATATAAAGACTTATTTAATTTGTATACTTTAATTTCTTGATCTTTAATTATGAAACCGTCAGATTGCTTCATGTAGACGGTTTCCTCTAGTTCACCATTCAGGAATGCAGTATTTATATACATTTGATAAAGTTCTAGGACATAATATGCAATTATTGTCAAAATTATTCTAATGGATATAAACGTTACAACTAGAAAATAAGTGTCGACATATTCGACTCCCTTTCTTTGGGTAAAACCCTTTGCTACTAACCTAGCTTTAAATTTATCAAGTGATCCATCAGATTTTAACTTCCTTTTAAGTACCCATTTAGAACCTATAGGTTTTCTATCTTATGATAAATCACATAAATCTCAAACTTTATTTTTCTCAATAGAATCAAATTCTTCTTTCATGGCAATAAGTCATTCTTGAAATTCTTATGACTTCATAGCATCGTTGAGATCAAAAGGGTCATGGTTTTCATCTAGATCAATAAGGTTGTCTATCTCCTCACTCATATAGACATATAAATCATTAAGGTATGATGGAGGAGCTCTAGACCTCTTTTGACCACTTAACATTGGGTGTGTGTACTTCAACATCATCATGTTGATCAGGGTTATCCATATCCACTGTAGGTAGTGATTCCAAGTCATCTATGTTATTAATTGGATTGTCATTATCCATTACATGTAGGTTTTTTTCAATAAAATCTTCTAGAAACTCAGCATCTCTGCTTTCAATGAGCTCCTTATCTTTATGATAAAATCGATATCACTTTGATCATTTGGGGTATCCTATAAAATTGTAAACTAGAGTTTTATTTTCTAACTTATTTCTATGCTGATATGGAATTATGACATGCGCAATCAACCCCCACTTCTTTAAGTTTGATAGATCAGGTTTTCTACATATCCACAATTCATAAGGGGTAGAATCTATTGCCTTAGTTGTTAAGAATATACATGGATGTGCTTATTGCTTCTCCCCAAAAGGTCTTGGGTAGATTAGCATGAGCCATTATGAATCTAGTCATTTCTAAGAGCTATTATGCCTTTCAGCTATTCCATTTTGTTGTGGCGTATAAGGCATAGTAATATATTTTTTAATACCATATTCTTGGCAATAAGCATTGAAAGCTTCAGATGTATATTCACCTCCCCTATCAATTCTAAGAACTCTAATATTCCTACCCAATTGATTTTCTACTTTCTTTTTATATATTTTGAATTTTTTTAAAGCTTCTGATTTATGATGAATTAGATAAACATATCTAAATCTAGATAAAAGTGATGAAGTATGACATCCCTCTATGAGTTTTAACATGAAGAGGCCCACAAATGCATGAGTGGAACACATTCAATAACTCATTAACTCTCTCCCCTTTATTGAATGATTTCCTAGTCATTTTTCCTGACAAGCAATGCTGGCAGGTTGGAAATTTCACATAACTTAGATTTGGGATAAGACCCTTCTTTATTAATCTATTTATTTTGTCTTTTCTTATGAGGCCAAGCCTAAGATGCCAAGTATATGCATCAACAACCATTATATAATCAATATAACCATAATAAGATGAAATTTTATTATCAACTTTCTCATTTACATAAAGTAGGAACAAGTTGTGGTCATCAACTAACTGTCCCCAAGAATAAATTTATCTACATTTTCTAATGATACTTTCAATGATCAAAAGCGGACTTCAAAGCCCTTTCTAATGAGCAAGGGAACAAATACAATATTTCGCCTAAAAGAAGGGACAAAATATACATCAGTTAATACAATGTCGGTTGTCCCTACAAGTTCCTACAACTAATACATTAGAATGGGTGTTGTTCATCATGTAGATGCGTTTCTCCTCGGCTTTTATTTCTTGAAAGTCTTCGAATAGGTCTCTTGAGCTTGTGATATGTCGATTAGCGCCTGAGTCTACCCACCATCCTTTGATGTCATGGTCCGCCATCAGGCACTCAGAGACGACACAAACAGCTTCACGCCTTTTGCTTTAATTCCCACTATTCTTTGGATTTTGCGGGTTTCTATTTTGTGGGCAGGGGGTTTCTTCAATTCCTCTTATTAAACTTCCCTTAACATTTCCGATTATGTGGATTGGGTTGGTTAAATTTGGGAGGTCCTTGAGTAAGCATGAGTTCACTCATTTTATCTTTGTTCATATGCTTTTGCTCTAAAGCTTGTTGCATAGGAAAGTCGCCTAATGTAAGAGATTTTACAATCAATCTAAGTACAATTGTTACCATCCTCATGAAGGTGGAAGACTGTTTAAAATAGTAGAAACTTGCATGCACTCGGGGATTTCATTCCTAGCAATAGCTAAATCCTTAGTCATAACGAGCATCTTGTTGACATGTTCCACTACATTATTACCCTCATTCATCTTAAATGAATTATATTGCTCTAATAGCAATTGGAGGTGTGTTTCAGAGGTTGAGTCATATTTAGTTTTTATTGCTTCTAGTATTTTTTTAGATGTTTCATGATGCTCGAAAACCTTAATAAGGTCATCTTGCATAAAAGTTAACATGGACATTTTCGCTATGAGGTCATCTTCTAAAAAAATTTCTAGCTTTTTTCTTTCTTCTTCAGTTGGTTTTTCATCAACTTTTGGTGGATCTTCTCTTAGTACATATATTATTCTATCTTGGATGAGAAGATATTTCATTTTCCTATTCTACATCCCAAAATTATTTCCATTCAATTTCTCAACTTTAGAAAGTTCAACCATTATAATTCTACTGGCCACTGGCTAAGATTTGTGTGAGCAAACTAATTCTTTCTAAGTTCTAAAGAAGTTAAGCAGGGCACCAAAAAATTAATATGTGGTCAATTCTTGTACAGAGAGAGCTGCAATTATTTCATAAACAATATCAACTATTAATTGATGCCTTAACAGAAAACCAAGTGTAATATAAAAAAAAATTCCTCTTTATATAATTTATCAATGGTGCAAGAGCAATATCAAAGTGTGTGAGCCCCTATAATAAAAGAACAAATATCAAGTATCAATTTCTATATCACACCAAGGAAATAAGTGCATTAATTGCATTCAAATATCAACAATAAAATAAATAAATAAATAATGGAACAATAAAATACCTAATTGTAACAATAATTTACAAGCATTGTGCTGGTAAGATGAGGGGTCTCTTTACAAGAGGTTAAGGCCTCTTGTCTTTACAAGATGTTAAGGCCTCGATTCCTGCCCCTTCTACATTGTTTTGAAACTGGAAAGTAGCTTGTGAAGATAAGATAGGGGCATGGTGTCTTTACAAGAGGTTAAGGCCTCAATTCCTGCCCCTTGCACATTGTCTTAAAACTTGAAAGTAGCTTGTGAAGATGAGATATGGGCACGTCGCCCGAGAAGCGGGGGCTTCTCCTATGTACGTCCTTACAGCAAAAGAGGCCTTGTCGTTATAACGAAAGATGTCTTCTCCTGTCTACGTCGGCACAGTTGTATTTTTTTGAAAAAAACGATATACGGCTATTTATATTTAAAAAAAAATTCAGCCACACAGATTATTTTATTTACAAAGGCGATTATATATCTGTGATACAAAATTCTACCATATGAAATCTAAAATATCTATCTTTCCATATCACTTTGTAATTCCAAGCAATCTATTAACCAAAGATATATATGCTAATCCTTTAAACAATATGTGCTTATCAAAATGCACGTAACTATACAATCCTTTAAACAATACGTATGTATCAATCCTTTAAATAATACGTGATATTCAGTGATAATCAGTGGTATCCACTTAAATTCACTGCAATAATACCGATAGAGGTTTATTATTTTGAAAACATGTGAATAAGATAAAATATATACTTCACGTATTCCTTACCATTAAAGATATACTTGAATATATGTGAATCCAGTATAAGATAAGTGTGAACAATATAAGATAAAGCATGAGCGTGAGTAGTATAAGATAAAACGTGAGTGTGAGTAATTTAAGATAAAACAATATGGAAGATGGAACATGATCGCTCTGATACCAATGTTAGCGAAAAAATTTGATGGAGCGCGAGAACAACCCAAGATCAGAGAACAGATGCCGTGAGGCTGGTGATCGCAGAACATTGATTTTTTTTGAGCCCTTCACTTTTAGAGAGAGAGATAATACCTATTTCTTGTGTTTTACATCATTTCTTTGGCTTCCCATTTTTTATGGAGAAAAAGGGGTAACCGTTGTATTTCTCCAACGGGTCTCTGAGAAAATGACGAGTTACCTGATCTCCAACGGGTTTCTAAAAGGTTATGTTGATATGGATATAACCGTTGGACGTAGGGTTACATTCATATGAATATGACCGTTGGATATATTAAATTCCCACATATGCAGGCTAAGATACGTAAGGCCTCATAGCCATACGTGTCAACATTGAGTTTAAAATATTTTATAATTAGAGATAAATATGGATTCTCAAGCTATCCTAAAAACTTTTACACCAAAATTATATTTTATGATAAAATTTGGAGGTGCGACGTATTTTGATTGTTTAATGTTGCAATGTGATGCAAACCACGACCTTACTTAAATAATATATCATCTAAATTTTAAGAGTTATTTGTTTTTTATTTTTCAGAAATTTATAAAGAAATTATTTTTATGGAATTAATATATAGTCCAACATATTTTCTAGTTTGCACTTAACTCCCACTTTTTTTTGCTATTTTTTAATTCTTATTGTACCCTCTATTCAGACATTCGAAGTCTGAATTAAGGGCAATGATGTGATGCAACGGTTGTATAGTATTACTATACAACAATCTTGAAAAACCATGTTATGGCTATTTGTTTGATCCAAATTTTAAAATATACACTCTTTTCATTCTATTGAACAATCACAAAAAAGAACTCCTTCACTACTCCAAACCTCTACACCTGGAGGCTAAGCACACAGAGGCAGAAATCCTAAGGTCTCCACCCCATGCACACACCTAAGAGCTCGTGGTCCAACCACTTGAGCCACACCTCGGGGCAACCTTCGTGCTGCCTGGAACTCGCCTTCAAGGGTAGGCCTTCTCAAGTCAAACCCTACGTGCGTCATGCATCCCACAGCCCGGGACAGTGCCAGTTCGACGTCAGCTCGAGCACATGAGGGTCGACCACTTTGTCCTCCCTCTCACCATACACATCTTTACCCTGTGAAAAATGGGCTTCCACTAGGTCCCTCATAGACACGAGCTCGTGGGTCTCAACCTCTTAAGGTGGAACCAGTTGAGTAAACCCGGGCTGACCCTCATGTCACCCGGATAGCTAACCCTAAAGGTGCACACGCACCGACTTTGCAGGTTCCATTCCGACCCCGACTCAGGCGGAGTCATGAACCAACTTAGAAAACTTTTTAGCCCAATTAACATAAATCGTCCATTTTGATAAATGTATAGATCTAGGCCTTAGAAGAATATATATATTTTTTCAATTTTTTTACATGGCTTTATTATCATTAGATGAACAATGTTTAAAAAAAAAAAATAAAATTAGTATTTAGTAGTTAGTAAAGTATTAAGATACTTAAATTACAATAAATAGAAGTGGTCTAGATTCGTTGCTAAAGGGAACTCATTTTGGCCATATCTAGGGTCCAAATTGAACTTTTTTTTTTTTTTTTGAGATTGATTATTAAGATGAAGAGAGTGTTGTGTAAAATTTGGGTCATACAAATATCAAAAACACGGTTTTTTAGAAGTGTGTTTGCATTATACTATGATACAACCGTTGCATTTGATCACTGCCCCTGAATTAATGTCTTTCGTTAATGAATGGAAATGTGGTTTGGACATTGGATCTCCGAACTCATTTTTTGACACTGGGTAGGTAAGCATCCAATGTTTGAACTGTTCTTCCACTCAAAAAAATACTATTTTTTTTTATTTTAATAGAAGAGTGGTTCCGATAATATCAATCCCAGCCCAGGGACCAAAAAAAAAGTTGGTTCAAACTACCGTACAAACCACTATTCCACTAAAAAATAAAATACTTGCCTTTTTTTGGTCTGAATTTAATATGTGGATTGATAATGAGGCCTTGTGGATGGAGCTAGAACTCGTTAGAATGGTTGGTTTCGATTTGATTCCATGCACTAAGAGGGCATAGAGATTACCTTTGCCAATATTTTAGAAGTAGAAAATAGCAAATATGGAAGTGTGACTGAAGAACTCAATGAAGTTTCTATTCGTTCTCACAAATTTAACAAACAATTGAGAAAATTATAAGACCCTCACAATTCCCCTAAGACAGTTCATGATCAAAATGTATTTGTTCATGAAAAGGCGAACGAGCCGAGTCAAATCATACCAGACCCAGCCCGGAGCGACCCACGAGACCCACATTTTGCTGCAAACCTGGCCCAAATACAACCTAGGCCAAAGACGGTCGGCACAACCTGATTTAATGGGAGGATCAAAGAATTTCAACTTGTCGAGTTGGGTTTCGAATCTATAGTTGGCTGTCTTGAAAGGATTGTTAAGAGAGACGAAGATTCTAGTTGTTGGCTCTTGAGAGAAGTTAAGAGTGGGTAGTTTTGAAACCTGATCCAAGAATCCATCAGATGAAAAAGAAGCATATGAAAGTCTTATATAGATAAATGAAAGCTGATAAGATCATACCTACACTTGCTAATACATGATACTACACCTAAGCTTCCCATGTATATTGATTATAATATACACCTTCTATACTAATCATGTCTGACAATATACATTTTCTTTAGCGAAATTAAGCCTCCAAAGGGGGGGAAAGAGAAACTAGAAAGCAGGCTTGAAAGGGCACAAAGACTTGTCAAATGAGAACAAGTGAGGTTTTGGGTAATGGGAGTTGAGTTAAGCTCCATCTGGTTCTGGTTCTGGTTTTGATCCAGATGGTTCTCAATTGCATGGTTTTGGGGGTTGGCTTCTCTTGACACGGTGGGTTGCCATGCTGGGTACCCAACAGATTCATCGCCTTGTAACCTTTTCCACCTCTTTCTGATGCCAAATCCCATCTTCATAGAAAATAGACCCAACTTTGATTGATAGACCCAACTTTGATTAAAGCAATGTTCTAAAACATGAATAGTTTCCTGGCTGGACAGATTCAGATCGCGAATTCCAGCTGCATCGAACCAACGCTCTGTCGTGTGAATTTATACCAAAAAAGTTCAGATATTATTTCTAAATTTAAAATATATATATATATAATAACTTTTTTAAAAAAGGGGGGGCAACCAGGTGACTCAGCCTATCTAGATCACGTCTAGTACATTGACAGCCCTTACCGGGTTATCTGGCAAAATTAAGCAAGCACCAATAAAAGGGATTGATAAGGAACTGAGTCAGTTACCATCGACTCCTGATCTAGGCTGCCATTTTGTAAGCCCTGGGACTCAATAGAGTGTTAAAAAGTCCAACAAAACCTTTCCTCTCAAAGTGGCAAACGACTGCATCATAAGTATATCTGCTTATATACCGGTCTCAGTTCCTATTTCTATCAATGCTAATCCCTTTCAAAAACTACTAGCAGTTTCAAAAAATTGCTAACCCACTAGTAACTGTCAAAAAAAGAAATAAAAGTTTTAACTCATATATTTTACTTATTTTAGATCTTTTAGGGAACGATAGTGTAGAGATGAATGGGAGGTACTAACTGCCACTGCGGTGTTTCATCTCTAATCTCCACTCTCAAAATGTACGGTGGACACATGCCTGTGTATTTCCCATCCCAGCACTCATATTATGTGGATGATACCCTTTGCTTGAAAATAAAATTCTCTCCTTTAAATACGATATCCTAGTAAATGGGAGTGGTATGGCTCTCATCCACATCATATCAAATCGTTAAAAGCAATCTCTCTCTCCCTCTCCCTCTCCCTCTATATGAGGTGGCAGCTCTTGCCCCAAGCTCTTAAAATGCGGCACCTGCCAGCAAACTAATTTTCCCTAATCATTGTGTCAAAAATTGATTGATTCTGTTCTGAAATTCTTTCAGATGAATCCTGCATTTGCAAGATCAATAAGAATTATGGTTTTCTTTTTTCTTTTTTTGTTAACAAATTGACACTTTTTTTGCTATTTCAATGCTACTCGTGAGAAGCATCTGCATCACCAATAAATTTCATGCAATAATGTGACGTTGTAAGACAAGCAAATAGAGCAAATAGAGAGAGCATCCACATCAAAATGAACCAATTAAAGGAAAAAGCAATCATTTTCAGATGACAGAGAACAGAAGTGCTCATTCGTGCCAAACTAACAACCCACAGTGTAATATCCTGGTTTATATCATTGAAAAATAAGGGGAAAATTATAAGTAGCTCAATCACTGATGGCAAATAGGCGCCAACACTCAATTTGGATGTCCTCCTTGAACATACAGATCATGTCCTCTACAAGTCCAAAGCGGCTCCTACAACAATGTACTCTAGTGAAATCCCCCAATGCAATCATCCTCGGCATGTCATGCATTAAGGAAAATCCAAACGTACATTCTGCATCGGCTATGTACTGTTAAAGGAGTTAAAACGGAAAAACATCGTGTAGAGCAAATGTGGCCTAACCAGCTTTCAATAAGATATAGGGAAGTGTGCATGTTTCCCACCATAACCATGAATCTACCATCATCAGGAACAAAAAGCTAAAATCTAGAAGATGTGCCAATTCTGTGATTGATGCAAATGGGAAACCACATTCAATCAGAGCAACATCTAGGAAGGCAGAAAGGCCATTTTTGAAACACCAGTAGGATGTAATGGTGGTAGGAATGAGATACAAAATATTAAGAAAATAAATTGGCAGTAGGAAAAAGGAAAAGCATATGATACACAGCCTGCAAATGCTGCCAACAATGTGTTGAATATCTATACCCAATTTTTCATCCATATGTTGAATAGCAACAAATTTATTGCAAATCTAGAGTTCAAATGGCTGGAAGCATATTTTTCACAAACAAATCTAGAGTTCAAATGTGCTTTATTGGCAGGCATTCAGTTTGCTTGGGGGCAGGTCAAGTGTTCAATCCCGCGAAGCTTGCCTCCAATAAAAACCACACACTAACCTACCTGAAATAGGAAGCAGCAACTTCGATAGCAGACAAGATGGTCTTTATCATTTAAGAGTCAAAAAAAAGAAAAAAAGGAATCACTAAATAGAGAGTCAAAGTTTACAGCAAATAAGGAAGGTTATACCCAATGGAATACTAAAAGGAGATGTAATGCATCATGAACACAATGAACAAACCCACATTTAAATGATTTCATAACTACTCAATATGCCTTAAGGACCAATTCCATGACCTCTATTTCTTTGTCCCAGAAATATTCCAAAAAATGCCTGAAGAAGTATCATCTACAAAACCTAGGAAACATGTGCCTCCCATATATTATTGAATTTAAGATTAACTGCAACATCAACCCTATTAGCATAATATCTCGATCAACAAGACCATGCTCACAGGCCACCCACTGAAGAATTTGACATGATGCAAAGAGCAAAGAGATAGACAATCATGGCTCATGCATCTGAGCTCCTATAAAAACTATATGGTACATTGGCTAATCGAAGAAAAAGCTCACCCTTTCACATGTAGACCATAATACCCTGAATGATGGAGTGTCCATCCTCAGCATGCCTTTGCCAATCCACCACAAAATCCCATGCCTAACCTACAGAGATGGCTAACATAAAATCCTCATAATCCCAATTCTCAATATAGCCTCATAGACCATCAATGATCCATATGAAATTATATTTATGTATCACATTCTTAAAGGCCGCCCATGAGGTAGATAGGCAGCATTTCTTGATATCTTTCATCCCTCTGCTCTTCAGAAGAAGACAAATAGACGTGACAACAGCAATACAGAAAACCACCTAGCATCCATGAAAGCCAATGTGTCCTACAAAATCTATTTGAACCACCTTTCTTCATAGTAAAAGATATGCCAAAAATCATGAACTAGAACATCAATTATCTTGGAAATGAACAGCGTGTACATACCTCCTCTTCAAATAGCACAAAGTAAGCCACATAAAGCAAAGGTGGACCTCATCATTCAGCAATATATTGCATCTCTTTGTTGACTTCTGACCCGACTCTGCACTCTTTACCCATATGTAGAAAACATAGACTTAAATATTTATGGCCATCATAATTGCTGCCTATTGAAAGCCTCAAAGTCAAAATACACACACAATAAGAAGACAAGCCTTTCCAAAGATTAATAGGCTAAACGCTCTATGCCAAATTTAAACCTTCATCCCTAACTAGCCCACTTCCCTCAAGCGCCTTCAACAGCAACAATGTCTCTCATCTTAAGAGATACCCTGACCATCCTTTGCCATGCCTTTCCTTTTGGATTGGACAGTTGAAGTTTCCCCAGACTCCAGAGAACGTACAACGGACCATTCCTCCACTTTGAATTATTAAACTATCTATTAGCCAATTCCAAAACCCTAATATATAAGCCATGAAATCTCGCATATACAAAAAATTTAACCCTTTAACATAAAGTTAGACACCCACAACAGCACGCATTTAGAAATTGGTACCAACATATCATTTTACATAAAGGGATAGTGATGCCAAGTTATGGAGGAACGGGCCCGTAAACTCCCATGTGTATTTCATATCCGAACTGTGTACACAGTGGCATTAGCTATCGAAAGCCTTGAGGCTTATTGTGGAACCTTTGTGCTGAAACATATGACTAATAACATGTTGCAGCAAGAATTAAACGCCTATTTAGATAGCATCTTAAATAGGCTATTTCCCGACCATATGCCAAAGTTACCTTGCTAAGTTTGACACAACTGCCCAAAATTCCATGCTTATGCAGCATACTCTAATATTAGATATGGACATTCCCGTACTTGATATCAACATTCCAATGCCTGATATCAGAACTCATCATGGGAATCAAAGATTGTAATGCATATTACAGTTCATTCAAATTCGTAAGTCACTAATCAAGCAGGAAACCAACTAGCAATGAAGTTACTACCAATAATAGCACTATGAGCAATGGTAAGTGGAGGAAGAAGAGTAACAATAAGTACAACAATCTTAACTTCGATTTCAACCAAAATGCTGACATCAAAGCCTTACCTATAACATAGGAAAAGGGAGAGTAAACAATCTTAACTTTGAATTCAATCAAAATGCTGAACATCAAAGCCTTACTTATAACATAAACAAAGGGAGCGAGTGTCAGGTGAAAAGGTATTCATTTTCAAAAATGTTACATGGGTGGTGAAAGCAGATGATATCAGAGTACAAATTACGATTATCTCCCCCAACAAGAAAAATAGGTAAGGAAAAAAAGTAGGAAAAGCCACTAAACAAAAGAAATCAGTGACAAACCCTTCAAATTTTCCTCAAAATGAACACATCAGTCTCGTCAAACGCATACTCGGGATGCAGATCCTCATGCCTCACCTTCTCCACCCTAAAAAACCTGGGACACATCTCCCAGAACAACCTATCGGCCTCCGGCGACCTCAACTGGTACCCCAAAAGCACCACACTCTCCGGCCCGCAAAGCTTCTCCATGGTCATCAACAGGGGCTCCACCCCATTCTCCAAATAAACAACGTCAGTCGCGATCACAAAATCGAAAGGAGGCTTAAGCGCTCTAACTTGCTGCTCATTGTTCCAATACAACTGAACTGCTCTAGGCTTGGTGACACCAGAAAAACAACGAAGGTTCCTTTTGAGGTTTCGCTTAAGCGCGGGCATAACAGGGGCAATGTCGGTTAGGGTTACGTCGAGGCCGAGGAGCGCGAGGGCCATGCCAGCAGGGCCGCAGCCTGAGCCAAGCTCGATGGCTCGGCGACTGCGTAAGGGGAAGAGAAAGGAGTAGGGATTTTCTGGTTGGGGAGAGGTTGAGAGCACCCATCGTTCCACGAATTTGGCCACGACGAGGGAACACGGCCACACGGAGGTGCCGACGTGCATCGAGCTGTTGTCTTGCTCGATGGTTAGGCTTTTGTCGCCGATGGGAAGCGAGATGACTGGGGAGTCCGTGAATTTCATGGTTTAGGGAGGGTTGGGAGGGTTGAGCTAAGCCAGGCGCGCGTGACTGAGGAAGTGCTGCCTCTTCGCTGAGAGGAAGGCTTTCGTGCTTTTTCTCTGCGTCGCCACTGGGGTGGCGGAACCGTCATGGGGTGTCTCGAATCGCGTCCGAGTTTAGCGCAAGCGAACCGGTAAAAAAATTTGAAAATATATTTGAAATTTCTTTAGAAATCATTTGAGTTTATTTTGCAGAAAAATCGATAGATACTCTATATAATTTGATGAAATTGTCAAATATGTATTCAAAGTCTAGTTCTTGTGTGAAGGTCATACTCATACTTTAACTGAGTGTTTAAAAGTTCGGCTGACTAACTCGGGGTCGGTCACTGACCGATCCAGATCTGACCCGATTCCAATGGTCATGTATGCAATAATTTTTTATTGGCCAACTAATTGGACCAATTGGCCGATTAGTACACTAATCTGTGATTTGTTCTAAAAATCGGCCGATAAGTGCATTGTCACAGTGTAGAGTTTACAAAGCTGTCCTTATAGCCATTTTTTTATATATTCTCCTCTCTTTTTTTCCCCTCTTCTTCTATGGGCCTGGATATTGTAGAAATGGGGGCTTAGCAATAAATTTATCTTTTTAAATATAATTTGATCCTAATTTTTAGAAAAATATATAATCTTTAACATGGAGATCATGAATATGAAAATAACATCAATTTTAAAACTATAAATAATAATTATATTAATAAATCATTTGGACCATTAGTTACACTTGTTTTTAGATGGACTACCAATTTGCATCCATCTTTATGATGGATGCTTTACACGTTTGGACCGCATATTGTATAAATGTTGTCCAGCCATGAGACAATTTTCTTTCTTCTATTTCTCTACTTAAAACTTTATATATTATTTAAAAAAATATTTGCTAACTGCAGGGTTTGCCGCCTTGGCGAGTAGACTCAGATGCACCAGAGTTGGTCGAGCGCACCAAGGTGCCAAGCCTGTAGGTTCCTCAAAGCGGGGATATAAAATTTATTCGTTGTTCATTTGATTTGATCTTCAATCTAATACCTACACCATCTCGAGGGGCGCATAGACACAGATATGAGAGAGAGAGAGATGGAAATTTATCAAAATTGTCACAAAAGACAAACAATTTTATATTTTACCTACAGTTTTAATTGAATTCCAAAATACCCAAAAAAAAAACAAGGTCTTGAGTTTAAATATTACAATATTTTATAATATATAATTATATTAATTATATTACTGTAATTTATATTATATAGTATATATTGATTACATATTATATAATATATAATATTAATATATATTTTTATTATTAATAATGTTCCTATGAGACCCTCCTACACTCATGTGTGTAGGACCCCAAAGGATCACCATTAAATTTGACATAGATCTCTAGAAATTTTATCACATAGGTGTGGGACTTGACTTTTCTACATATCCTTGCCAAATGTAATGCTGATCCTTTGGGGTCCTACACACATGGGTGTGGGAGGGTCTCATAGGATCATTACTCATTTATTATATATTGATCACTGAAAAAGTTTTGCTTCATGTGCCTAATCATTTTCTTCGAAATCCAATTACGATTATAATATTTATTTTTTTGCCTTTTTATGTGAAACATATAAAAAAATAATACATGTAAAATTTAAACATTTTTTACAATTTTTTTGAGATCTTTTGGGATTTTTTACCAAAATTACATTTTTCAAAACAAATCGGGGCACTAATCGGCCGATCTAGTTGGACTAATCGAATCGGGCCATAACCCACTAGTCAGCCCTATCCGTTGTTTAGAACGCTGGTTTAAAATGCATTAAATTTTAATAATGATATATTAAATATCAATAGTTTTAGAAAAACTAAACTTTTTTCTAAATAATATATATATAATCAAACAAAAATAATAAAATGTATGAGAAATCAAGTAAAAGCACCATCATCACCATCATCATATGAGTCTTGTCCTAATTATTTGGCATTGATTGCTCAAATCCTCTTCCGTCATTCCGCTCTATCAAAGATCACATTTTCAATCGGACAATAGGTCACCATATCTCTTCTCATTACAAAATAATTGTTTAAGTTATCCAACATAGCATAAAACAAAATTAAACGTAATATTTAAAAATAAACTTTCTAAAAAGGAGCCAATTTCTATGTGGCTAAGCCCAAATATATAGAAATGCGGGCCTCATAAGAAATCTATTTTTGCGATGGATTTTAATATTTAATTTTTAAGGACAAGTAATCTCTAACATGAAGATCATGAATATGAAAAAATAAATAAATTTTAAAAACTAAAAATAATAATTCTAGTAAGAAAACATTTGGAGCATTAGTTTCCATTATTTTTAGATGGAACACCTACTTGCATCTATCTTTAAGATGGATGCTTTACACTTTATGGACCGCATATGTAAAAATACGGTCCAGCCCATATGACATAATTTTCCTTCTTAAAAAACCCATGGCATATTTTCAGAAAGGGAAAGTATATAATGAGACCACTTATATAATGAGACCACTTACCTTTGGTACAAGGTGATTACAATAAATATTGACCATTGGATTGAAATTGGGTGGCTGCATTTATTTCATTGATCAAACTCAAAGTTCAAAATAAATTTTCTTGAACTTTGTGACACACCCAAGCTATCATGTTTCACATTGGATGGTTGTAAGTAATTGTGACCTCCCTATTCCAAATGTAAATGGTCTTATTGTATACAATCTATTTTAGAAAACCAAAGAATCAACCTAAAAGATTTTTTTATTATTAGCCTTGATTTCAAAATTTCAAGACCTGACATAAATAAATGACATTATATATTGAAGGCCCAAAGTTATAATTGACAAAACTTTATTTCAAAACTTCAAGACTTTTGGATCTTGAAAGTCCACCATAGAGGCATTTTAGAAAAATAACAAATTTGAAAAACTATATCAATATAATACAACATGCTGGCAGAAATTTCTGAATAACAACAATTAGGGAAATATCAGGGTAAATTTCTATATTTTCATCATCCTCGTCATCAAATCATTTTTTCCAACTAATTGGGGTTGACTACATGAATCTTGGTTTGCCATTCGACCATATTAGGAGACATGCCCTATAAGTCCCTATGTCTTTTTATCTCTACTTTTAACTTTGTTATTTTGGGCCTACACTTGTTGTTTATGAGCATTTCACTTGAATTAACTCGCTCGCATCTTTTAGTAAGTGTTGTACTCTATTTGCACCACATATGGCCAACTTACCCAAGTCTACAAAAATATATATGGGAAAAAAATGAAATAATTTACAGAACACTCAAAAAGAAAAAAAAAAAAACTCCCTTGATATAGAAACCAAACCGGACTAGGTAGTTCCACTAGGGAATTGGTGAATAAGTGGCTTTTGCATTCGGTTCGGTGTATGAAAGGGCAACAATCGTGACTTGCAAACCGGCCGGTCCAACCAATAGACCGCTTGATCGACCAGTTTATGTAATGCACCGATAGGTCCAAAGTGGGGGAGGAAAAGAAGGTTTTTACCCTTGTCTTTTTTCATTTTTGTTTTTTTTTTAAATGCCTTTCATCTTATTAAACAAGCTTAAGGGCAAACTCGTAAAAAACTTAAGTGTTCTATAAAAAATATTAAAGGGAGAGAGACCCATGAGATTATTTTTTTGAGAAAATATCATATTTTTAACTTCTATATGTCATCAAACCCAATAATTGAAAATATTACTTGTAAGAAAAAGGACTCCATCTTTTTTATCTTCCAACCCCCTAAACCCTTTTGACCATATATTATTGACATCAACAACTTATGAAATGACTCTATTTGTCTCTCTCTCTTTAAAACTCCATCTCTCTCATATCATTGTCTCTCTCTCTCAAAACTCCATCTCTCTCTAAAACCCAAACTCTATCTCTCTCTTTTCTCAAAACTCCATCTCTCTCCCTAAAACTCAAACTTCATCTCTCTGTAAAACCTAAACTCCATCTCTCTCTCTACAACTCCATATCTCTCTCATACATAAGAAGGTGTGCTCGTGTTCGAGCTCAAGCTAAACCCCTTGGCTGGTAAACTCGCCGAGAAGTGAAGAAAGAAAGATGGAGTTTTAGAGAGAGAGAGAGATGAAATTTGTATAGGGTACATTTTAGTGTTTGTTTGGGTCAAAAATTTATGGTCAAAGGGGTCTAGGGGCTGTAAAATAAAAAAGATGGAGATCTTTTGCTTACAAGTAATATTTTCAATTCTTGGGTCTCATGATATATGGAAGTAAAAAACAAGATATAATGAGATATTTTCCTTTTTTCTTTTTCTCTCTATCCCTCTCTCGCTCAAGCTTTAAAAACGTCAAAACCTCAAGCTTGAAGCATATTGTTCTTCCCACAAGTAATTTTTTTGTTGTATATATTAAATTTTTTTAATATTTAGTAATATGAAAGTTTATTTAGGGTTTTTAAAATACAAAAATATTGAAAAGTTAAGAAATAACCTGGGTCTCCATATGAATTCGGCACTTTTAATAAAATGGTGATGGATGATCCATACACAACCTGCGTCTTGTTGGGTGCTTGTTCTGAAAGAAAAATATTGAATGGATTTGAACTTTGGCCTCATTAAAAGACCAATAAATAATACAAGTTTGTCCCATGTTTGGAGAGGTATTGACTATGCAATATTTTTGTATTTATGGTAATTCCAAAAAATAGTGGGAAATAGATAATTCACTTTCTTTTGGTTTGACAAATGAATTGGAGATGACGACCCATTGAGATACTTTTTCCTTGAGGTTTTTTTAAAAGCTTTAAACCCCATAGCATTTGTCAATGAGGCTAGTGAAGGTGTTTATACTAATATTTTTGGTACGTTCCTTGCCTTCCTTGTCGGTACAAGGGAGGTACAGACAGATTCATTGAAGAGTATCAAACATTGTTGGAATTATTGAATAACACATATTTGATTCCAAATATGGATGATAGCTTTATTTGGGATCTTATTCATTCGGGAGATTTTTCAGTTAAGTCAACATACAATCTATTAGTTTATGATGGAGAGAGTTGGATGCTGGTTTATTCAATATTAAGAAACTACATGTGCCTCTTAGGGGCCGTTTGGGTACCTGAAAATCTATTACATGACAATCGATTACGAGGAAATATGACATTTCCACCGTTTTGGTACAAGTAAAGAAATGGAAAGAGATTACCCGAAATTTTCCAAAAAATCATGAAACACATTACGCACGGTGAAAGGTGAAAATTCTATTACGCGTTTGACAGGTAATCTTGAGAAATCTAATAACTGGTTTACATAAGGTGATTCCTTAAGCGTTTTAATACGTATTCTTTGGAAATCTTTCGCGTGCGTCTCTCTGCCCAAACATTTCCTTCTCTTAAACTCTCTCATGTATTGTATAATTATTAAGGTTGGTAGAAAAGTGAAAGTATGTGATATGAAAAGGGGAATCTAAATTGAATTGAATAGGTGTACGAACTAATGAGAGACAATTTTCTACTGCAATTATAATAAAAAAATTTTTACATCCTTCTATCTCCCATTTGGGTTGTAGCTCTGAACTGACTCTCATATAAAAACAAAAATTGGGTTGTAGCCCTCATCTGACTCTCATATAAAAACAAATTTTTTTAATAATTGGTAAGTGAAAGTAGGAGAAATCTAAATTGATTTGAATGAACTTGATGAGAGACAATTTTATATTTCTACTGCAATTACCAAACCTTCTAGTTTACTAATCAAACTTCTTCCCATTTTTTAACTTATACCATTGAGATTTTTAATTTGGTATCATAAATTTATTGCTTATTTGAAATTATATAGATAAACATTTGAAAGACTTCTATAAAAAATAAATAAAAATAAGGTTTATCACAATAAAAATATGTTATCCCAATCATGTTATTCCAATGACTTATTATGTTGAAACTAATGTCTAATCATGTTAGAAGACATGAGATTCTATGTAAGTTTCAAAGGCAAGCAAAATAAGTAAGAGATTGTGTGATGATGACTTTAGAATGGTACATGTTCTTATTAGAAAATCTTTATGGAATAGTGATGATGTTATCATTAGAAAATCTTTTTGGAATGATGTGATGATGAATTTAATTCCGTATTTCAGTGGAAGTTTGTGATAAAAAAAGAAAGAAATGATATTTTATAGGCAAGTGTTGGTAAAATATTGGTAATGCATTTCCCATATTTCTTCTAGACATAGCCAAACAGTAGCCACATATTTCCCAAGTTGCATCTAATACTATCCAAATAATAACAATCCATTTGCAGATAATATATTACGCCAGTAATATATTTCACAGACAATATTTCCAAGTATCCAAACAGCCCTTTAAAGTGCAACTATTCATATGGATCATGTGCCAAGATAAATTAGCAACGGTTGACAACTTGAGAAATAAGATGTTTATTATCACCAATGTATGTATCATATGTAAAAACATTGATGAAACTTCATGACATCTTTTCCTCTCATGCCTTTTTATTACATATCTTTGGGATTGGGCTCGACAGTGCCTCAATCTGTTATTACTTTTGCCCCAAAATGTGAGCTTTTCTCGACCAATGGATCACACTCGATATTTCAAATATGGGAACTATTATTTGGAGATCTATTTGGGTTAGCTTTTTTTGGAGTGTGTGGAATGAAAGAAATAGAATAGTCTTTAATAATATAAGTACATATATGTCTACATTAAAATCAAATATTTTGGCAGCTGCAGCAGTTTGGTTCCTTACACATAAGGATAATGGCTTTAATCCTAAAAGTCTTATCATTAGCAATACTTTGGTAGTGGCGATAATGAGTTTTACAATCAACATTCATAGTGAGGTTGTTTGGATACTACCACCAGTGAATTCTTTCAAATTTAAGTTTGATGGAAGTTTCACTTGGCAATCTAGAACCAGTTAGCTATAGTGGTCTCAGCAGCAATACTTAGGTCTTTGTGGTATTACAACAACAAATGCGGCAGAAGCACGAGGTTTATTAAAAGATTTGAACTTGTTATGCACTTTAGAAGGGGGCAAGATTATCCAAGGAGACTCGGCAAACGTCATTGCCTGGAGTAAGAGAAAGGCCCATATTCCTTATAGATTAAATACTATTTTTCATCAAATTTGAGATATTTTGTTAACCTCTTTAACAATGGTCAAACATTGTTATAGAGAGGCGAATGAAGATGCAGATATTATTGCCAAAGGAGGAGTCCATACACTTTCGCTGTTAGTTACTTCATTTATGTAATCTTATGTCTGTGCTTGAATATCTTGTATTTTACATTTGAATTAATGATAAGTCATACGTTATCGTTAAAAAAAATAAAAAGAAATAAGAACTAAGTTTTTTTAATTTTGTATTTTTCTTTGTTTTTAATATCAAATTTAGGTTATTTTGAAGGGCTTTCTACAATTTATAAAATCGTCAAGATATTACCAAAAAATATAAAAAATAGGAGAAACAATAATAATAAAAAAATTGTTTTTTGCTTTATAAGTTTTACATATATTATTTCAACTTTTCATGTTGTACTTTTTAAGGGCTTAATAAAAAATAAATCCTAAATAAAATCAATTTTTTTTTGGTTTCAAAAAGCACCATATCCTCTATCTACATTGGTTCTCTTTCAAGTGTGGTAGGTCGAGCCTATGCAATGGAGGAGCCGCTAAAAACAACAAATAAAACTATATTTGGGGCACTTTTTTATTTTTCTACTTTTCCTTTTCAATTTTTGGTCTGGAAAATACACACAAAATTGAAAATCCAATTAGCGAAAAACAAAAAATATAAAATGAAAAACATAAATAAAAAAAAGAGAAAATTTTATTTAGTTTTAATATGACTTTGAATTAATTTTCCTTATTTTATTTATTTTACCATTTTAATAAGGGATTGTATACAAAGATACCATTTATCTTTGGACACGATTTCTATGCGCCCAGCCTGCATAATGTAGAAATGTGGGCTTGGCAATAAATATATATTTTTAAATATAATTTGATCATAATTTTTAGAAAATATATAATCTTTTTAACATGAAGATCATGAATATGAAAAAATAAAATAAGATTGAAAACTAAAAATAATAATTGTATTAATAAAACATTTGGACTGTTAGTTACAATTGTTTTTAGATGAACCACCTATTTGCATCCATATTTAAAATGGATGCTTTATACTTCCTGAACCACATATTGTAGAAATGCGGTCCAGCCCATATGAAACAAATTTCCTTCATCTTTTGTATGTGGTGGTCACTATCGTTTCCCTACATTCTTACAACTACTCATTTTGAATTTGAAGAGACATGAATGATTGCGACTTCTATGTACAAAAGATAAATAATCTCTTCATAGACAAAATTGCTTTTATACTTCATCTATACCATAGAAGATCTATGCTTCTCCTACCATCCAACCGTCCAATTTTGATCAAGTGAGTCACTCACCATTTGATCCTAGATCCAATGCCTCATAGTATTTTATTTTTAATTATTTTAATACAAATTGTATGAATATGAAATTTGATACGTGTCATCTTCTCATCGGGGCACTTTTATAAAAAATATTTAAAATAATTTTTCGATAAAATATAATAACCAAAAGACCTCTTGAAACTTTCAAAGGTATTTTGGTCATTTTATTTTATTGAGAATATTTTTTTTAATATTTTTTACAAATGCGATTTTAATAGAGGATTGGATGTCCAAACTTTGGTGTCAAAATGTTTTACATAAAAAATTAAAAATAAAATAGTGTAGAGATGTGACATTGTGATTGGAGCAATCTTAGCCGTCCATTCAATACTGACGCTTGGATAAGGGGAAACATATAAGCATATAAAACTTGCCTTATTATAAGGGTGTGGTTTCCATAAGGTTGCAACCTTAAACAATCCAACTAAGATGCACCTTCAAATTTTATCATAATATATAAGTTTGATGTAAAATGTTATTAGAATTATCTCAAAATCTATTTTTATATCTTATTATAAAATTTTAAATTAAAAAAATGGTTAAAATCAAGTAGATCTAGAAATATATGAAAATCATGAAAATGGACAATGTAGATAATGTGTTGTAAGATGCATTATTTATGATACTCAAAACCTTTTTATTTTTCATAGTCATGTATCTCGATGTCGAAATGATCAATCACATGGGTTTTCAACATTAAAACAACCTTTTTCGATGGATGTCTGAGATGCATCCGTAATTCTATATTTTAAAGTTGCAATTATTTGAGCAATAATCCTATAGGACCCTCCCCACCCATATGTATAGGATCCAAAATGATCATTATTAAAGTTGACACGGATCTCTAAAAAAATTATCATATGAGTGTAGGACTTGACTTTTTTTATAGATTCATGCCAAATTTAATGGTGGTCATTTGAGATCTTACACATGGGTAGAAGATACACACATGGATAGAAGAAGGTCTTATATAATCATTTCTCTAATTATTTTATATTTTAGACCGGTCGGGGCCAACCTGTGGCCCTTATCGATCTGGTGACCGGTCGAGACAACATTTTTATGGGCCGACCTAATCAGCCTAAAATGTGGTTGTGTGTAACGAAGTTAACTCGAGGATTCGAGCGCAACACGAGCTCAGTCCAACGAGTTAGAAACCGAAATTTCGGCTTCGGTTTAAAGCAACCGCATCATAGGTCCTGGCAATTCGCATAAAAAGACCGAAAGCGCACCCTTGGCTCTCTCCTCATTTTAAAATTGCCGTTCCACTCAGGAGAAGGGCTTTACTGACCGTTGCAGATCTTCTCTGTGCTCTCCTCTTTCTTTGGTCTTGGTTTTGGATATATATATATTTTTAAATTCATCCTGATACTGGTTCCGAGGGAGCTAGGGTTTCGAGAAGATGATGCAAATGTTGAAGTTTCGAAGTCCCTCTCCGAAAGAGAGGGATGAGCCTCATGCTGTAGTCCCTCCTTCTCCGTCAATGTCTCTTAGTGTTCCAACTGGACCTGCGAGGCCTCTGAGACTGGTTTATTGTGATGAGAAGGGGAAGTTTCAAATGGATCCTGAGGCGGTGGCCATGCTGCAGCTTGTTAAAGAGCCTATTGGTGTGGTTTCGGTTTGTGGTCGTGCAAGACAGGGAAAAAGCTTCATTTTGAACCAGGTATGCCTTCTTCCCCACCCTATCTCTCTCTATTTCTATCTCTCTCTCTCTCTCGCTCTCGCTTTCTTTCTCTCTCTGTATGTTCCACATACAAACTCTCTGTCTTTACTTCACTCTCTTTCTCTCACTCTTCTGAATAACTCTTCGGGATGATTATATTTCTTTGCTTGGTAAAGTTGCTTAATCTGGCTCTTACTGGAATTGTTTTCTTTCCTGCTCACGTTTTCTGCTCTGTTTTGTTCCTTTTTCATTGTGTATTATAGATTTGTTCTCTCTTTTTGTTTTTCTCGGTAAACATGTTTGATAGGGTTGAACAAATGATATTTTGATGTCACGTTATCTTTGCTTTTTTTCACATTTTTGGGATTATATTTCTTTAGATTGGTTCGGCTATGGTTTTTTTTTTTTGTCGCTGAAAAGTGATTCTTTTTGTTTTGTATAGAATTATTCTGAGTTCGTTTGAGGAGTGTATTTGCAATTGTCGGACACAACTATCTAGCTAGTAGGTAGTTTACATGAACCCATAAACTTCACTTATTTCATAGCTACATAAGCTACTGCATTGTTCTGCTCCCTCTTTGGGAGTTGCATGGGTGTGTCTTCCTGCCCTTTTATTTTTGTTCTTTGGGCGCTGAGTGTTGTGGGCCATCACAAAGAGATAAAGATGGGGCATAAGTAGATGGGGTGGTATAGAGAGGGATAGAAAGCGAAGAGGAATGGATATAGAAGAGCAGTTAGAGGTAGACGGGGGTATAGAAATGGGGAGTGGAGGAGGAAAATAAGAGATCGAAGAAAGGACTGAAGAGGGAACAAACATGTATAAGAAAGAGAACAATCTCCAAAAACCAAAAATCTCAAGATTGTTTACTAGTTTTTGCTAGTGCACGAGTGGCTGAATTCGCGTTCCATCAGGTATGACGAAAGGTGACTCAAAGTCGCCTGCACAAGTGGAAAACATGGTTAAATATGTGAGTTAACCTCCAAGATTGTCAAAAATTTTCTTGCCCTATGAAATGATGTTCTTTGAGTCTCCTTCTACCAAGAGCTGCCGCTCTAGAATAGGTTTAATTTTTTAAAGCCTTTGAGAAGTGCCCAAGCTTTGGCCCAGTTGGAGTCTCCCAATCCAATGAGGGCAGTAAGAGAAGAAATGATGCCTCCTTGTGCATCCCTTAAAATATTCACAATTCTGTAAGGACTAGGGTTTCCTTCAGAGCATCTATCTATATTAAGCTTGATCATCCCTCTAGGAGGGGGAATCCACGCGGAGGTCTCCTAGGTTTGTTGGAGGAGAGTGAGTGACCAATTATTCTCAAAGTCCACGTTAGAGAAGCATATGAGGTCGTTGTGGATTTGCAGTTTCCAGCCCAAAAGACTATTAGATCTCTAGCATGATTGGATGTGGCGGCACTTCTCTTAATATCTTGGAAAACACAATGGTTTCTCTTCCTCCAAATAGCCTGAGAAGTGGTTAAGATGGGTGCCCTCCAAAGGAAGAGGCCGGGCTTTTTTTTTGTTTTTGTTTTTGTTTTGGGGGTGGGTGGGTGGTGGGCATTGAACAATAGAGCGATTGGATTTGGGGTGACCTATTTGGCAGTTGAAGGCTTGGAGATGGTGTTGAACAATTACATTACATCTACTTTGTTAGGTTTGATCCCTTGGGACTTGGCATCGCTTCCATGTTTTCAATCCAATTGTTCACTATCCATCATGAAGCCTTAGAGACTTCTCTCAAGAAATTAAGTCTAGCTTTCTGTTCTTAATAAACTAAAGTGAGCAGGTTCTCTATTTTCTTGAACTTAATATTCTTCATCCATCTTTTTCCACTTCCTTATTTTTCTTCTTTTCCTACCAAAATATTTTCTATACCAGAACCCTTCGTACTCCTTTCTAATGCCTTTCCCCTTCATCTTTCCATTGATTGTCCCATTTATCTAACTACCCTTTTTTATTTTACAAATAGTATTCTGAATTTCTTCTCCATAGGCTCCATTACCTTTGTTCTTAGATTTCTCGCACTTGCTTACTCATATGTTGAAGCCTTTAATATAGGAAGCTTTTTTCACTCTCACTCATTTCTCCTCCCACTTTCTATGCTCTTTTGATCATATATGTAAGGAGAGATCACTTGAGCAAATTTTCAAGTAAACATATTAGCCATGACTTTGTCCTAACTGGAATTGTACTTAATTGCGCCAATACCCATCGCTTGTATGTACTCAATGGTCTTCACACCTAGCCCCTACCAGAGAATTCTTTATATCCTATGAAATTTGGACACATGTCTCTGGCTTTTAGGCACTTGTTGACACATCAAGGACATGACGTGCTTATCTGGCACTTTATAGCTTAGACACTTCTCTGCTAACCTGTTCCATTGAGATGTAGTTATATATTTTTAATATCACTTAAAATCCCCCATCCCCGTTCCTTTGATGAATGGAAGTGTCATGTCTGAAAGTCTAATTTTGTTGATGTTTTTGTCCCCTGTATTCATGTCAAATGCTAACACGAGTATATGTGTCTTTATAACATGGTTCACTAGTGTTTTTGAAGGCGGAAGGTGCCATCTATGGCGTCTAGGCAGGTGCATCATGATTGAGGTGCCCCAGATGCCCATGCAAGGTGCCATGATAGGCCTCCTCTTGAACACTAGAAGACATTCTATTATACTCTTTCAAGCCTACATCTTGGCCTCTTATTTGTATTTCCCATTTGTTGATAAATGCTTGAAAAAATAGTATGGCGCTAGAGTGAGGCCCTATGCCTCCTAGGCATGGACCGGGCCTAGGGTGAGGCTCTTCTAGGTGCCCACCTATGTGGTCTAGGTGCTTAGTGCCTTGGCCATGTGGCCAAGGAGGTGTCCTTGCCAAAAGGTGGTAATGGGCCATAAATCTAGGCGATTAGCACCTTGGCCATGTGGCCAAGGAGGTGTCCTGCCAAAGGGTGGTAGTAGGCCCTGTCATTAGGTGCCCAGTTAGGTGGCCTAGGCACTGATGCCCAGTTAGGTGCTCAGTTAGGTGGTAGTAGGCCCTAAAAAATAAAGATCTTTGTTGAAGGTTGAATTTTTTGGGGTTCTTTCAAAATTTTGCAAAATTTAAAAGGATGGGAAGTATTGATTGTGAAACTCAAAAGTTGTTTTTCCAAACAAAGTTCGCTGATATTGACCAACTTTGATGGGGTTTTGAAGGGTTAATTTGTTTCGATTTTAGGCTAGTGTTTGCTGATACTTTTCAATATTGAGTTTTTTTTTTTTCTTTTTTCTTCAAGATAGTTTTGGTTTTCTTTTTCCCAAGTATGGGTTTGGGTCTGTTGATAATTTTTGAAGATTAGGTTTAGGTTTGTGATTTATTTTCAAGTTTCAAAGTTTGATTTTAGACCTTTTGGTTTTTTAAAATTTTCACGTATTTGTTATGTTTCAAAGAAACAACATATCCATAGAATGAGTGTAGCTAAGATGAGGAGGTTGAGATGGATGAGTGACAAGACAAGAATGGATTGAATTCCAAATGGATACAGTTGAAGGAACTTAGGGTTAGCTCTAATAGGCTATAAAATGAGGGCAAGTCGACGTAGGTAGTCTGTCATGTGTAGCGTCAACTTAGTACAACACAAGTTAGGAGGGGTGATTTGGTTCAAGTGGAATGTTCTAAAAGGGCAAGGGGAATGCCCCCAAAAGACACGAATGGAAGTAGTGAGAGATATGGTGACTTATGGTCCGGCTGAGGGTATGGCCCTGATAGAGCGGAATGGCAGAATATGATTCATGTAGCTGACCCTAAATAGTTGGGATAAAGCTTGGATGATGATGATGATTACGATGATGTGTTTGCGTTTCTTGATGACTTTTTTTAAGAATGGGTTTTGGCTTAGTGACTTTTCAAATATTTGGGTTTTGGTTTTGTCATTTTTTTCTAGTTTTGAATTTCAATCTTGGACCTTCTGGTTTTGTAAAAATCTTTCAGTATGGGGTTTCGGTTTCATGATGACCTTTTTCAAGATTAGTTTTTAGTTTAGTGGTTTTTTAAATAATTATTTTGTATTTTATCAAGTTTTAAATTTCAATTTTGAACCTTTTGGTTTTTGTAAATTATTTCTTGTATGGGTTTGGGTTTCATTATGCCTATTCTAATCTTTAGGTTTTTTAGCAACTTTTTTGATATTTGGGTTCTAATATGTTTATTCCATATTAGGTTTTTTATCAACTTTTTAAATTTTTTGGGTTTTAATATGTTTATTCAATATTAGGTGTTGATTTGTTGCATCTTGCATGTATTCAAGATTAGATTTCGATTTTATGAATTTTTCAGGTTTGAGTGTTTGAGTAGGTCACAATTCATCTTTCAGTTCAAATAAACCTAGTGATCCTGGTTGGAATTGGCCTCTATGCCAGATCCAGAATATAGGAGTATTGTGGAATTCAAGCTTTGTAAAAATATTTAAGGAATTCAAGCTTTGAAAAAATATTTATATGACTGGCATACATTGAGTAAAGAGACAATTGGCTAGTATTAGAGGTATTGTAGCCCCATGCAATGTTGTAATAGCTGATGCTAGGAGAGAAATGTTGGCCCCTTTTGGAGGTGGGTCAAAAGAAAAAAGAAGATGAGAAGAAGAATTATGAGGATTTGGGAGGTCAATGAATAAGAGAAGAAGAAGAATGAATATTATTGTTGAGGAAAGGGAGCCCGAGCTAGGCTCAATTAGAATTAGTAGGCATGGGGGGCTTGGGCAGAAAAATTCTCACACAAAAGGTGCTAATTGATTCTGATGTTACCCTTAATCCTGGGGCTGTGGTTAGACACATGAAATAGGCTACTTTATAGCACTGCCTCAAGAACGAAGATAGGGTTCAACTATGTCAATACATGGCCTGGTGGGTGTTCAAAGTGCGCATACCTTTCAATGTCTTTTGCTCTCGAAGAGCTTCCAAGCTGTGCTGAAAGTAGCGGGCTGTTTGGGCCTGGGGTTAAGGCCCCTACACCTTATGAGCTAAGGGAGTTGGAGCTCATAATGAGTACTTGAAGATCCACATGGATGGATGGTCTAAGTTTGTGGTTGCCATCAATGACTGATTCATGGGCTTATAGGAGGGGAGAAATATCAGGAACTTTATGCTTAACTGTCCAAAGAGGGACAATGTTTTTGGGGTCCATTGATTTATTTGAGGAGACACATACTGAAAAGTTCATCTTCTGCATAGTGGATCAGTGTGTAGAGGAGGTGTGCCGGTGGTATGTCATCTAAGTGATATGGCTGCAACCAGTATGTTCGCTGCCACACTGTTGAGGGAGAAGAAGCCACATCTTTTGGACAGCATGGCGCATTGGATCGACCTCATGCTTGAGGCATTTAGTAAGTTGAAAAGGCTTGACACTAAACAAAGAAGAAGCCACTACTATTTTTACATACAGCCACACACAAGTCTCAGAGCAAGAGAAAATGGTCTCAGCATGCAAAGGGGAAGAGGGTGTCTGATACTGCTATGTACTTCAAATTTGGAATATATGGTCTACTCCCTCCATCATACGATCCTTTGGTGAAGGTGTTGTGTATGGTTGATATTCGGAATGAACCACCCATCGCTCATATTGACAAGACAATGGAGCTTGCCAAAGAAGAGATATCAAAGAACTATAGGTATGATGAGTAAAAGCATTCACTAGTTTGGAAGATTGTAGATGTTAAGTGGAACAACTAGCTTCATGGGCTCTTGCATGCAGCATGCTATTTTCTCGACCCATGACACTTTGTATTGATTATGAGATTAATTCCTAGGATTGGACCATGGATGGATTCAATATGTGCAGCATGACAGTCATGCCTGATGTGGAAGTTCAAGACCTCATAACAATGGAGTTGAATATGCATAAGTTCTTGTTGGATCCACTTGGAAAAACTCCATCTAGGTAATATTTGGACTTAACTCTTTATTGTGAATTTGTGATTTTAGTATATTCTGTAAATCTGTCTTTAATAAATGTCATTGCTGTGTAATGTAGCTCCATAGTTGGTCAAACATGAGGGAAAAGCAAAGCACTTGCAGAGGATGACCCCATGCACACTGAGCACAACGTTTAGCTTATTTAGTTACAGCCTCAACTTGAGCTTTATTTGAGTTGGTAGTTTCTTGATGCACATTGTCTTACTTTGAGAGGTCATCACATTCCCTAGCTTGCATCATTTTCTTTTCTCCAATAGGTCCGTATGAAAAAGAGAAACCAACTTGAGCAAAAGAGACTGATAAATCTTATATGTTCATTCTAATCAAAGGTAGAAGGGGTGCTTTCATATTATGCCCATTGCTGTGACAGAGATGGATGATTTTTTGTGTGTAGTTCAGTGATGCTGTGATGATCTGGTTTTCCATAAAGAGAGTTTGTGCTGTAGCCAAGTTGGTGAGGCTGCAGGAAGCTCATCAAGGTCTATGCTGATCACTAGATATTCATGGAAGAGTTTGAGTAGAATAGGGGAGTAGGAGGAGGCTGGCTTAGAGGAGACATGAAGAAGAGCGCTATTTCAAGAAGTAGTGATGATGGAGATATGGTTGTGATGCTTGTGATGAGGCTTTTGGTGATAAATCTTAGCATAGAATTTGATGTTTGATTTCTTGTTTTGTTGTTTTGGCACTTGAGAGTGAACTCGCAGATCTTATAGGACTTGTTTTTTGTATAATCTACTTAATCCATAAGGCCCCATGAGGCCTATGGTCCATATTCACAATGTTTAATGACTCTTATTTTATTTCAAGTTCAACATTCAAGTTTGAGCTAGTTTCGATCTTCAAGATTTCTACTCATTCAAGTTCCAAACTCATTTATGTATGCGCAACACAAATTACATGAACTATGCTAAAAGTTAAAAAATATATTTTTGAATGAAAAATAATTAGGGTGGTCAACATCAACCCCCCAACACTATTTCTAGTGCACTTATATCATGAGACGTGTGCTTCGACGGTGAAGGTGCCACCTACTTTCGCGTTTAGAACATTCCGTTAATAACTGTTTTCTTCCTTTACCTACCTACTGATTGATCATATTATGACAATCATTCTTCCTTGTGGGTAACCTTGCTTGCATTTTTTCCTTTGTCAGCCATTTGCCTGAGGTCTTATGCTGACGACCTTCTATAGTTTATTCCTATCCTTGTAGAGTTTTCTCCTAGCATTCTAATTGATGCTCCACAACTTGAACCTGTTGTCATTTTAAATAGTCTCCATATCTGATAATTTAGCTGTTGATTTCCCAATGTCTCTTTGTCGTTACAAATATCGTACATAGTTTGTGTATATTTGTTGAATACGAGATGATATTTTTCCAAGCATTAATATTTGTTGTTCAAGTTATTTTCTTTTGGCTGACTTTCCATTTGCTGCTGCATGTTTATATTCCATTTAGTGAGTTAAATATTTCAAGATTCTTAGAGTTCTTGATTATAACCTGTCTTTGATCCTGTATGATTAAAGGAGTCTTTGTACTCTTCCTGAATGTCCGAGTTGGATAATGGAGTAATATATATATATATATATATATATATATATATATATATATATATATATACTACTCTACTACGTAGTAATATTATTTAGTTAGTTAAGTAAGTAGTAGTA
>NW_006499855.1:3976730-4022392 GCF_000471905.2 Amborella trichopoda
ACGTTCCCCCTCGGTTTCGGTGTCCCCGTTCGTCCCCGTACCCCACCGGTAACNGGTAAAAGGGACTAGCCCATGGCCTAGCCGTAGTAGTTAGTTAATAAAACTGCAGCAAAATTTCTGTCTCATTTGGGTTTTAGGTGCGATTATTTGCGTTGTGAAAGTTCTTAGTTTCTTAAATCTTTGTAGAGATATTTAACATCAGTGTTCTTCTGACTAGTTAGATGTTACTTCAGCAATCTTTTTGTATCATCCAAGTGTAATTTGAATGAATTTAACATCAGTGTTCTTCTGACTAGTTAGATGTTACTTCAGCAATCTTTTTGTATCATCCAAGTGTAATTTGAATGAATTTGACATGGCAAAAGATAAAAAATTGATCATAATCAGGAAATGCTGCAAATATGCACAAGAATAAAAATGCCAAATCAAAATAAAGGCAGAAGAACCCTAGGTAAAAAATAGTACTGGTTTCTGTGCTGCTGAGAATAGAGTAAAATCTGTTGAAACATCGCTGTTGGGTTACTTTGTTTACTATGGTTTTGTATTAACCTTTTTCAGAAAGACATGTACACGCATTGTACTTTCTGTTTCCTGTTTCCTGTTTAATGTTTATCGTGCAATGGTGCAACTTTTATTTAACCCCAAAAAAAGACGTCTATGCAACTGTTCATGTTGTCAATGTAACACATGGTAAGTTGGAAGAATTCCATGTTTTCCTTTTTAAAAATTTAAATGATGTTTGGTTGTTCTTGCAGAATTGATTTGTTCTGTGTTCATATCTTCTTGATTTCTTTTGTGTTAGAAGGTTGAAGTGACACGCAAGAAGTATTTCCGATGTTTCTTCAATATATTAGTTTAACTAAATTGTTGTGTTGTTTAAATGGGTTGTAGCTTCTTGGGAGGAGTAGCGGCTTTCAAGTGGCCTCTACCCACCGACCTTGCACAAAAGGGCTTTGGATGTGGAGTGCACCTTTGAAGAGAACTGCTCTAGATGGAACTGAGTACAACCTGTTGCTGTTGGACAGCGAAGGGATTGATGCTTATGATCAAACGGTAATTGTTGGTTTTTTTCATGGTTGTTTATTCATGATGTTATGAATTTTGGTTTAATTTATTGGAACTTTCATTTCCTATTTTAATTACCTTGATGCTTATTGCTATTTATACTCCATTTTCATGGTATGTGGTGGATGATTTTGTAGCTGTTGAACTGAGTTTGATAGATACAATAGTAGAGTTTGATAGATACATATTACTATTGCTATATTTTTAGTTTTCAGTATTTTACTTTACATTATTTCGTTCTAAAATGTTATTTTCTGCTGGTTCAAAAAAGATTGATAGGTCTGTAACAAATGGGTTTGGTGTTCACTTTTACACAGTTCAATCTTATTGTATTTATTACTTTGTGAAATTTATTAAATACTACCCAAGAGATGAACTATTTAACATCTTATCTTTTCTTTTGATTTGAGGGCATAAATCCCATCAGAGGACACAGTCATGACTAATAAAAGTTGATATTTTAGTTGTTTTGATAAGTGGGTGAAATGTTGAATGGTTTATATTTTAAATGTCTCCCTATTATTTTTTTCTTTTTTTAGTTTCTTAACTTGATAAACATTTAAAGCTTATCCACGTTTTGTGACTTGGGGAGTTAACTGGATCTATAACCACTTCGGCACTTGTTTCCATTGTGCATTTCCTACTTTCCATTGATGTCCACTGTCAAAGTGTGGAATTGGACGTATATCTTTCCACTTGTTGACATTTCATGTGTTCCAACTGAATGTTTTGCTTTTATTGGAGGGCTATGAGACTAGGTTTTAAACCTATTTACAAAATATTTCCTGTAGAGTTCAAATCGCGTATTCATATGGGTATCTTGACACCTCAATCTGGAGATATTCGTCTATTCTAATTTGCAGCAATGGTCTTTTGTTCTGTTCCTGTTATGATTCCAAGCTCGAGAATCAACCATGTAGCTCGAGCTTGTGATACATGTTTACGTGGATTAAAAAATCTGAATGCTTGCTATTTGTCAATATACTCGGTCAAAATAATTTCTTGGAGCATACTTTAGCTGCTGATGGCACTAACCTTTTCCTTGATTTGAACCCCTCACAAGCTGAGTACCTTAGGAAGCTTGATATCTGCCAAACATATACTGGACCTGGTTCACTACCTGGAAGCATAGATCCTTTTGCTATGTTGGAGAGTCAAGAAATTAACTCAAGTATCCCTATTTATTTTATTCCCCTCTTCGGTACCCAGTAGGGATCATTGAGAAGCTTGACAGAACCCATAGGGCATCAACTGTAAAAAGTCACAAGCTGATGTATTCAGAATTAGTGTACTTCAATGTGATGTATTCAGAATTAGGGCATCAATTGTAAAACGCTATTTCTACTTTCGTGACACTAGTATAAAAAATCTGAGGATTAGCTGGTCTATCGATTTAACTTTTGAACACAAGTGTTGAGATTTTTCTACTATTTCTACTTTCGTGACATTAGTATAAAAAATCTGAGGATTAGCTGGTCAATCGATTTAACTTTTGAACACAAGTGTTGAGATTTTTCTTTTAGTTTGTTATGCCACAGTATGCTTTAGTTATGGTTGTACTGCTGTTATGTTATTCTAACAGCTTTTTGGTGGCGGTCTCTTTGCAGGGAACCTACAGTACTCAGATATTCTCCTTGGCTGTCCTCTTGTCTAGCATGTTTATTTATAACCAGGTCAAGTTCCTTGAATTGCATTAACATTTTTTTTTAAAAAAAAACCATTCCTTCAACTACATTTGCCTAGGTTGTCTGAATGGCTTCTTGCCTGTGATCCAATGTTTTCATTGTTCCCCACATATAATGTGTTGTGTTATGATGCGATGGAGAGCATAATTTAACCAGCAAAAAAAGGGAAAAAAAAAACTTTAAATGGTTCATTAACCTCTTTTTTACTTGACTTGTTTTTATTTATTCAGATGGGGGGCATCGATGAGGCTGCATTAGATCGTCTATCTCTTGTCACAGAAATGACGAAGCATATCCGAGTTCGTGCCTCTGGAGGACGGACCACGACATCTGAACTTGGCCAGTTCTCTCCAGTTTTTGTTTGGCTTCTAAGGGTAATTTAGTCTTCTAGCTTTTAGTTTTATCATGGAACTAATATTCTAATTGCTAATTTGCTCTCTATGTGAATATTTTGCCTCTTGTTCAGTGAAGGAGTTTTGTTCTTTGATTTATGGATTTTTCTGCTTTGTGATTTTTTATATCGTTCTTTTGCAGGACTTCTATTTGGACTTGGCAGAGAACGGCAGGCAAATAACTCCCCGAGATTATCTAGAGTTAGCTTTGAGGCCTGCTCATGGGGGAGGAAGAGATACCACAACAAAGAATGAGGTAATATTTGAGAAATTGTCTTTTTATTTCATTGTACAAGGAATTAAATTATGTGACAGTGTTTCTATTGTTCAATTTATGGCAGTGCAGAGTAATTGTATACTCCATAGTGTGAATTTTTTTATAGGCAACTTGATAAGTACTTTATTTTGACCTGCATCTCTGGTGAATATAAAAATTTACACATGGCTTGCTTTTTTGAAGAAAATATATCTGGCTTAATCAGATACAATTCCCCTCTTATAGCTTTGTCATTTAGTTTGGCAAGAAGGTATTGTTCAATTTATGGAAGTGCAGAGTAATTGTAAACTCCATACTGTGAGTGTTTTTTAAAGGCAACTTGATAAGTAGTTTATTTTGACCTGCATCTCTGGTGAATATAAAAATTTACACATGGCTTAATTTTTTTCAAGGAAATATATCTGGCATAATTAGATACAATCAAGGTTTCAAAAAATGCTAGGCGGCCTTCTTGGCACCCAACGCCTAGGCGGGCTCCCTGAACCTCAGGCGCCATGTGGTGCAAATTCTTAGTTTTTTACTTTTTTTTTTTTTATATATCCAAATGCACATATATGCATATATTTGTATCAAATTTTGTAATTTATTCCATTTGAAAATATCGCAAGTTCGCAACATATGTTTTTATATACAAACATATCACATGTCTCAGTCTCTCAGGTAATCAGGTTGAGAATAAACTTATTCAAAATTTCAAACCATACAAAACATTTAAAAGTCTAATAGGCTATTGTAAGGTCTCCAACTCTCATATTCTCCATATTCCATATCCATAAAATAAACCATAATAGAAACCACACAACGAAATAGTTCAAAAAGGCAAAAAAATTGCAAACTACATTACTAAATATTAAATAAAAATCGTCCAAATGTCTAAAGCCCAAACCAAGATGGTGCAATAAAGTTACTACAAAAGAAGAGAGAAGGCAATCAAGACATCAATAAGAATCATAATCATCAGCTTCATTGCCTTGATCTGCATTAGAAACGAGGCTGTCATCATCAGAATCATCACCCTCTTCAGCATATTCCTCTTCTTCCAGAGATTTTTTTGAATCTACTTCCTCTTCCTCTATCTCCCGCCATGAAGTACCAGTAGAAGAAGTTGTTCGAGTGGCCCTCCTAGGATCAGAAGCTTGCCTCGAAGCCTCCTTGACCATTTCTCATGTCAAACCCTTCCCAAGGAAGACCTCCACAGTAGCAGGGTCACTAACTAGCCAATTTGAAACATTCTCCATATCTTTCGAAGAGATAGGGTCCTTCTTTGGCTGGTTTTTCTTCTCCTCGTGCCTTTGATTCTCCCTAACAAAAACCAAGTCATTGAGCTTCCTTTGCTCAAGCCTATTTCTTCTCTTTGTATGTACCTTCACCAAGGGGAGAAATACTAATATCGTATGCTTCACCCCACGCCAAAAATATTTTGAAAGAATAATATCTTGTGTCTTCTTTCGCTTGGCATCTCTAGACCACTTACACCTACGCCACTCTTATGAAGCAAACATAGACCTTAATGCGATCCTCCTCTTATATATGCTTTGTAGATTAAGGTAGGCAGTGGCAAATTTAGTGACCCCAGGCCTCACTAGCTCTCTCTTTTTTATGAAATTGCGCATCATGCTAAGGGTAAGTATATGACTGTATATGAAGATTGTAACCTCCTTAGCCTTAAAAATAATTCCTTTAATAGGAGGCAATTTACCAATTACCTCAAGCATAAGATCTACGCAATGTGTAGCGCAAGGAGTCCAAAATATGTGAGGCCTCTTTTGTTGAAGCAAATGACCTGCAGTTAGATTGGGAGCAGCATTATCTATGATCACTTGAATTACAAGTTTCTCCCCAACCTCCTCAATGCCCTTATCAATGAAAGAAAATATATAATGCGCATCATGAACATCATTGGAAGCATCGATTAAGCGCAAAAAAAAACTGTACCCGTGGGACAATTTACTAATAAATTCATGTTACTCCTCCTATCACTCCCCATATCTGTCATCAAAGAAACCCCAAATTTAGCCCATCCCTCCTTATGAGTATTGAGATATTCGTTAGTGTACTCAACTTCTTTCTTCAGTAGTGGCTCTCCAATTTATAAGGATTTGGAGCTTTCAAACCTGGCCCAAATTGCCCAATTGCTTCCAACTTTGTATGGAAGCTATTCAAGCGAGTAGTGTAAAAGAAATGCCCGCATGGTAAAACTACCGAGCAATATACTGTATCACCCTGACTCTATCTTCCTTTTTAAACCTATTTTCAATTGTCACCTGTTTTTTCCCCTTTCTCTTTTCTTTCTCAATTACTGTTTCAGGGCTAGGTGTAAAAAACTATCTATTGGCCCTCTTGTACGAGCCTTCTTAGACCCAAATGCCCTCTTGGTCTTAGAGCTCTGAGTACCAACCATGGCTACCTCTTCTTCCCCCTCTTCATCATCCTCTTCTTCAGTTTCAATAGTATCATAAAAAATATAAACCCCTGACTTTAATTCTGCTATATCCTTTTTTTTGCAATTTTTTTACTCTTTTCAGCTTCAATGTACTCCAAAATTTCTTTCTTTACAAGATCTGGGACTTTCTTACATGGGGCAGCATCACCTTTAATACCGGCAAGATGTTTCTTAAATCTATTTATGCTGGCATTAAAAATATGTCCACAGAAATTGCACATAATTTTATTTTTGTCATTCTTAACAGGGTTAACACAATATTTTCATCGTGGATCTCCACTCCTAGTAGACCCCACAGAAGACATCTTAAATTGAAAAAATAAAACTCAAATAAAGATTTCAGACTGACGTTTTCTACCCGATCTCTGATCTTCGATGTTGGTTACCTCAATCGAGCTACAAATCAACTCAAAAGTCTTCTAATACCACCAATAAGACCCTAAAAATAATTTTAAACAGAAAAACAAACTTTTTCAATCCACAAGAAGTACTTTCAATTCTTATCAATTGCTTTAGATTATCATAAATAAGTTTAAGATTGAGGGTTTCTTGTTTTTTTTCAGTTTGGGGTTGAAAAATAAACCCCTAAACTTCTTTTATACAAACTTGGGGGTCAAGATGACCCCTTTTGCCCTTTTGGGCGAATTTTTTTTTTAAAAAAACGTAAACTGTGCTGGGCGCCTGCCCAGGTACAGCCGCCCCTGTTGGGGCGCCCAGGTCGAGGCGTGCGAAAATTTTTTTATAGGCACCTAGGTGCTGGGCGGACCGTTTTTTTAAACATTGGATACAATTCCTCTCTTATAGCTTTGTCATGTAGTTTGGCAAGAAGGTATTGTTCAATTTATGGCAGTGCCAAGTAATTGTATATTCCATACTGTGAGTGTTTTTTATAAGCAACTTGATATATAGTTTATTTTGACCTGCATCTCTAGTGACCATAAAAATTTACACACGGCTGAAGTTTTTTGAGGGAAATATATCACGCTTAATTAGATGTATAGCTTTGTCATGTAGTTTGGCAAGAAGGCCTTGGAGTAGTGAATGCAATTCACCTAGGTCATATGCCATTTCACTGATAAGGAGCAAGTTCTTTATAATTGTTTCCTTTGTTGGCATTTCTTCCAAGTTGAAATGTTTTATCATTTAATTAATTCCTCCTGAAATGCAGATACGGGAGTCGATTCGAGCTCTTTTCCCTGACCGGGAGTGCTTCACCCTTGTGCGGCCATTGAATAGTGAAAAAGATCTCCAACGACTGGATCAGATTCCTGTAAGGCTCATCTCAATTAGACCTATATTCTAAGACATTTTATATTTTGCAGTGTAGAATTTGTAGTTCAATTTATGCTTGGAAGTCGTAGTTCTATTGGCACAACTCTCATTTCAGGCTGCCCATTTATGAAATGAAATTGCAGCTTGACAAGTTAATACCAGATCTAACTGTATTTGAAATGAAATTGCAGCTCGACAAGTTGCGACCAGAATTCAGATCTGGTCTGGATGCCTTGACCAAATATGTCTTCGAGAGAACCAGACCGAAACAAGTTGGTGCTACAACTATGACAGGTCCACTTCTTGCTGGTATAACTCAGGCATTTTTGGATGCTCTTAACTCTGGTGCTGTGCCTACTATCTCTTCGTCATGGCAGGTTTGTGATAAGTCTTTAGCTTTTTGTGGTCCCCTCATCAAAGTTTGTTATTTGCATGTAAGAGGAACTTTTGTTTATCATAACAAATTGAATCTACTTTGAAGAATTTATATAGCTGCTTGTTTTGCCTTTGAACTAATAACTTGTTTCATGTGCTTGGATGTTTTCCTTAATTGAGGGCATTAATCTTGGAGTTTAATTTTTGAACCTCATTTAGTTCTGGGTGCAGAAGAGTGTGATAAATTCGGATGGGACCTGCTTGTTTCACCAGCTTTTATTGGAAGCTACTGATTGTCCTGTCCATTCAAACCTTTAATCTGGAAAACCCAGAGAACCAGGTGGGGGCGGTTGTTTGATTTGGCCTTACCTGTAACTAGTCTTTGAACGTGTGGCTCGGCTGCAGACCTCGGACCGGTCTCTAAGCTGCCAAGCCGCCAAAGAGCCCAGATAGACTAGAAAAAAAGTGAGAAAAATAGTGAAAATCTGGTAAAAATCAGAAAAGCATGAAAAATATATATATATTTTAAGACAAAAAGTATATAAACGATAAAAAGCCATAGATTGAATTTCTTATGTGTTCTTAATTTTTTTTGTTTACGACACTCTAGGGAGCTAGCGTCCAGCATTATAAAAGATGGAAAATAATACAAAACCATAAAAGCATTAGGTGCATAAATAAGCCATGCAACAATTATCAAATTAATAAACTTAACCGTATAAGTAGTTAAAATGTTATATCTGTATACTTGTAGGAAGTTTCTCTATTCTTGAAAAGAATTCGCATTTTACTTTTTTTTGATAAAATGCAGCAATAATTGAAATCAATGTTGAAAAATATGGATTCAGCCGTCTAGGCGGCCAAGTGAGCTCCTAGGTGGGCGCCTAGTTCACTAAGCGGCCCGTCTAGGGAACTTTGGGGTCGAGGCCCTAGGGAAGCTGTTTAGAGGGGTTTGCGCCTAGTTCACTAAGCGGCCCGTCTAGGGAACTTTGGGGTCTAGGCCCCAGGGAAGCTGTTTAGAGGGGTTTGGTTGCCTCAAAATGATCTTAGAATCTATAGTTTTTTAGAAATACTAGTAAAACACATTATCTGAGTCCTTACCACGCCATATTTCATGCATATATCAAATATGAACTTGCCATTGAATTACTTGAGTCTGAAGTCAAATAAATAAAAGAAGAAAAAGATGCCCAATATTTCCCAAAATCAACATCCCACTATATTAGTCATCATAGCCAAGTGAAAAAAAGAAAAAGAAAAAAATCCAAAGCCATGCTCCCAACATTACATCAGATGTGATCATGATGAACTCAATTCGTAATTGAGTTTCACCATCACCACCAACAATGTCTCAGTGTCCACCACCGTCACCACCACCACCAAAGCCGCCAGCTGATGATGATGATGATGCCATGCCATCATCATCAGAGTCATCTCCCGGCTCTACACATTCTTCCTCTTCCCTAGTCTCATGTGAATCTGCCTCATCCTCCTCCTCTTCCCTCATTCTTTTCAAATCTCTTCCCTCGAGATTCGAGATCTTGTGGCCCTCTTGGGGCCTACTTGACTTCCAGTTGCTTGTCATACTTGGCTCCATCAAATCTTGTTTTTGGAAAGTTCTCTCTCTCACAAGCAAAGTAGGTTTTGGGGGGTTACAATGCCCCCCTAAACCCTTACCCCTCCCTCTGAGGGAGGAAAATGACTTTGCAGAGGGCATATTGCCACCGTCTTGTCGAAGGGTACTGGGTGCCACCTAGGCTCCCACCTAGAGGCAGCCGCCTAGGCGGCACCTTGGGCTCCTAGGCACAAAATGCCTGGGCAACTTGCCTAGGCCCTTATGCGGGTGTGAAAGGCCTTTTCCTCCTAGGTGGCCAGGTAGATGAATTTTTTAACTGATTGAAGTAGTACTGGATTATACGATATTTCTCTAAAAAAATCAATTTTATGAATTCAAATTAAAAAATAAAATCTACCCAAATTTTTTTGGCCAATTTGCATTCGGTGCAAATTTCCCATCCCTTGTCAATGCATCCTCAGACAATTGAAACCCCAATCTAGAATTGGGTTTCAAATTCAGAGCTAGGTGATCTGAGCTCTTAAAAATTCAAATCAAATCTAAATTCGAAATTAAAATCTCACGGATTTAATTTTTTGTTTAATTTTTTATTTTATTTTTTTAGTGAGACAAGTCTGTGGTTGGATGAAGAACCCAAAAATAGGCTCATGAACAAATTTCATTGAGGAACGACCAAACATAGCAAATAAATTGTAGTTAAGTAAATGGAAAAAACTTGGTTGAAATCATCAAACTCTCAAATCTGAAATTTCATGTCTTTTTCTCAAGGTGTGATCTATCTTGTGGATATATCATTCAAAAATGAGTATTGTGAAATTTTTGGCTCTAATGGGTAAGAAGGAAAGAAGAGGGGCTGCCCCACCGCCCCTTCCCCCCCCCCCAGGAATTCAGAGGCAAGCTGCCTTTTTTAGCTGAGGGTAATCTTTTTTATTGAATGTGGAGGCCAAACGATGATGTCCATTAATAAGAATGAGGAGAGGCATTGGACAATGGTGGTCTTCACAGAGGGCGATAGCCCTCCTGGCTACCTCGGGCTGGTGGACATCCTTTATTAAGCAAACCAAATTTTCATACATGGGATGGCATAAGACAGACAAGGATAACCAATTTTTCATACATGGGTTGGCATAAGACAGGCAAGGATAACCAAATTTTCATACATGGGTTGGCATAAGACAGGCAAGGATAACCAAGTTTTCATACATGGGTTGGCATAAGACAGGCAAGGATATTCATGGTATGAAATAAGGTTTACTTGGATGATCAGCTTGGGGAGAGCAGAGTACTCAAGTTCCTAAAACAATAGTCCTTCTTATAAAAAAAAAAAAGGTTACCGGTGACCCCATTGAAATCAAAATTGACAATCAGATTATTTGTGAAAGTGAAGGCCTCCTTAACAACCTTGATGGGTGGATTCCACCTGGAAATTGAAAATCCCTCATATCTGGATATCTGAACTACTAGGTCTGGAGGACTGCAGCAGCACCTGTTATCTGTAAGACCCTGGAGAACTGGGATCTACTCTCCATCCTAGGTTCGGCAAAGGAAGCTTCAATGTATTGAAGTGGGCATGGTGGACTTTTGGGGGTTCCCTGTTAGCCCTTTTCTGATGGAGGCCAGCGTCATGTTTTTCCTTTATTAAACCAAGGAGGCCCTGGATTCAAATTAGAGGAGTTGATCAGCAGAGTTACACTGCACTCATGGCCATAAGAAGTTTTTTGCGAACTTGCTCTTGCTTGTGGCAAGCTGGCTCAGGTTAATTGGAAAACCATTGTAGGTGCGAGTGTGCACAGATTGCGGTTTCATATTGAACCTGTGGAGAGACAAACCCATCCCACATGAAATCGTTCTAGTTGTAGGGGGATAAAGAGTTTAAGTTGACATCTGGACAGAAGTAGGTGGTAGAGATAGTGCCTTGGAAGATGGGGAGTCCCCTTCAAGGGCAAAGAAAAGATTTAGGAAACGCCTCAAACTGCGACTGCAGAGAAAACAAATAACAATGGTGAATGTGTGTTGGCTGGAAAACATCCATAAAAATATCTGAGCCGTTGGGCTTACACTATTCCACCAGCCTATAGGCTGGCAAGATCTTTTCCCATGTATATGTATATATATATATATATAGGGGAATGATTTCATGTAATTATGTTATTGTATGAATCCAAAAATTGCACACACCTTCTCTTCATTCCAATAATCAATTCTCAAAAAAGTAAAATTGAAATTACACCCTAGATATGCTCAAAATGAGTCACCCTGCAATAATAAATCTAGACCATCCATTTGGTGAATTTCAAGATCTAGGCCTTCATGAATTCAAAATCAACTTTTTCTTTTTTAACATTGTTCATTTAATAATAAAAAAATCATCCAATTTTTTTTGGAAAGGTAAAAAAATCATTTTAAGGCTTAGATCTAAGCGTCTCACCAAATAGATGGCCTATATTAATTAAGCTAATTTTTTTTTTCTAAGGTGTGTTTTCAAATGTTTAGTTTTTTGTGATTTTTTATAAGAATGAAAAGAGTGTATATTTAAAAATTGAGGTCAAATAAATGACCTTAACATGATTTATAAAGATTGTTTCATTATATTACAGTAGAACCATTTTATGACATCACTCCACATATATCTACACACATGCACGAATGCATATGTCTATGATTGCATTCTGTGTCTATATGTGTATATGTGAGTTTAACCATGTGCACTTGCTGTGAATGTGTACTCTTCAATATAAAATATATAGTTGTCAAAATGTGCTCAATTATTAAGCTATAAAACTATAAATACTTGGGCGCATGCCTTCATGGCTTACATGCATGTCTTTATGTGCAGCATGTGCTCGTGGGCACATGAGTGTAAATATGTATAGGTTCCTGCATATGTTTTTGTTTATATATCAGAATTCATAGACTTGTCCAAATGTGATATTCATACTTAATGCCATCTACATACATGCATGTCTTTGTTTATTTTATAGGTTGTCTATATTTGTGCAGATGTGATTGTATGGATCACATGTACCTTTATGTATGGATACATGCATGCAATTGTATATCTATGCTATGCGCATGTATGAACAATGGCATTTGCATATGCATTTATATAGATATGCTTGCATGCAATCGTGTATTTGTTTTTGTTTTCATGCTTTTCTTGGAAAATGAAAGTACTTCCAGAGCACCCTGTTCTCAGTTATTTTATTGTGAGAAAGTACACAATAAGGCTATTTATTTTTGGTATAAGAGGTCACAATTACCCTTAGCTGGTAGATATTTTATATGGTGGTTGGTGGTGTACTATGGACCGGGCTTAAAAGCCACAAAAGATGTTCTTGAACTTTGTGACACATCCCTAGCTGCCAGATTTCACAACTGATTGTGACTACATATCAAAAGAAAATGGTTTTATAGCATACAATCCTTTTCATTGTTTACATGGTCTTTGTGTGTAACCATCCTGTAAAAATGTACTTGGTTGTTGCAGAGTGTTGAGGAAGGAGAGTGTAGAAGAGCATATGATTTGGCAGCTGAAGCTTATATATCCAATTTTGACCGCTCAAAGCCTCCTGAAGAGGTACATTGCAACTTGCATTTAATATAGAGAGAATGTTGGTGACCTTGATGCATTTTATGAGTTTGTGTGTTTATTGCCTTTCAGGTTGCCCTCAGAGAAGCACATGAGGATTCTGTACAAAAATCACTCTCCATATATAATGGCAATGCAGTGGGTGCAGGTTCATCACGGCTGAAATATGAGAAGCTCCTCCAGGCCTTTGTTAGAAAACAGTTTGAGGTGATTATTATTATTATTATTTGATAAATAGCTGTGTGTTATATTCTGTGAGAGTTGTACAATTGCAGTGGGGGATGTAATCCAGTAATTCCCAAAAATGCGGGTGGGTAAGCAGTACAAAAAAATATGCTGTTTAGGAAGGGTAAATTGGGGGTGGAGTCACTAGAAAAGAAGTTTGCATTGCTCCCTCCCTTGCCATGGTATCAGCAGTGGAGTTTGTGGAGATCCCAATATAGAGGGTTTACCCATATTACCCCCAGTTGGTACTGAAAATATAAAGGAAGTGGTATGATAAGAGGGGCAGAAAGATCATGAAATATATGGGGAGGAGATGCTTGTGGATTCATCTCACCATGTCTATTCAGGGAAAGAGGGGGGATAATTTGCTGCTATGTGATTGTGGGGTCGTCATGAGCTCCTTGTGAAAATATGCCCTCATACAAGATAACATTGCATCATCATTCTCTTGGGGAGAGAATTTTTTTTTTTTTTTTAAGACTGTTAACTGTTGTATTGATTTAAAGTGAAAGAGCAAAAGGATAGCAATGAAATAGAAGGCACCGGCAGACCAGGTGCTCTGTACATCAGCCCTGAGGGGTCAAAAAAGGAGACATCCCCATAGAGGGCAAAAAATGCTATATGATAGAACAAAATAGATACAAAAAATGGGGATGGCGTCCTGAAGCGTATGATCAAAGAGTCCCCAGAGAGTGTTCTTCACGTGTACAGCTTTTGAGGTTCCCTCCTTAGGGTGGGCGTCTGCTGCAGCATTTGCTTTCCTCAATGCATGCATCCAAGAGACGTGAATAGCCCTGCATATTTAAAAGATTTCGTCAAAACTGTGGTCCAATCTCCAGGGGCAGAATGAGGCCCCAGAAGCCCAAGAAAGTACGATTTTGGAACCCCTTCGATGACCGGCGTGGGGCTCCTGTTGGGATCGAAGCTTTTATGGGGGACAGATTTTGAAACAAAGCTTTTAGGCATGTACTTGTGACATTTGATAATCACCACATATCCTTCCTTTTTGAACCGTAAGGTCATAGCTGTTTCCCCTTTAATACATGTGCCATAGACGTGTATATGTCCTTGCTGCTACTCGTGCGATAACAAGTTGACTCACTGTGTTCCAAACTCTCTCCTCCACATGTTAGATTCATGGCCAATTGACCAATTGTTGGATTAGCCTTCGCCATCTCATCCTGTGTTCCCCTTCTGGGCAACTTCCTCGTCTTTGTGCTACTCTCCCTCCAGCTAATCTTTAGTTTCTGGCAATATCGAGCCTGACAGATTAGATTCCTCTAATGTAGGTAGTTCACTCTGCTCTCCGTCTGCATCCTCCTCCACTGATTTAGAGAGAGGAGGCTGCCCCTCTTCTGTGCATGTTAAGGTATTTCCTCCTCTGTCTTAACGAAATTTGTCCCTGTGACTCCTCCGTTTTATCTCACTGAGAGGTCATTTTGCCTTTTCCCATCTATTTTCATGGTTTTCCACCTTATAACAGCTCTCCTGTGCTTTCCTTTTTCCTCGCTTCCCTTATCTGGGTGCTTCCTTTTTGCCAAACCAGAACTCACTGTTTTCTCTAGTTTCTTCTCCTATTTTTGGGTAGGATCTGAAACTTTCCCTTGACCAGAATTTTATCCTTAGGAGGTCTGGTCTTAGGTTTTGCTGTTTTGTCTCAGTGGGTTCATCAGTACTGATAGTAGGTCACCTCCCACCTCCAAGTCAATCTGCACCGGTGCTGTTTTTATTTCAGCACCTCCACCAAGATTCTAGTCTCCATGACACTAAGGCTATCTTCTATCTCGTTCACCTTACTAATAAGTGACCCAGTTGATTCCAAACCAGATCAAGTTGCTTGAGCTGTGATTTCAATGCTTGGTTCCCGCTCACTCAGGTGTAAGAACGTGTCCTCCAGCTTTCTAGCCCCTGTTTGTAAGACTCTGAGCTCCTCTTATCATAGACAAAAACTTGAAGGGGTAGAAACCATTCTTGACATACCTTACCAACTGGAAACAGGGTGTTTCAAGCTCTCGAAGCCCTAAACTTTGGCAAATGGCAATGTTTGTTATAGCTGGATCAAATCTTCCTGGTAGGCAGGACTTAAGTTTCTCCTTTCTCCTTTCAACAATCGCATTCCCTACAACCGCTATAGGTCTATTCTTTCTGACCTTGTGCCTACATGTTTCCACTTTGGTGTCCCTTGGTGAATGGAACCTTGTAGCTCCTTGAAAGCCTCTCCTGAGTTCACAGCCCAAAGGAAAATTTTTTCCTGTCTGCCATTTGGTCGTGTTCATTTGTGATCTCAACCATCATATGGTCCAAGCCATTATGTGACAAGTCCAAATAAAAGGCACCAATACAAGGTCACCGGCTTGATGGTCTCGATCACTGCCCGTTTATCCACTAGTGAAAAGTGAGCCAAAAATATTTGATATGGGACGTAGCTTACATGTTTGTTTCCACACAGCACACAAACACATGCTTACTAGGAGACACACACATCAGTATGTATATGATGCTATGCTACAAGTAATGTTGGTCTTTCATTATGAACTACTGATGGTTGATGTGAATGGTTCTTCCGTGCAAATGGATGTTGGCAGGCTAGAGTGGAGTAGCATTTCACATCATAGCCCATATTGGTGATGTCATGTTCCACTTGGTTAACTATTGCACTTTTTCTATTGATCCTGTCTAATCCCTGCTATACCTGAAGCATACCTAAGAAAAATGATTTGTACCAAGGGAATAAGGACACTAAGTGTCCAAGAAGTGGAGTAGGATACAAGTTACTTCATTGTGCATATCCTTACGTAACCATAAAGTCATCTCTGTGTTTGGGCTTGCTTGCACGTGTATTTGATTTTTCGCGTGACATTAGCTATTTTTAATGTTTGCATATTACTAATGCAGCAGTTTTGTGTTGAATGGGCCCATTGTAAGACACATAATTTTTGTTGACATTTTGTGCAGGACTACAAAACGAATGCTTTCAGGGAGGCGGACTTGATGTGTTCTGATGCTATTCATAACATAGAGAAGAGATTGCGATCAGCCTGTTATTTGCCTGATGCGAAATTCGACCAAGTCTTAAAAGTAAGAGATGCTTTTTCACTTTTTTAGTAGTGATACGCTTATCATAATTCCCCCTTTTTTTAGAGGTAATAGTTAGTTGTTTTCTATATTTAAGTTTGTAGCTAAACTGTTCTTTTTCTTTCTGCGCTCATGCATCAAGTCAATGCCCTTCCATTTTTATGGGCACATGTCAACCGCAACTTCTATAAGTCGCTGATGTTTAATGAGGTGTCGTATAAATTTATTCTTGTGTCGTTCCTAGGAAAGATTGGGTAATTGCTTGTTAAGTGCTCTGTTGCTGGAAACTATTAACTTCGGCTAGAGTTGCCACTTTCTCATGGCATTTTTTGGGACCTTCATGCTTCATTTTCCATTGGTATTCCTGCCCCCCTCTTGCACTGGATGTCCAAATAGGAAAAAAATGACCTCATGATGTCTTCATTTTGCCAGCGTAAAAGTTGCCTTAGAAGTGGGATTTTTCATTATACGCTCCAATGCAAAAGGCACTAGCAAATATTAGGGCATTGGCTGCCAACACAATCGTAAGAACAATTCATTGTAAACTCTTCCGGAGAGACATCATTAATCTTGTTAAGGGTTACACTGTGTGGTTCTCCAGCTGATATTTGCATTCTTTCCTCGTCTTTGATGATTTGTTCAAATGTACTCCGGCTGGTCTGGATTAAAGATACAATTAAATAGATGTCTTATTACATACCGGTGAACCAACTATGCAACTATGCATGGCATTCAGCACAATGAGACGCATTTTGTACCATGTAACAAAGACTCACATTCTGGTTGTAACCCAGGTTTCCTGTTAGTTTCTGTAATTTATTTCAGGCTGTGAGGTAAAGGGCAGTGGTTGTTAAAGAGATCTATCTCAGTTCATGATCCTGTTTGATGGTTAATGGGCTGCTCCGATAATATTGTCAGTCCTAAGATTCCATTATGTGAAGGCAATGCATACATCGTTCACCTTTTTTAAGTTGTTTGGGGTCTCAAATGTGAATAATATAGTGGACACTTTGTTTTTCCTGTGCTTTTTGGCAGTTTCAAAGGTCTTTCAAGGATATTGTATTATAACTTGTAATATGATGCATCCTTAGGAAAAAGAGATAGTACTCATCTCTCTCTCCCTCTTCCCTTCCTCCCCCAATCTCTCTCTCTGCTCTGGAATCAACCATGCTTCACGTACTCCTCACGTAAGTACAAGAGCGATATGAAACTTCACATACTTCGTTGGGTACACGAGACACAATCCTCCTGCCACCCCTTTCTTTCTCACAGTCATGTACACTTAGGTGATGCTTGCATTTGCAGCCATTTTTCATCGAAGACCAGGGTTGCAAATGTGATCTCTCCATTTGAAGATATGCTTTTAGGTATAGCTAAAAAGATATGGTGTGTGTGATTTTATAATGGTCTTCTAATGCAGCCATTTTCATCGAGACCAGGGTTGCAAATGTATCTCTCCATTTGCATATATGCTTTTAGGTATAGCTAAAAAGATATGGTGTGTGTGGTTTTATAATGGTCTTCTAATGCATCTTACAAGGCATCCACAGTAAATAGTTGCTCACTCTTGCCTAGACTCATCTTGTTAGTTTGCCTTTGTCTGCTCTCGGCTTAGTATAGCCTTTTTGAGTGAAAAAGAGCAAATTTGTACACTTCTTAGCATGCTTTGCGTAAACATGCCACATGTTCTCTCTCTAGTCTCCATAGTTCTATCCTCTTTCTTGGGTCTCCCTCGCTCTCCTCTCCTCTCCCAGTTATATTGACAAATTCATGGGCATAGATGTGAACCGCTCCAACACACACATGAACAGAACATTGTGGAGTGTGCATTGAAATGTGTCTCATGTATCACATTGATAGTGGGAAAGATGGTAATCTTATGCTTCTTCTACAGGTTCTGGGTGGCCTTGTATCAGAATATGAGAAATCTTCTCATGGTCCAGGAAAGTGGCAGAAACTTGCCAGCTTTTTACAGCAGAGGTTTGTTTATTCATGTATCTGGTTATAAAGTCCAGACCACAATTTGCTTAGTTGATCTTGTTAATTTGGTGTTCCTTACCTTCTCAAAAAAAAAAAAAAAAATTGGTGTTCCTTACATGCGACTAAATCAGTTTTCTGTGGTTAATTTTCTCTGAGCAGTTTGGAAGGTCCAGTATATGATCTCCTAAAGAGGCAAGTTGATCAGAATTCATCAGAAATGAATGCTCTAATGTTGAAATATCGTGCAAATGAAGACAAGCTAGTATTACTTGGGAAACAGCTGGAGACTTCTCAGAAGCATGGAGCTGACTATTTGAAAAGATATGAAGATGCTATTGCTGACAAGAAAAAAATCTCTGATGACTATATGGCCCGTATAACTAATTTGCAGAGCAAGTATAGCTCATTAGAAGAAAAGCATTCAAACTTATCCAAAGTTCTGGACTCTGCTAGGCAAGAATCAGCTGATGGGAAACACAAATATGAACAGGTTCTTTCAAAGCAAAGGGCTGAAGAAGACCAATCAAATGCTGAAATAGCAATTCTCAAATCAAAGAGTAGTGCAGCTGAGGCGAGATTGGCTGCTGCTCGTGAACAAGCTCAGTCTGCTCAGGAGGAGGCGTCTGAGTGGAGAAGGAAGTATGACATAGCTGTGAGGGAAGCGAAAGCTGCCCTGGAGAAGGCAGCAACGTTACAAGAACGTGCTAATAAGCATACGCAAGTGCGTGAAGATTCTCTAAGGGCAGAATTCGCAGCTACCCTGGCAGAAAAGGTGAAATTCTCTCTCTCTCTCTCTCTCTCACACACACACACACACACTGCCTGTGTAGAGCATTTCCTATGTTGAATCCTTATTGTGCATTGTTCTTTTCTTTTCCTTTTTTTCTATTCTGTTTGATTTTCTGGTCTAACACTGTTACCCATATGATTTTAGCCAGCACATTGTTTGGGGTAGTTAGCTGGGATTCAAACCTTAGATGTTTTATTGCTGTCTTTTGTCCTAACCACAAGACGCCCAACCCCTAATCTGAGTGAAACTCTTCATATTTCACAATAACAATAATTGGAGCATTCTGTATTGAGTACGATTCCATAGGGCATTCACGTGATCACTGCATCTCCGGGGCTCCTGATGAGATATAAGTGTGAGGACCTTTGTGTGTGGTTGGCTGTGCCAGCTCTACCCTATCCACTTTTCCCGCCTTTTTATACCCCATTTTGCATGTTATTTGGCATATGTCGTGCTTGTTAGTTCTCTAGAATGAAATGGAACCTGAGAAATGTTTCTCATTATGATGGCAGGATGAAGATATTAAGAATACACTGGCAAAACTTGAGCACGCTGAGCATCATGCGAGCAGTCTGAATTTGCAGTTGAAGGTATGCCTCCAAACTGAGAATCTTATATTGGCATTTTATTTTTATTTTTTGCATTTTTTGAGCCAGTTTGATATTGGATATAGATAGGCCTCATGACTATGACGGGCTTGCAGGCTTTTGAATCGAAATTGAGGAATCAAGAATCAGAAACCACTGCACTGAAACTTGAAATCAAGGATCTACTAGAGAAGCTAGAAAATGTGAAGTCCTCTGCTCAATCATACGAGAGTGAAGCCCGAATTCTAGAGCAAGAGAGAACCCATCTGGAACAGAGATATGCATCTGAGTTCAAGAGATTTGAAGAAGCTGAAGAGAGATGCAAGGCTGCTGAAAAGGAGGCAAAGAAGGCGACAGAATTGGCCGAAAAAGCTCGAAGTGAAGCCCTTGCTGCCCAAAGAGAAAAGAATGAAGTTCACCGATTGTCCATTGAGAGGCTTGCTCAAATCGAAAGGGCGGAGAGGCATGTTGAGAACCTTCAGAGATTGAGAGCTGATTTAGAGGAAGATGTTGACCGTCTTCGTGCCTCAGAACAGGATGCTGTCTCCAAGGTAGTCTCTCTGGAAGCTAGGGTTGAAGAGAGAGAGAGAGAGATAGAGGTGCTATTGAAATCAACCAATGAGCAAAGGGCAAGCACGGTCCATGTCCTCGAGAACCTTTTGGCCACAGAAAGAGCGGCTCGAACTGAAGCAAACAACAGGGCTGAGGCTCTCTCTTTGCAGCTTCAGTCAACTCAAGCAATACTAGACAATCTTCAACAAGAAATGACATCGGTTCGCCTCAATGAGTCCGCCCTGGATCACAAGCTCAAGAGTGCATCTCGTAGTACTAAAAGGTTGAGATCTGAGGGCCATGCCTCAGTTCAAGATATGGATGTCGATATGGAAGAAAGGGTGATAGGATCGAAAGGGAGGAAGAAATCAAAGAGCACAACCAGTCCCCCGAAAAAGCTTCAGATGGATGATGGTGGCTCTGTGTTTAAACCGGATGATGATACTGATAATAACGATAATGTCAGTGTCGATGCTGATGAGTATACAAAGTTCACAGTTCAGAAGCTCAAGCAAGAGCTCACAAAGCATGGTTTTGGTGATAAGTTGCTTGAGATAAGGAACCCCAACAAGAAGGATGTAGTTGCGTTGTATGAGAAGCACGTGCTGCAAAAGTAGTGGTCCGTTTTTTTAACCTCCTCGAGGCTTGTGATTTGTTTATAATGCCGTCTACCGGTAGGGTTCCATTTATTGTTTCTGAGAATGGAAACCTTAAAAAAGTGAAATGTATGTTAGTGGCTGTAAGAAAGTCAATTGGGTTCGGTCAAATAGGAAGTGACTTCCTTTCTTTCACATTCAACCGCCTTCCTTAGTGCGATGATTTGTGTCCCTTGGTGATACCCCTTAGTTCAAGGTGGTATGGGTTTTTCTTTTTGGGATGAAATTTAACATAATTCGCAGCTACAATATTTTACTGAGCTTTTTTTTTAAGATATTAGAAAGCATTTGGTTTAATTTACTTAAAAGCGATAATCGCCGTGAGGATTACTAAATGCATCCAGATTCCAGAATGGTTTACGTTGTGCGAAGCACTTGGGAGCGTTCGGTATTCTTGACTAGGTTTTACTCTTAGGCCTAGTTTGGACAGACCATTTTTGATATCGTCGTCTCTTGAAACGGTAAAAAATCCGACATTTTTGTCTGTTTCAGCTCACTCGGAATGAGCTGTCATCTCCTGTCCATAACCATTAGAAGAAAACCTCTTTTCCCCATCTCCTGTCCATTAACATTAGAAGAAAACCTCTTTTCCCGTATCAGGTGTAAACCGGGCAGGGAAATGGAACTAGCCCCTTGATATTGCTAGCATGTACAAGCAATAGAAAAATCCAAATAAAGTTTTGAACAAGAGCTTTGTTCTTTAAAACACTATGAATGGCGATAGCTTCTAACACCTGGGAAAGGGAGAACTTAAGTTAAGAGGTTATAATTTGAGGAATTTATATCCTAGTAAAATTTATAGAACCGTCAAAGCTTAGGCTTGGGCCTCGTTTGGGTGCTGCCACTGAACAAGCCTTTGCACTGTCAGAGTGACATCTAGGTGATTGGTTCAAGTGGTGCATTTTGGATCCCAAGCAGGCTCTCGAAACTAAATTGGAATTACCAATTTTCATCCTACTTGCAAATGCAGCTTGATCAAAACATGACTTGGTCTCCAATTAAATATAGTGATCCAAATATGAAATATGACATTGCATTTTTTTTTTTAAGTTGTAAGAATGTTTGGAAAAGTGGTTGTTATTTGATAGTAGCACTCTCACACCCTAGTCACCATATTGTGGTTTTCATTTTCATTGACACCAGACCGTTAAAATCTTAAAAAAAACTAATTTTTAAATTATTTATAAAAATGGATAAGGGTTGTGAAACCTTTCTCGACACCCTTTTGGACTCAATGGGGCAAAAAAAAAAGAAGAAAAAAACACCCATGAAAATGGGGCACCTGTGGGCACCTGTGAAACCTTTCTCGACACCCTTTTAGACGCCTTTTTTGCTTGTTAATTCAAGGGCCCAATCAATTATTTCTAGGTGTACCAATGTTACACTCCAAATGAAAGGCCTAATGAAATAGTGATTGGCCAATGTTTCTTTAGTACAAGCCACTGCAATTATGCAAAAACTCACCACCCTAACTTGTAAGTTAGTTCTGTTGGAGGGTTCTCTTTTTAGAAAGGGAATAAAATGGCGAGAGAACCATTTTTATCGGAAATTATTGATGTAAGGTTGCAACTTTATGCTGGACAAGTAAGCTGCACCTAGGAATGAGGCTGAGGTCTTTTATCAATAACACCACTTCAGTAGTACTTTTAGAAAAAGCTAACTCGTAATCTACTTGAAAAAACGGGTAGGGGCCTGTCTTACCCACTGAATTTCCAAAAAAAAAGAGTAAGGTGCACCACAAAAATCTGTCGAAAAAAATGTTTGCAATTTGAAAAACCCTCCAATTAGTCATCCCGACCTCGAGATGTGATATACAGAAAAAAAGAATTCCAAGTCCTAAAAATATTATATATTGTAACAAGTTATCTAATGGTCCATTTTCAAGTATTTCGATCTATACTGTTTTTGAAATATTAATTTTCATAATTAGAGTGAAATGAGGATTTTCAAGCTATAATAGGTTTCTGACACCAAAACCAATGACAACGTGGATGGATCCGATGAGAAGCATATGCTTGTGAGCAAATCTCCATCAATTATTTTTTGCAAGCAAATCTTTGTGCAGTTCAAAACTATCTGTGTGGGTCTCAGGAAAAGCTTTCTTAGGTGTCTACAGAGGTGTTTTGTTGTCCATAGGCTTCATCCACCTCTAAAATTGCCTTTAAAAATGGCCGATCTTCATTCTCTGTCGAGTCCTTCTTCGAGTCTTTGTTGAGTCCTTCTTCGACTCTCTGCCGAGTTGTGCTTCAACTCTCTGCAAGACTCTTTGCAAAATAACATTTGTCTTTATTCTAGCCTATGTTCTGGACTGCGAGTTGCTGAATATGGCTCGGATCCTGATTGAGTTCTGTGCTTTTTCTTCAAGCAAGACACCACTGCTTCCTCTGTGCTTCTTCTTTAAGCAAGAGATTACTGCTTCCACTGCTTCTATTGGTCACGCCATGCAAGAGACTATTGCGTTCACTGCTTCTATTGGTCACGCCATATATGTAAAGACTTAAAGATCCAAGTCGTTCGTTTATTCTTTAAGCAAGAGACCACTGCTTCCACTGCTTCTATTGGTCACGCCATGCATATGAAGGTTTAAAGATCAAACTCGTTCGTTTATACAAATTATTATTCAAACTTTAAACTTATTGTTCAAACTCCAGCTGTTTTGTATAAAAGCATATTGAGTTTGAGGGAAGTATTAGAGTATGTATATCTATATTGATTTATATCATTATGAATACATAATGAGATATGTATATGTCTGGATATATATTTCTTAGGTGTCTCTTGATTATGATAAGATTAATTAGTAGTTATCCATAACCATTGATATTTATCTTTAATTGTTACTGGCCATATATTCATACGGGTCTGGTATATTCTTTATGAAAAGATCAATAAACAGAGAGTTCTTTGCAGTATTATGAAATAATCTTTCATGGGGGTCTAAGGCCCAAATATACAGAAATACAATTTTTGACAAAATATTAAATGCATACCCGGACCTAGACCAGATCGAGTTGTCAAGTTCCAGGTCAGGTCTGGGGTAAATTCCCAGCCCAACCCTTGTCCCTCTTCTTGGTATCAAAGCCTAGAGGATTGTAATCTAGTCTCTCCCTCTCCTCTAATTAAAAAGTTGTGATCATGTAACCCACATGAATTATTGTAGCAAAGAGTGGTGGGATTTGGACAAATGTTAATAAAAAATAGCTTGTGAGTGTTGTAAAATCGGGATAATTCAATCACCCCTTTTGAGCAAATCGGGATATCTCAAATCCCACTAGATGTAGTGAGCACTACACCATAATGATTTCAACACTCAAATAACATGCCCAAGATGCAATAACAAGTGAAATATAATTGGGAAAAATATAAGAAAAATAAATCAAACAACATGATAAATCTTCAAAGAACAACACAAATGAAAGTAGAGAGGGATACACACATACATGTGGTTCACCCAAGATGGGCTACATCCATAGGCAAGACGGCAAATGTGTATTCACTATCAAGAGGAAAAATTATAAGATTGGGGTTATATATAGTTACCTCATATAATATGAAGGAATGCTCAGAAAAAAAACTTCCTACTATAAACCACCTACAATTGACTCATTTATTCGATTCACCAATTCCGCGAAGAAATGCCGTTAAAATGGCCCAAGATGAGCCCCAAATGGTGGTGCTAGGGTTTTGTTGCAAAAACCCCTAATTTCCAACCTTAAACTTCTCTCTCTACAAATTTCCCTTTCTCCCTCACTCACCCACTTTTCATCCACGTTTCTCTCTCTAGAGAAACCTTTTAAAGACCCTCCACTCAAAAAATACATTTTAGGGATGAAAATGCCCTTGAACAAGAGGGGAATACCACATGGGGGTGATTTGACATCACACCCTAATAATCTCCTCCTTGATACAAAATCACACCCTTGCCTTGTCAATCCATCACTTCCTTTCTTTCTTGAATCCTAGAGAGGTTAGACTCTATTCTAACTTCTCTATTTAGATGGTCTTTGTAAGCATATCCGTAAGGTTCTCATCGATCTTGATATTGACCAATCGAACTCTTCCATCTTCAACAACTTGCCAAATATAGCGATATTGAACCAATATGTGCCTTGACCTTCTGTGGTGAACCGGGTTCTTGGCCAAATGGATAGCACTCATATTTTCACAAAATAGTTCTATGGGCTTGCACATAATGCCCATCTCACCTATCAACCCTTGAAGCCACACGACTTCTTTTGATGCCTCGGTTGCCACCATGTACTCGACTTTAGTAGTTGACAATGCTACTGTGTCTTGGAGCCTTGACATCCAACTAACCGATCCATTTGCAAACCGAAAAATAAATGCGGTAGTCGATTTATCTCTATCAATGTCACCGGCAAAATTTGTATCCACAAAACCTTGCATTTGGGTTGAGCCCTTGCCAAAGGTAATTGCATAACTAGTTGTACATCTTAAGTACCAAAGCACCCATTTTGTTGCTTCCCAATGGACCTTTCCGAGGTTTACTATAAGCTAACTTAAAACTCCAACCACATGAGCGATATTTGGTCTTGTACATACCATGACAAACATTAAACTTCCAATCGTATTTACATAAGGAACCTTAGCCATGCTTCCTTCTTCTTCCATCTTCGGACTTTGCATTGAAGACAATTTGAAGTGAGGCGCTAACTTCACTGGCTTTGCATCATTCATGCCAAATTTTTCAAACACCCTTTCTATGTAACCCTTTTGAGATAATGACAAAATTTCATTTTGTCTATCCCTTTCAATTTCAATCCCAAGGATTTGACTTGCCAGCCTGAAGTCCTTCATATCAAATCTTTTGCTCAAAGAAGTCTTAAGCTCATCAATTTTTGCCTTATCTTTGCACACCAAAAACATGTCATCCACATATAAGACTAAAATTAAGTATGTACCATCATCAAAGAACTTTAAATAGATGCAATGATCATACTTACTTCTTATGTACCCAAGGCTCATCATGAATGTATCAAATGTTCTATACTATTGTCTTGATGCTTGCTTGAGCCGTACACGGACTTTTTCAATTTGCACACAAGTCCTTCTTGACCCTCTCTATGAAGCCTTCCGATTGTTGCATGTACACTTTCCCTTCAAGTTCTGTATGCAAAAAATCCGTCTTCATATCCATTTGCTCAAGCTCTAAATCATGCATAGCAATTAACCCAAGCACCAAGCGAATTGAGACAAGTTTGACAACTGGTGCAAAAATTTCATCAATACCTTGTTTTTTGTAAAAAACCTTTTGCCATCAATCTTCCTTTTACAACTAATGGCCTTTCTACCTTTTGGTAGCTTCACTAAATCCCAAGTCTTGTTTCTTTGAAAGGCTAACATCTCTTCTTTTGTAGTTCTTTTTAAATGCTCGGTACCATTGCTATCAATTTCACGGAATGATGTTGGCTTTTCATTTTCGATTATCAAAACATGCAAAGTATTTGGATCCACATAATCTTTGTGCCACCTGAGTGCACTAGTTTCTCTAGTAGAGCGCTTATGTACCAAAGGCACAACTTCATCATGATAGTCATGTGGTTTTTCATCTTGACTTCCTAGTTCTTCATGCTCTTTACTATAATCAATGGGTATGTTCTCATAAGGCATAGTTGCATTTGGTGGAAGTGTTTCGGGGTTGCCTTGAAATTCTTGGCTCTCTTGTTGCACTTCTTGACCATTGTCATTTACCATCATCTCCTTTGCCAATATCTTGGATTCATCAAAATGCACATCACGACTAGTGATTATCTTTTGAGTACTTGGATCCCATAACCGGTACCCCTTCACACCCTTGCTATAACCCACAAAGATGACCTTCGATTCCAATTTGTTCTTTTGGTAACTTAAAATAAGTTCATAGGCATCACAACAAATATTTTTCAAATTGGAGTAGTCACTCGGAGTTCCATACCATACCTTACTAAGAGTTTTGCTTCCTAATGCTACCGAATGTGATAAGTTGATGAAATAACAAGCCATTAATACGGCTTCCGCCCATAATTCTTGTTCTAGGCCGGCATTGCTTAACATGTACGTCACACGCTCTAACAAAGTGAGATTCATCCTCTCGGCCCCACCATTTTGTTGATGATGTAGGCATTTGTGTAATGCATAGTAATTCCATCGGCTTTGCACAATCTTCGAACTCCTTTGATATAAACTCTCCACCATTATCGGTCTGAAGAACTTTGATGTGATGCCCTGTAAATTTTTCAACTTCGGTTTTAAAATTCTTGAATGCACAAAACACATCACTTTTGAACTTAAGAGTTTTGATCCATACCTTTTTTGAGAAGTTATCAACAAATAAAACAAAATATAATGTACCGCCATAAGATGTAGTTGGTGAAGGGCCCCATACATCCGAGTGAATGTAATCAACTTTGCACTTGCTTATATGCTTCCTGGCCTTGAAAGCTTGTTTATGTTGTTTCCTATAGACACAATGCTCACATAATATAATGTACCACCATAAGATGTAGTTGGTGAACGGCCCCATACATCCGAGTGAATGTAATCAAGTTTGCACTTGCTTGTATGCTTCTCGACCTTGAAAGCTTGTTTATGTTGTTTCCCATAGACACAATGCTCACAAAATTCAGATTCATCAATTTTAAGTGCAGGAATAAAATTCCTCCTCATCAAGAGCTCCATACCCTTATCACTCATATGCCCCAATCTTCTATGCCATAGGCGATATGGAACTTTCTTACCTTCGACCACGGAATTCACTTCATCATTTATTATTGTGCTTCCTAAATAACTTGTATAAACTCCCAATTAGGACTCCTTTTATCACAATTAGATTCTCTTTTGATACTTTGATTACTCCATCTTGACCGGTGAACGTATAACCTTCGGAATATAGAGAACAGAGGGAAATCAAACTCTTTTTTATTTCCGGCACATGTCTAATATCCTTAATTGACCGAACAGTCCCATCAAACATCCTTAGGTGAACTAAACTCATTCCAACTACCTTGCTAGTAGAATTATTTCTCATGGATACCGATCCTCCTTCACATGACTCATATGAGTCAAACCATGATCTATGGGAGCATATGTGATGGGTGACTCTACTATCAAGTATCCAATTTTACTAGAATATTGAATTGTGTGCCACCATCAATACTTCATCTTCAATGAGCCCTGATGTAGACCCTTCAACTTGATTTGCTTCATTCTTGAATTCACTTAGTTTTTCACTTCTCGCATTAGGATCTTTGGAAGAATTCACTTAATTTCTTTTAAAACAATTCTTCATTATATGGTCGGGCTTCCCACAATGCCAACACACGTTCTTGTTATTGGGCCCTGTAGATTTTAATTGAAATCTTGAATTACTTCTTGAATGATTCCTCGATGAATCACCCCATTCATTCGATCGACCTCTTGCCACAAGAGCTTTCGTCTTTGATTCTACCGAACTTTTAAAATGTGATTTCTTTTGAAGTTCATCAGCAAGTAGGGTACTACACACCGAGCCCAAATCAAGAGAATCCTCTTTACTACAACTCAATGTAGTAACAAGGTTATCATAGGATTCCGACAATGAACAAAGTAAGGTGGCCGTCTTATCTTCATCATCCATTCTCACACCAATGCTCTCAAGTTGACAAATGAGGTTATTAAACTCATTCAATTGCTACGACAGATTTGCACTTTCTTTCATTATCAAGGTATACAATTTTCTCTTTAAGAAAATTTTGTTTGTGAGAGATTTTGTTTGATACAAACTTTCCAATTTTTCCTACAAATCTTTTGTCGTCTTTTCAACAATATTAAACAAAATATCATTCACTAAATACAAGCCAATAGTAGCCCGTGCCTTCATATCGAGTTCGTCCCAATCATCATCGGTCATATTTACCTGTTCCTTATCCGTTCCCAGCAATGCTTTGTGTTGCCCTTGATGTACCAATAAATCTTGTATTTTTATTTTTTAAATTTTAAAATTATCATTCCCTTTAAACTTCTCCACCTCAAACTTGTGAGATGCCATTTTTTCAAAAAATACTGCATTAATTCATTGGGCTCTAATACCACTTGTTATAAAATCGAGATATTCTTATCACCCTTTTTGAGAAAATCGGGATATCTCAAATCCCACTAGATGTAGTGAGCACTACACTACAATGATTTCAGCACTCAAATAACATGCCCAAGATACAATAACAAGTGAAATATAATTGAAAAAATTATAAGAACAATAAATCAGGCAATATTGGAAATCTTCAAAGCACAATATAAATAAAAGTAGAGAGTGATACATACATATATGTGGTTCACCCAAGATGGGCTATGTCTACGGGCAAGACGGCAAATGTGTATTCACCATCAAGAGGAAAAATTAAAAGATTGGGGTTATACAGAGTTACCTCATACAATATCAAAGAATGCTCAAACAAAGAACTTCCTACCATAAAACCACCTACAATTGACTCATTTCTTCGATTCACCGATGCCGCGAAGAAATGCCGATAAAATGGCCCAAGATGAGCCCCAAAACGCCCCAATTTCCAACCCCAAGTTTCTCTCTCTACGACTTCTCCTTTTCTCCCTCACTCACCCACTTTTCATCCACGTTTCTCTCTCTAGAAAAAACCTTTTAAAGACCCTTCACTCAAAAAATACATTTTATAGACGAAAATACCTTTGAACAAGACGAAAATACTACATGGGGGTGATTTGACATCATGCCCCAACAGTGAGTATATCTACGATAGTGTTGTTCACTTTGAAGAACATGGTAAAACTGTCGATAAGCCTCTTTTGGAGACCAAAATCTACTCAAAATGGATAGGGGCCGGTCTTCCCCACTAAATTACTCAAAAAAAAAAAAAAAATTGAAGCATGAAAACAAGGTATCATATGAAGTTGATACATATTTAATAATTCCTTGGGACGTTCGTGACCTAATATAAACAACATATAAGTAAAACTTCCTCACAAGTAAATTGTAGATTTAAAGTTGTCCTGTCGTCAAAAGAATATTAGAATGATTTACTTTTAGAAAAAAAATAAAAGAAGGCAGGTTGACTGATTTTTTTTGTAATTTTCGCTTATAAACAAAAGATTTTATATTTTAACATTTTTTTTAAGATGGGTTTGTAAATCACTAAAAAAAATAAAAAATAAAAGACATGGAGTGGGTCGGTTTTTGCAACGTCCAGGTTTCCGCTGCCGTGAGGGAGAGGCGCCAAAAGAGATTACTCCAATAAAAAGGCAGTATTTGTTGAGTTTGTTAAACGACTTGGATGCCAAGTCATGGAGGAGGGTGGTTGCCATGGATAAGCGGCTCATCACAAGCCCCACATGAGGATAGGGAGATTTGTTGTTATAAAAGGGAAGCTTCATGTAGAGGCCAGGCTCTCTTATATTTTTTTAACATATTTCCCTTTTTATTGGTGACAGCCTCTCTATTTGAAGAGAGCTTGTGCAGTGAAGAAGAAGAAGATAGAGAACCTTGAAGCCTTGAACCTCAAAGGGAGAAAATCTAGAGAGAGAATTTTCTAGAAGAAGTTTAAAAAGCTAAAAAAAAACTTGTTTTTTGGATGATTTTATAATTATTATTTTTAAATAATGTATATGAATTCTTTCTCCCATTGATGTAGCATGAGAATGTGAACTACTATATATTGTTATTATTTTTACTAGTATACACACAGATTTTGATGTATTTTGTCCCCTATCTAGGTTTTGTTGCATGCACCTGTAGTTTTTGTGAGAGGGCTTGACCAGATGAGCCCAAAACCTCACGTAAAATTTTATAGGATATAAATCATGAGATAATTCGGCATTTGTTTTCTAATCCGTGTAATTTTCCCATAAAGCAATATCTCCAATTAAAATAGGTGGAGAAAATCAGAAATTTGAAAATCCGCAGATGCATAGAATGGCCAAAAGCTCGCTTTAGCCATCGCTTCATTCCTAGCTACCTTGGGGGAGGTAGCTAATGTTTCTAGAACAGGGCTAGGGCCAATAAATATGGCCCGAGAATTGGGCTAGAGCCAGTGGTGGCCCAGTTTGACCCCTCTTTTTTCTTATTTGTTTGTTATTTACTTTTGGTCCGGCCCCGCCCTAACACGGCCTAAGTGGACCCTATGACGACAAGGGCCCGGCTTGGCAGGGCCAAGGCCGGGGCTGGCCCAGCCCATTGCGAACCTTATGAGATTTTTAGAATTTGGACCCTTTAACATTTTTTAAAATGGATTTGGTTCTGATTTATATTTTTGGATCTCTTTGTAGCAACTCGGAGGGTCCTTCCTGAAGAAGGATCCCACCCTTCCTTGTCTAGAGCAAGGCTTGCTTTTTTAAGAATAAAAAGAGCATCAATGGCATGCTCCATACGTATCAAGAAAAGAGCAGCCGCTAAGACATTACACTCTGTCCTGTCGTCGTTAGAACTCATTATTTTCGTATTACAGGCGGCGTTTTGCATTAGAATACAGTTTTTAGCGAGTCTATGTCAAAAAATGTTCCATCCAATAAAATTGAAGGGGTTGGTATCACGTCCACAACATATGGACACTTGCAAGGTACACATGCACCTTTTAATGAACCATGCTCATCTAAAGGCTCTACACAACCGGTAAAATTCCACGAGAGAGAACATATTTCTCGGTAAAAATCTGAAAATAGCAAGCAACAAAATCCCCGTTAGATTCCAACCCCTGCACCAAAAAAAAAAGTTCATCGATTTCATGTTAGAGTCATCGCTAATAGAAATAAAATCCAAATGTATTACTATAACACGGTCAGACCTTTCCTATAATGTTAATACAATGTGTTAATTTATGTATGCCTCTATAATTGCACATTTCCAGGTAGTTAAGTGTATTCTTCGTTATCTCAATGCTATGCAATTCTGTAGTATGAGAATTTATCGGTTAGTTCCCTTGAGTTATATGCCTTGTCAGATGCTGATTGAGCTGGGTGTCCAAACTACTCGTCGTTCAACCACTGTTTTGCAATTATCTTGGTTCTAGCTGCATAACTTGGAGTGTTAAGAAACAATCGATTGTGGCTCGCTCTAGTGCTGAAGAAGAATATCGATTGTGGCTCGCTCTAGTGCTGAAGCAGAATACCGCTATGTGGCATCCACTATTGCAGAATTGACGCGGCTTTTTTTTATTCTTTAGGATATTGAGTTGCCTCTTTCTCAATCACCAACACTTTTTTATGACAATATTAGTGATCTCTACATATCAGTTAATCCTATTTTTCATGCACCGACAAAGCACATTGAGTTAGACTATAATTTTGTTCATGAAAAAGTTGCTCTTGAATTAGTTATCACTTGTTTTGTTTCCTCTTGCAATCAAGTAGATGGTATTTTCACCAAACCTTTGCTACAAGATGTTTTTTGAGATCTTTGTTTCAAACTTGAGCCTCAAATGCCTCCTTATCCAAATTTAAAGGGAGTAATAGAAATAAAATCCAAGAGAAGAAAGTGTATATTACAAGATAGGAAAGAGATATTGCTTTCTTTTAAAGAGGAGAATGTAACAAGATAGAAAAAATGTAAATTACATGTAATAAGATATGAATATATATTTTACATTATTGTATTACAATTATATATACAATAAAAAAACCACCACAATAGGAGATGAGGCACAATTTTCTCTCTCTAAATAATTTTTTAATCGGTACTCTCGGACACACTCGAGGGGACAGGATGGCAAGAGTGGCAAAAGCTACCCAAGATCACTCAAGGACCATCTTGGAAATATACAGTTGTTAGGGTATTTTGTTTTTCTTTTTAAGTTAATAGAAGGTTCTATTTTGAATAGGATGAGGATGAGGATGATGGCTCACCAAACTTTAAGTTTTTGTTTATCTTTATAGGTAGGAGGTTAGAGGTCTTTATTTAAAGTTGAGCAATGATCTAATGCAACGGTTGTATCATAGTATAATGCAACAACACTTTTAAAAAATTATATTTATGGTATTTGTATGACTCAAAATTTTGCAGGCACACTCTTTTCATCTCAGTAATCAATCTCCCCAAAAGAAAAATTCAATTTGAATATTAGATGTGGTAAAAAAGAGTCCCTTCCAATAAACGAATCTAGACCACTTATTTGGTGAATTTCGAGATTTTGGCCTTTATAAACTCAAAATAATTTTTTTATTTTTTTACATTGTTCATCTAATAATAATAAGAAAACCATCCAAAAAAAATGAAAATAAAAAAATCATTCTAAGACCTAGATCTAAGCATCTCACCAAAATAAACGGCCTATGTTAATTGGGATAAAAAAGTACTTTCCAGGTTTTTTTTTTAATTTTTTTCTCTTTTGTTATTGTTTATTAGAATGAAAAGAGTGTATATTTCAAATTTTGGATCAAACAAATGATCATAAGATGGTTTTTGATGATTGTTGCATAATATTACCATGCAACTGTCGCATGAAATCATTGCCCAATAAAGTTATCTTCTTTTTAGGTGTATAAATAGGTGGTTGGATGTGAGATGCATTGTTAAGGTATAGAACGATGCAAGAACAGTCTATTCCGGTGCATAGTTAGCAAATCGGCATTTTAAACACGATTTTTTAAAAAAAATTGGAGTTTTTTTTTTTAAAACATTTGAAACTGCGTGTTTTTCAAAAGAGCGTAAAAAAATCGCATTTTTTTCTTGAAGAAGTTTAAAATGCGATTATTTAATTTTTATAAGAAGTCATTTCAAAAAAACATTTCCATTAATAATCCTCCATGATACACACGGAGAGAATCACGTGATAAAAACATCTCATCGGTGGGTACACATAGAGAAAAATAACCATCAAAGAAATTAGGAAAAAACATAGATAACCAAGTTTAAAAAATCCACAAATTGAACTACATCACAAATGCTTGATGGGTATGGAGATCGATAGATATAGAGAGAGAGGAAAAAGAGAACCATTGTTTATAATGCAAGCTTTAGAGAAAGAGATACTGACGTATAAATTAACATTAGTTTTTAAAAATCCCTAAATTTAACAACATTTCAAAGAAATTTGGAAAATAGAGGAACAATATGATAGAGAACTTCCGAATCACATAAAAAATCCCCAATTTTAACATTACTCAGAAATCCTCAAATTAACATAGCTCAAAGAACAAAGTAGGAAAAATAAACTAATGAAAAACATACAAAGGGCTTTTCCCTATACCTGATTGAACCTATCAGATTAAAAAATACAGTACAATTCCCATCTGATTTTCTTCACAAAAAGTTCACTATCTGCTTCAAAAAGACATCACCATTGTAATTTAGAAGAAGTTCACTCTGTTTGCTCTTCTGTGTTCTTTTGAGAGATCCGTGGCTACCCCACAACCCCTCTCTATCTCTCTCTATTTCTTTCTCTGCATCCACCTCTCTCTTTCTCTGCATTTCTTTCTCCTATACCACCCCTCTTCTTTCTCCTATACCACCCCTCTCTCTCCCAAAGGAAATGGTCACCCCTCTCTCACCTTCTCTATATAAAAGTGTAAATATAGTGCAAAAGGATGGTACGGTGCATATTGATATAATTAGGATGGTATATAGTTAGTAAGGGTAGTATGGTGTATAGTATGGCGCATAGTTAGAATAGCTAGTTTAGTGATTATAGTGCGCATAAATATGATGCCCATTGTTTAAATTTATCTGTATTTTTCACTCCAATTTTTTGAGCCTAGTCCGTTATATTTGCGACATTTTTACAGAAAGTATTTTTGCCGATCTGTATTTTTGAAGTGATTTTTTCATCCGACTATTTAAAATAAAAACGATTTATTTTCGATTTTATGGTGAATCGATATATTGATACTCCCCGACTTGCTACCTATGTTCAGGTGCTAAATGGAGTACGGACTTGTTACACAAATTCGAGATGAAAAATTGGAAAGTTATCTTAACGCTTGTTGAAGTTAAGAGAAAATGGAAAGTTGAGAAGTGATGCGGAGGAGGGACTCACACATGAATGAATGTATAGGTAGCTGGTTGGGGTCAAATATATTTGACCTTTTCATGACCAGATAACCAGATATTGCTCACGTAGTGAGACGTAGGAGCAGGTTTATGCAGAGACCTTAGAAGACTCATCTTGACGCGGTTCAACGTACCTTGCGGTATGTGAAGGGTAGGATGGACTTGACGACTTGTAGATCAACTTTGCAATGTGGATTATGCGGGTGACTTGACGACTTGAAGATCAACTACAGGGCATGTATTCAGGCTGGGGTTGGGAGTGGTTTCTTCATGCAGTAAGGGGCAACCGATGGTGTCTGTCTTCGAGGGACACTGAGTACGGCAGTTCAGGGTGTGTATGGTTAATGAAGCTTGTGCATGATTTGAAGCAAGATATAGATTATGCAGAGGGATTGTAGTACAACAGTGAGAGTGCCATACGACTTTGCAAAGAATTTGATGTTTCATACGAGAAGGGAGCATATTTGATGTTTCACCGTTGGGAAAAAGGTGCTGAACTGACACATCGACCTTCTACCTGTGGCGACAAAGGAGCAAAGGGTTTACATTTTTTGAAGTTTGCAAATTTTATCGGCACCATGAGCATAGATTCAGCGCTGAAGAGTGTGGAGAGTCATCACTAACTCTCGCAGATGCCCGACGGGACGGGACGGGACGGGCCAGCCGGAGCGGTGAAAGCTCAATGATAAAATTGTTAGGAGTTAACATGAGGTTCTTTTTTCTGTATTTCTCCGAGGAGGTCTTAGGACGGAGGTACGTGACTGTAATTAATTTAGTAAAGACACGGCCAGTATATTGTAGAAATGCGGTTTTGGCAACAAAATATATTTTTTAAATATAATATGATCTTAAATTTTACAGAATACATAATTTTTAACATGGAGATCATGAATATGAAAAAAAATAAAATAAAATAATTATATTACAAAAATATTTGGACAGTTAATAACAATTGTTTTTAAATGGATCACCTAGTTGCATCCATCTTTATTTTATACCTCAGGACAACATAGTGTAGAAATGCGGTCCAACCCGTATGAAACAATTTTCCTTTTACTTTTAGGACTTTTTAAAGAATAGACTTTATCCATTTTCTAAAATTGTCTGTGTAACTATAACTATAAATAGGTTTGTTCAACGAGAGATGCATTGTTTGCATCACGTTGGGTCATTAGCGTGTGGTCTTAAGCGAAGGCAATTGCCAAGTCTTATGGGGAAGCAGTAGCGTGTAGGGCATTGTTGAGAGAGAGAGATATATGGTGCTGTGAATGTCAAAAAAGAAGAAAAAAGAAAAAAAAATAAAAGAGTGAGAGACAATGTAGAGAGAGAAAGAAGTTCTTTCTGTTCTTTCTCTTTCTCTCTTGACGTGGTGCTCGTGTGATCTTCGGTGCGTATGTGAATTTTTTCCTTTGCCACTCAACATTACATATCTTACAAACAATTTATTTCTTCAATATAGTCATATGCATAAAATGACACACCATTATACCCATTTTAGTTGTAACCAAGTAGAAAAATCTCATCGGAACTGGAAAATAGACATATACTTCAATATTTTATGCTAATCTCACTTTTTGAGAGCATAGAGTGTATTTAAATTTTAATTCTTATATACATCAAATTACAAGTCAAATTTGGAGGTCCATACCTCTCACCATTATCCAGTTAGTAAAAAAGGAAAAATATAAAAAATAATATTAGAAAATACCAAAATACCCTTACAAAATCAACAGTATTTTGGTAAATTTAATTTCTTTCAGATTTTTTTATTTCTGATTTTTTTTATAAGTGAATATTGTGAGAGGTACAAATGCCCCAAATTTGACATTATCCCTCTATATAGAAAAACAAATACATTAAAAATACTCTATACATTCTAAAAAAATTGCAGAAGGGGCTATTTTTGCATTTTAAAAATAAAATGGGATTTTTTTGTAAAGTTTTGCTAATTATAAAGCCTATTTATTATATATGCCACTTGAAGATATTTTTTAAAACATTACCGTTTAATTTATTATATTATATTAAATAGTTATTCATTTCTGTTCCTTTTCCAAACTTGACATATAAGCGGATGTCATTATACATCAATCAAGACCGAAGCTGATCCAAACCTTAATGCTGTATTTTGAACATTGATTTCATCTAATCCTCTCTATTGGGTTCAGATCTCCTACCATTTGAATTTTAGTGGATTTTCTTTTGAGTCATTTTATAAGGAGGTCTTTATTTTCTGTTTACTTTCCTAAAATAAAATAAAAAAAGTTAGTGTTTGGCATCCGAAATACTGTGTTTAGACAGTTCAAAAGTCCTACTTTAGAATTACAAAAAATATTGTGTTTAATAAGTTAAAAGTCTAGCTTTTGCCCAAAACATTAACAAACAACTAGTGTTTTTAAGCAACTTGAAAGTTTGGAATTGCCTAGAAACAATAGGGTTTAGCTGTTTTGGGTAGTTTGAGATCCAAACTTTCAAACTGCACAAGTACTTAGGGTGTATTTGATTTTGGAAAGATGTGGCTTCAAAAGACGTGACTTCCCAAAGAAGGGAAGCGGTTGCTTCCATGCCTCCATGGAAGTTGCCACTTCCACTTTTTAACGTGGAGGGAAGTCACGCTTCCCATAATGAAATAGGGAAGTATTAATCTTTGGAAGTAGCTGCTCTAGTATTTACTTTTAGAAATCAAACTTATACTTGTTTGTATTTTGGATGTTTTATTAATAGTGAGAGAAATTATCTTTGGAGCATATGTCTTTTTTACATTAGGGATCGTATATTATAAGATTATTTATCATTGTTATAAGGAGGTTACAATTACTCCTAGCCCTTAAATGTCAAATTTGATGGCTTGGAGTGTGTCAAAAAGTTTGAGAATTTTTTTTTTTTGAATTTTGAGTGTAGTCAATAACACACATACAACCATTCGATTTAAGAATTAATGGACAATAGTGATTGTGATCTCCTTATACTAAAATTAAATGGTCTATCCATATACTTTTCCTTGTACATTTTACGGGGATTTTCGTTTACTAAACAAAAATGAAGAATATCAGAGGTGTAAAAGGACATTTGGGCCAATGGATTATTCTGGGATTTTCTCTTTTGTATCTATGGAAAGGTAGGTTTTCCTTTTAGTAAAAGTGTGAAAGGGGAAGGGATGGAAAATGTACTTGTTGTCCCTATTTGTAGAGAGATTGTATGAGCATGTATCGCTCTCATTCTTGGGTTATCCGAAGTAGAGAATCACGATGGTAAATCGTGGGTTTTGGGTCAGCTTAAGAAGTTATTTTGGTAAGCTTTTTCCACTTGTTTTTTCCAATGAGGTACCATTGTCTATGCCATCATAAACTTTCTTTTGATAGTAGAATATTTGCTTTTTGGTGTAGTATTACAAGGTGAACTATGTAAAATTTGGTACTCTCGTTTGTTCTTAATTGTCTCATATGATTTGGTTATTCCATATTTTATTATTTTCTCCTAATTTTATTGCGTATGATTGCTTGGACTTGTTATTAGGTTATCAACATCATATACTTGAGATTTGAGTGTGTGGTATTTGGTGATCGGCTTATTTGGGGTTCCAGGTTATTTGAATCTCCAACAAGTGATATCAAAGCATTAGGTTTTGTGCAATATTTTGGGAGAATGATGATTAATCTATTTGAGGGGAAAAATGATTTTAAAACATACAAAAACAAGTTCATGATCTTTTGGTTCAATTAGGATTTATATAAAGTGTTACTCAAAAAGGAAGTTGTAAGTCATAAGTAATGAGGATTGGGAGGAAATGAACCTTAAGGCTATAGCTATAATCTGATTTTGTATATCGAATAAGGTCTTATTCAATAAAGTGAGAAAAAAAAAGGACAGGAGAAGTTGGAGAGTATTTATCAAAACAAATGTATTACAAATTGTATTCTATTAAAGAGAAAATTCTTTAATTTAAGGATGAAAGCTGGAATAAAAGTTTCGATCATTTGAATACTTTCAATAATATTATTTGTAAACTTGAAAGTGTTGGTGAAAAGACATGAAAGATGAGGGCTAGGCGGTTATGTTGTTGTGTACTTTTCAAGAATGTTATGATAATTTAATGACAACATTAAGTTGCACTAAAGAATATCCACTTGACTTGAGTATAATTTATAGCACTTTTTTTTGCCTATGAACTCTATACAAAAACATATATTGGAGAACCAGAATCAAAAGTTCACTTATCAAGGGGTCGATCAAAGTTTAAAGGTCGAGGAAACAAGTGTTTGTTGGGGATGTGGTGAAGCTGCTCACTTAAAGAGAAATTGTACAAAAAGAAAAGGATAAAAATCCAAAAAAGAAAGGGAAACTAATTAGTCTAAAAATAAAACAAATCAAGCGGAAGAATCTATATCAGATTTAATTTAAGAAGAACTTTATACCATGGGTTGTAATCTTGAATTCCATTAAAATTTGCTGAATAGTGATGCTACGCATCATATGTGCCTACACAAGTCATGGTTTAGTTCGTATGAGCCTTGTGAAGGTGGTTTTGTCTTGATGAGAAATAATTCAAGTAGTAGAATGTTTGCGATTGGCTTAGTGAAACTAAGGATGTTTGATGGAGCAGTTCCCACACTTGAGAATGTTTGACATGTATTAGAATTGAAGAATAGGCTCGATTTCTCTATCTTAGTTGGATTCCAATGGCTATTAATTTACCAGGCAAGATGGAGTTATCAAAGTATTATAGGGTGCTCTTATTGTGACCAAAGGCGTTACATAAATTGTTAAGAAGCTCCGTTGTTGATGATGCACACATCTATTATTGGTATAAGAGCCTAGTTATGCTGTTGAGATTAATTCCCATTTACACTGTTGATTGGGTTAACTAGTATGTACTACTAGTACTTCTAGTATGTACTACTAGTATTAGTAGTACATATGTAGTAGTATGTACTAGTAATAATAGTAGTACTAGTAGTACATACTATTACTACATAGTACTAGTAGTATGTCCTACTAGTACTCCTAGTATGTGCTACTAGTAATACAACTACTACTAGTAGTACACTTGTACTAGTAGTACACATGTACTAGTGCTACTATTAATACTACTAGTATTAATAGTACACATGTACTAATACTAGTAGTATTAGTACAAGTAGTACATACTACTACTAGTAGTACTGGTAGTACATATTAGTAATATGTACATATTAGTAATATGTACTACTAGTACTGCTAGTTTGTACAACTAATAATAGTTCTAGTACTAGCAGTACACATGTACTAGTACTAGTAGTACATATGTACTAGTGCCACTAATAATACTACTAGTACTAGTAGTACACATGTACCAGTAGTACACACTACATATGTACTAGTATGTACTAGCAGTACATATGTGTATTAGTACATATGTAGTATGTACTACTACTAGTAGTACTAGTATATACACATGTGTACATGTCTACTAGTAGTACATACTACATAAGTACTAGTATGTACTATTAGTACATATGTGTACTAGTACATGTGTAGTATGTATTACTATTAGTAGTAGTACTAGTACATATGTACTAGTAGTAGTAGTAGTATGAGTAGTATGTACTACTGCTAGTACTAGTAGTAGTAGTAGTACTAGTAGTATGTACTACTACTAATACTAGTACATATGTAGCAGTACTAGTAAATACTACATATGTACTAGTACTAAATACTAAAAGCACTAGTGGTACTAGTAGTGCTACTAGTAGTACTACTACATACTAGTATGTAGTACTACTAGTAGTACATACTAGTTGTGCATACTAGTACTACTAATAGTACATATGTACTAGTACTACTAGTACATACTAGTATGTAATATAACTAGTAGTACTAATAGATATTACTAGTACTACTGTAGCATTACAGTACTAGTATGTACATACTACTACTACTAGTACATATGTAGTAGTATGTACTTGAAGTAATAGTAGTACATACTAGTAGTAGTATGTATGTACTAGTAGTACATATGTATGCACTTATGGTACATATGCACTAGTACTACATAGTACATACTATTACTATATAGTATATACTTGTAGTACATACTACTAATATGTACTACTAGTACTACTAGTGTAATTTGGTAGTGGAGGCTAATGATCTTCCATTACATTTAGGTCATTGGGTTAAGCTAATTGATTGAAAAGAGTATGGAGATTTTGATGAAGATGAATTTGATTCTTGCCATAAAATTTGAAGAATCTGAATTTTGTGAGCATTGTATTTATGAAAAAACAACATAGACGAAGTTTTAAAGCCAGAAGACATACATGCAAAGGAATACTTTATTACATTCATTTGGATATATGGGGGCCTTCACCTACTATGTTATAAGGTGATACAGTGTATTTTATTCCTTTTGTTGATGACTTTTTAAGAAAGGTATTGATGTTCACTCTTAAATCAAAGAGTGATGCATTTTTTGCCTTTAAGCATTTCATTACTGAAGTTGAGAAAAGTACGGGGCACCATGTCAAGATACTCTAAAGTGATGATGGGAAAGAGTACAAATTTTGATGAGATCATAAAAATTTTATAAAGATGAAGAGATCAAGAGGTACTTTACTAATGTTTACACGCCCAAATAAAATGATGTTCTGGGAATGATGAATTACAAATTGATGGAGCGAGCTAGAAACATGTTGAGTAATGCCGGATTGATCAAAGAACTATAGGCCAAAAGCATGATAACACCTTATTATCTCATCATTCGATCAAATTCGAGCAGCTTTGGGGGACAAAGTACCCCAAGAGGTATAGTCTGGAACCCATTATGATTAGTTTGATTTAAAGATTTTTGGTTATGAAGCCTATATTTTAATTCCTAGTTGTCAAACGAGTAAGCTTGAACCAAAATCAAAGAAATACATTTTTTGTTGGGTATAGCAATTGTGTGAAAGGATACTGATTATGGGATCCATGTGCCAGGAAAATAATTACATGCTGGGATATTCATTTTGACGAGTCCTTAGTGTTGGCAAGATCTGTAGGAAGGGAGACTAAAGAAAAGGAATAATCTCAAAATGATAATTACAAAATTGATTTGTGGCCCTCTATTCCAAAATCTAATGTGGGCCATATACAAGTGTCAATGAAGAAGCCATTGATAAAAAAGGGTAAGTTTATAAACCAAGTAATTCACATGAAGAAGTAGCACCATCCATACCAAGACAATTTACAAAGATAATTTGTCTACTTGAGCTACTTAGGGTTATGTGGGTCCTTAATCACTATTTGTTTTAGTGGCTATGAATGAAGAACCAAGTACTTATCAAGAAGCTATGAAAGAGATGATTCGATAACTAGGAAGAAGGCAATGGAAGAAGAAATGTTAGCTCTTAGGAAGAACAAGACTTGGGATTTAGTAGAATTATCAAAGGGTAGAAAAGCAGTTGGTTGCAAGTGGGAGTTCAAAAGCAAGAAAGTGATTGATGAAAATATGGAAAGATATAGCGTGAGGGTGGGTATAGGGTGAGACTAGTTGCGAGGGGTTTTGTACAAAAGGAAGGCGTAAACTTCCTTGAAAGTTTCACATTGCTTGTCATGTTGGACTCCATTAGCTTGGTGTTTGAGCTTGTTGCATTGCATGATTTGGAACATGAACAAATAAATGTAAAAATGTCCTTTTTACATGGTGAGCTTGAAGAAGAAGTATATAAGCGATATTTAGAAGGGTTTTTTGAAAAACTAAAAATAAAGGCTATTATACAAGTTGAAGAAACTCATATCTGGAGTCAAGCATGCATCAAGATAATGGTACAAGACTTTCGATTTGTTCATGGTAAGTCTTGGATTCCGAAGGAGTGATTATGACCATTGTATTTATATGAAATTATTTTACGATGGCTCCGATTTGATCTTAGTCTTTTATGTTGATGACATACATTTAATATGTAAGGATAAAGTTAGGATTGATGAGCTCCAGGCATCTTTGAGCAAGAATTTTGGAATGAAAGATCTAGGGCTGGCAAAATAAATATTTGGAATTAAAATCCAAAGAGATCTATGGAGTGAGACTTTCACAAAAGAGTTTTGTAGAAAAGACGCTTTATAAATTTGGCATAAGACAAAACCGGTGAAGAATCTATTAGCTCCTCATTTTAAGTTGTCCTCCGAGTAAAGTCAAAAGATTGAAGATAAAAAGAAACTATGATTAGAGTGCCACATGTAAGTGTTGTGGGAATCCATGTTGTTTGCCATGATATGTATTAGACCAAATATTATATATGTAGTTGGTGTTTTGAATTGCTTTATGGAAAATTCTAGAAAGGCTGATCGAGTAGATGCAAAATGGGTGTTTCAGTATTTGAGAGACACAAGTGATTATGCTATAACCTTCAACAATGACTTAAGGCATATTGAAGGCTATGTTGATACAAATTATGTCGGTGACCTTAGAAGAGGAATATCAACTACCAGTTATGTTTTCAAGTTTGCAAATAAACTAGTAAGTTGGATGTCTAAGCTTTAAAACATGGTGGCATTATCAAGTACTAAGGCTGAATATAAGATGGCAACAAAAACAAGCAAAAAAATGGTTTGGCTTCAAGGTGTTATGTGTGGATTGGGCATCAACTCCAAACCCATGGAAATACTATGTAATAATAGGAGTGCCTTTAATCTAAGAACCCGTTTAACTATAAAAGGACGAAGCACATATTGGTCCGATACCATTTTGTTCGATAAGTTGTTGAAGATAATTTAGTTTGGTCGGTGAAAATTAGAAACAAGGAGAAAGTGGCGAATATGCTCACAAAGTCGGTTCCATAGAGAAGTTAAAATGGAGCATGGCTTCTCTAGGTTTCATGAAAAAGCAAACAAGGAAATTATCAGGAAGACAAGTACGTGATGTACTATTAAGGTGGAGATTGTTAACATTGATAGAAAAGTTTTTGGGGGCCTTTTAGTCACTAAACAAAAATGAATGATATAATATGTGTAGAAGACCATTGGGCTTATGTTTTTTACTCTTCTGATTTTCCTTTTTGTAAAAAGGAGAAAGAGAAAATAATGAAGAAGATGCTTATTGTCCCCATTTATGGAGAGATTGTATGAGCTTGTATTTCTCTTGTTTTTAGATCATCTAGAGTAAATAATCAAGGTGATGAAACGTGGATTTAATCATGGTGATGAATCGTGGGTTTTGGTAGTTCAAGAAGATGATTTGGTGAATTTTTTTTTCACTGATTTTTTCCACTGAGGTAAAATTATATTTTCTTTTGACAGTGCATTATTTGCTTGTTGCCTTGCCCATGGACATAGCCTTATAGGGTGAACTGCGAAAAATTTAGTATAGTGGTTTGTTCTTCATTTTCTCTTGCGATTTGGTTATCCTTATTTATTTTTCTCCTAGTTTTATTGTTTACGATTGCTTGGGTAGTCGATGATTGGCTTATTTGAGATTTTGGGGTATTCGAATCTTCAACAAGTTCAAAATTCAGACTTTCAAATACGAATAAAAAAGAATTTTGAAAAATAATACCTGTGGAATTACCTCGAATATAAATGGCTTTTATTATAGACTGTCTACCTAAGGACCATTTATCTTTTGGTAATTGAGGTCACAATCATTATTGTCCCTTAAATTCTAAAATGGGTGGTTGTAAGAGCGTCATTGAATACACACAACGTTCTAAAAAAACAATTCTTGTGACTTCATAACTCACACTAAGGTATCCAATTTAACATCTAATGAGTGAGAATGGTCGTGGTTCATGATGTCTGTGTAGAAAAGATAAAAACAATCCACTTTTTAATTTAGTAAATGTTAGCGCCCACATAAAATATGAGGATCTCTTTGACCATTACAAAGTTTTGGACTAACATAAATGCACGTCAAGCGAGGGAGATCCCAAATCTATGGCAAGAGAAAGACCCCAAAGGCCCAAACCATGCACATCTGGCTGCGATAAACTCTTGTAGTTTCATTTCGAACAGGAAACTCCATGAAAAGATCCCTATTTTCATTTCCAATGCATACAACATTCTCTCAAACTTCTTCTTAAGATCACTTATTCGTTTCTAACACGAAATGCAAATAATACAACGCATAGCTCACTTTATGCTTACCCCAATAATCTACATATCAACTTAAAAACCAAGAAATAAAAGAATCACCCACCACACCAACCGCTCTTTCTCTCTCTCTCTCTCTCTTTAAAACCCCACCAAACGCACCTCTCTCTCTCTTTACGTTCCCCGTTATTAACGCCCCCCCAAAACTTTCCATATAAAAAGACCCAACTAAAAGCAACAATCACTCAACCAAGAAAGGCAGACGCATCCACCTCTACAGAGAAGTTAGGTATAAGCTGAGGCGACCCAGCCTTCTCCGAGCCCGCTTCGTCATAGGGCTCGACCTGGTTCGTTCCATAGGCCGGCTTCATGGTTCGTCGCCTCAAAAGTGGGTCCATAGCGCATTGCCTTGGTTGAGTCTGGTAAAACACTTTCGACACCACCAGTTCACCATCTTTCTCTTCTTCTTGTGAACCCAAGTGATACTGGTGCATAACCCAATTGGTTTTCTCAGGCTTCTTTTGCTTGCCATAGTTTGTGTAGAGAACCAGAATTTTCTTGTAGCCTTTTTGCGTGCCACTGGTGAAGACGGGCCTTGTTTTGCCAGTTTTGTGCCATCTCGTTTCGCCTCCTTGCGGGCCTGTGTGCACCTTGCGACGCTTTCGTGTGCCTGTGGTGTAGGCTTTGGAGGGGCGGTGGAAGAAGTGGCGAACGTGCCCATCCCTTCTCACTCCTGCAAGCTCTTTGGATTTTAGAGAGAGAAGCTTCTGTCGAGGAGAGATGGTTTTCTTATGGAGTAAAGAATAGTAAGTCTTTTAGGAGAGAGAATTGATTATATTGGAGAATGGAATGGATTTTCGAGATTATGTTTAGAGAGAGGAATGGTTCATACAGTAATGGTTATATATATATATGTTGGAAAAGTTTATATAAGGTTGCAACCTTAAAATGTAGAATTGCATATGCACCTCAAAAATCTATCGAAAATGTTATTTTAATGTTGAAAAAATCATCTAATCGATCGTCTTGACATTGAGATATATAAATATGTAAAAAAATGTTTTTGAGTCTTAAAAATAGTGTATCTTGCAA
>NW_006499855.1:4023238-4039168 GCF_000471905.2 Amborella trichopoda
CAAATACAAAGGTTCAAGAAAAAGAGAGGTGTGAAGGGTGGATTTATTAATTTTGTTTTTAAATTTTTTCAAAAAATGATTTTATAGGAAAAATTTGTAAGTTCCAAGATACTAACTTCTAACTTCTATAATACCATTGTACTTTTGTAAAAATTTCAAATTTATCTTTGTGTAATGGGAAAATTACCTATATAAATAATTTTTTAATTAAAAAAATAATGATTGTTTTGATAAATACACCCCTAAAAACTTCTTCTAACTTGAACCTTTGTATTACCCATCATAACTCCTCCTATGAACCTTTGTATTCTGAGGGTTATTAACTCTAGACAAACCCATATATATTTCTATGTTTTTCCTACAATACAGAAGTTCTATCCGATAATCTTTCAAACCCATGTATATTTCTATGTTCCCCCTATAACATATTTCTACGTTCCTCTACAAACCCATATATATTTGCATGTTTCCCAACAACATAGAGTTCTATCTGATAATCTTTCAAACCCATGTATATTTCTATGTTTCCCCCTACAACATATTTCTATGTTCCTCTACAAACCCATATATATTTCTATATTCCCCCCTACAACATATTTCTATGTTCCCCTACAATATAGAGAGAGAGAGAGAGAGAGAGTATTGTTACGCATGATTACCTGGTAATCTTTCAGGGTGCGTAGAGCAGATGCCGCTCTCTCCATCAAGAGTGGGAATGAACTCGTCGATGAGGGGGTGAAGCTTCATTGAGTCAGCCCTCACCTTCCCCTCCAAATGTTCCAAGAGCTCCTGATCTGTAGGGTCGAATTTAACTCCTGCTGGGAGCCCCGGCAGGTTCTGAATCGCCTGCCAACAAAAAAACAGTTCCCAAAAAACCTCTAATTTCCAACATTTTTAGAAACCCATCTCTCTCTCTCCTTTAATCTTATCGAGTAAGTTTACAAACTTTACTTTCTGGTAGATTCATCTTTAACTATTGAAATGAATTTTAGGAGGCTTTGCTCTCCATTGAGTGCATTTTTACAAACCCTTTTCAAGTTACCAGCCCTCGTCTTACTTTTTATTTTCACTGTTTCGAACCCTCCTCTCTTTTGCACAATTTCTTTGATGGATCCCTCCCCCTCCCCATCTATATGTTTGTCACACCTCTCGTCTTATTCCTCCTCCCTTTCTATCTCTATGTTTTTGTGATGTCACTATTTCCAAAAGCAAAAGAACAAAATCTCCTCAAATCCTAGACCATTCTGTTGGGACTACTCTCCCTCTCTCTAAAATGGTATCTGAGAATTTGGTTTTTGACCTCTCTCTCTTAATTGGTATTTGAAAAATCAGACGAGTACCATCTGCTCTTGGACGAGTCTCTCTCTCTCTATATCTACAACTAATTACCAGTTCTTTAATGTAATTTTTTCAGTTAAGCCCACCAATCCAAAACAAAACTCGGTTACCGCGAATAATCCTCATTGCGTATTGTGATTACCTGTTTTTGGGAAGACGGAATGGGGTGGCCACAAGAGGGGCAACTGCTCCGCTCTCCTCCTTCTCCCTCTTCCTGTTCTTGTTGCTGCGAGTGCTCTGCTCCTGCTCCGCCTCCGCCATCGATGAGCTGATCCGCCTCCTCTCGCCTCCCATCCCTCTCCTCTCCCCTGCACCATGTCATCTCAACTCCACTATTTCTAATAAACACATCATCATAATCATCACCCCCTTCTCTCTCTAACACAGGAAGAGGAGGAGAGAGAGAGAGAAAAAAGAGAAGCGGTGGTTGTATTAAAGGTCTTGTGCGCTGTACACGCTCTTTGCGCTTTCCGTGCTCTTTAGTTTGCCCTCTTCTTCTCTCTCTAGGACCTCGATTGCTGACCGTGATGGCTTGCTTGAGATGCAAGAGAGAGAGACGCGGCGTGCTGCACCTCCTCTTTTACGGCACAAGAGAGACAAGTGAGAGAGAGGAGGGGAACAAAAATGGGATGAGGGTTGGAGTGTGAAAGGGGTAAAGTGGGGATTCGGACATCCTACCTTGCTTCTTTGGAATTTTGGATTTGGTTTCAGCTCCCGGGTCGTCTCTACCAGTAAGTAGAGTAGCTTCGAAGGCACACCACAACCCTGATTACTGTAACATTATTATTGTTATAATAATAATAATAAAATAGTATTATTATTATTATGGGAAAAAGTTTATATTTAGCTTAGGCTCTAAACAATCAAATTAGAACCTACTTAAATAAATTTGAGGTTGTTTTTGATGCCCAAATATCCTAAAAAACTATCATCTCGACCAGTGATCGCAAAATCGAACCGGAACGGGCCTGGAAGTGGTTTAACCGGCCTAACCTGTAAACAAGCCGATTCAACCGCTCTAACCGTGCAAGTCCCGGGGGTAAAAAAAGTGTTGAAAAAAAAGGAAAAAAATATAAAAAAGTTTACTAAAATATAAAAAATATATAAAGAATGACTAAAGCAAAACACATTCTAATGAAGTTGAAAGTTAATGAAAAAAATGGATTTTAACCCATTTTACATTTTCCAAGGGCTATTTTTAAAATTTTCTAAAAAAAAGGGAAAAATATAAAAGTGCGTATTATTGAACAAAATAAATTTTAATTTTTACCATATAACAAAAAATATTTAAAAATGTATTACAAATAAAAATATTTATTTTTGAGAATTTATATACATTTTTTTGAATTTTTTTTTTAGAAAATACCGATTGATCACCCTAACTGCCCAAAACCGGAACCGGCCACGATCTAACCGAGCGGTTAGATCGGGCGATTTTGTGAACAATTATCTCGACATCAAGATACATGGACTTGAGAAAAAAATGGATTTCAAGTTTTGAAAATAGTACATCTTGTATTACATTTTTTACTGTCAATTTTAAGCTATTCAAATTTTTATAGATTTGTTCAATCTATACTATTTTTAAAGCTTTAAATTTTATAATTAAATATAAAAATATATTTTAAAGCTAGTCAAGGATTTCCAGTACTGAAACCAAATTTCTCGACACTATTCAAAGGCGCGCTCGAATTTGATTGTTTAGAGCCTCGACTCTATACAAATTGCTTGGGTCACCTTCTTATTATTTTTTATAAATTATTGTTAGTATTATTGTTGTATCCTTGCTCTATTCTAATTTTGTTTATTAATGTTTGTGTTAGTATGAACAGCTTGTTGATGATTAATACTTAATACCATGAAACAAGAAGGTATCTTCAACCCCACTTCAAGTAACCTGATGTAATAACATAACCCTTTTCATTTTCATTATTTGAGAATGCATCCTCCATAATTTAAAACTTCAAGAATAATGTACCTTTTGTATATATAAAGAAAGAATAATAATGTACCTTTTATAAATATAAAGAAAGAGTAATAATGTATCTTTTATAAATATAAAGAAAGAGTAATGATCTTAAGAGACTCATGTGTGTAGGATTTTAAATGACCACTATTAAATTTGGCAAGCTCTAAAAAAAAATTAAGTCACTTATTTATGTGATAATTTTTTTAAAGATATGTGTCAAATTTAATAGTGATCATTTGGGATCCTACACACATAAATGACAGAGTGTCTCGTAAAGTCATTACTCAATATAAAAAATGAGTAGCCTATTAAATTTTAAAATCTGACTGATTGATTAACCCAAACAGCAAAGAAACTTTGTATGGTTGTTTTTCTACTCGTAATTGCTCGATGTTAATGTCCTGCCTATTAAGGGAAAATTTTCCAAAAGGATATCATACAAGGATTTCACGCCTCCTACTTGTACAGTTGTGTTACGTTAAGGGGCCTGCTGCCGTGCGGGCGATATAGCCTTCGCACTAGAATCTCTCCGCCGTTATTTTCATATGCTTGGTGCATAAGTTATCGAGGAGTTAAATAATAAAATAGAATATTGGAGCACGAGTCGGTCAAGGTACATGGTCGTTGGGTCTTCGGTAGTTGTACATGCCTATACAAACTCAATTCATTATTGCGAAATAGGGCGTGTGGAACCTAAGAGATATGTGTGATGAAAAATAGAATTATTGGTTTATTTCTTTCTGGACAAAAAATATTTATTTATTTTCTTTTATATTTTGCAAAAACAAAAAAAAACAAAAAATTGATTCGAGCTCAAACCTATTTGAATGTAGCGGACAATAGCGGCGCTCGAGAATTGATGTGTATTCGAATCGTAGGAGCTAGTAACCCCTGATATGCTCATATTGGTGGAGAGTTTTTGTAACCGATATAAATCTGTATTTTATCTTTTTTTCAAAAACACTTTTCAAAAGAACTGCGTCCCTATAACTTTATTTCTTCATTAACTTGATAGTATGTAATTTTAATTTAAAGATATGCACATTAATAGTGGGAGTAAATTAAAAATCTTGATTTAACAAAAAGTCCAATAAAAAATTCACAAATAAGTTCCCTTAAAAAAAGTGTAACAAAAAAAAATACAATCAATATATTCCTTGAAAATAAGATATCAAAGCAATCGTATATCTCAAAATATGGTGGAGAAGCAAAGAGTCTAGATGTAACTATTTCCAAAGATTTGACACATTCACTAGATCCGACAGAGTTCAAAACTTTAGAAATTATAAGGGAGTCACTTGGGCCACCTTCACAAGACTTCCTAAATGATCCACCCATCTGAGACGAGGAATTAAAAGTTGATGACCAAATTGGGTTACTTTCTCAAGAGGAGAGATTTCCATCGCTCAACTGGGGCAGGAGCACAACTCCGATAACCAGGGCACCCCCATATAAAAAAAGTTCATCTTATGTAGAATAAGTTCCCAACAGAACAAAAAGCCCTGGAGGGATAAGCCCATCAAACTATTCAATAGGGGCAATCTCCGCTCATGAAAAAGACACAACATGGGCAATTAATGAGATTCAACCCTCATTTGTTCACTCCCAACATACCATAAAGCTATCTGATACCAACTTAATCACTCATATAGTGCAAGAGTCTCACCTAAGCTCGAGCACTGAGAAGGAGCCTACTATGGAGTCAACCTCTGAAAAGCAACATAAAATTTGTAATGAAAAAGATAATTGAAAAGGAGTTGGGTGATCACTCACCCCTTGCAAATAACCAAATAAGGCATTCATGCCTCATACTTCAAAAGGCACTAATGTCTAATGTGTAATATAGAGTACTCAATTAATGGGAAAACCCTGATGAGCATATCCGTCCATGCAAAAGATTGAAGGATTAGGAAACTAAAAGTGATTTTTTTTGGGTCCCAAAATCAAGGTTCAAGTAGAGCAGTTCAAAGGAAAGGTTTGATGGAAATTCAACAACTATCGTTAAAGAGATACTGGATGTCAACCTGAGGCGAGGGAAATTAGAGGATAATCGATTTTAGAACCTCCCTACAGTTAGAGTTAGAAGATAAGTAATCCAATGATTTTTTTTTTCTTTAAACCCAGAGCATCCTTATAAAAAACAAGAGGGATATTCAATGAAACTAAAGATTTAGGAAACTATCACTCTTCTTACTAGCTTTGTAACACTCTACAAGCATGAGCCTTGGCTCCTATTAATGAATCTAAGTTAACGATAAAAAAAAAAAAGATTTAGGCAACTAGGAATTCGATGTGAGATACAAATTTGCTTAAGAATTTTTTTTTTATTTTTTGATGCTAGAGAAGTTTGATTAATTTCGTATTTTTATTTCTTATTTTTTTATTTCGTTGGTGTATACAAAATAGCATTTTGGATGGACTACTATTTTTCATATTTGGGTATTCGTGTTTTGTTTGAGTTAATTGCAATCCTATGTTATGGATCTTTTTTATTTTTATTTTTAACGATAATCTTATACCTTGGTTTACAATTCTTGTTATTTAATGATGTAGTTCTTTTATTTAGCATTATTGTTGTTGTTTCATTTTATACTCCCAATAAATTTGTGGTGTTTTTTGTTGTGACAATTAAGTCAGTATTGTTGTTGGATTTATTGAAAGTTTAGACAATAAATTGTGAAGAATTATTCTAATGACATTAGATAAGGCCATAAAATTATTAGTTAATAGGATTATCTACAATTCACAACCCTTCAATTACAAAAGTTAATGGGTGTAACTTGTGTTGGGTGGATATACTAAATATGAGATATTTTTTTTTTAAAAGTTAATTTTTTTGTGGTATCTTATTCACCAAATAAAGGTGTTTGTGTAAAATAAAGGCAAGTTGTACTTTGTCATTTTTATAATGGGTAGAATTGAAGTTTTTACTAAAGCACAAAAGTACTTTATAAATACATTTTTAAGACACTAACTTACAAAATATCATTGTGTTTTTATAAAATTTTATAATTTACTATTTCTTAAAAATTAAGTTACCTATTAAAATAATTTTTTAAACAAAAAGTAATACCAAGAATTGTGCTAAAATATGTGGCCCCGGCTAGAGCCCAAGCCACAATTGGCTGGCTTTGCCCGGCCTTATCCGGCCTCAAACTTTCTTTTGTTTTTTTTAATTTTTTTTCTAAATTTTCTTAAGAGTATATAGGGCCCTACTTGAGCAGGGCTAGGATAGGGACTTGACCATGCCTCTTTGGCCTGGTTAAGGCCAGGCTTGGGCTGGTCCTACAGGGATTGGCGCCTGATTTTGGCCAAGACAAGCCGAGCCCGTTGCGAGCCCTACATGAAAGTCCCTTGGGCTTGGTTTGGCCAAGACAAGCCCAGTCCGTTGCCAGTCCTACATGAAATAAGACTTTCCACAAAACGCCCCCATTTTATAGGAGGGAGCTTTCGGGGACTCATTTCTTTGAACTTGGCTGAAGTTGCGTTGTCATTCCAAAGGAGACTTCAACGCAAACAAACATAACCTAAATGCTAGCAAAATGAAAAAGAACGACACAACCCTATAGAACATACCAAAGGCGTCAGATGATCTCCTATCCAGTTTAATCGAATCAAGAAAAACGGTGATTATTCTTTGATGTAGCATGTATCATACATGACAGCCGCATTATAATTTCCAAAATAATGTGTTTGGTTGATAAAATTGTACGTAAAAAATGAAAGCGTATCAGCGAGGCACGTCAAATCTGTACTATGCCGACTTACAACATCAGTTTTTTGGAAATGGGGTTGAAGTTCTGGTGGTAGTACTATCGGAGTCTCATATTGGTTTAGATTTCTATTTCTATTGACACATTCGAAAGGCCGCCAATTATTTCTAAAATAGATAAGGGCTGTATTACCACTGGTCTACCCAAAAAAATAAAATAACGGAGGTGTAAGGGGACCTGAAAAGAATTTTTAAATTTTTATTTTTCTTTGGAGCGTTAATCAGTATCTTTCTACAAAGAAATTTACAAAATCAACAGCAACAACCCTAAAGTCAAATATGAAGTTATTGCAATAGATCCAGGAAAGTTGAGGTCTTTTGGAAATAGAAACTAATTCGAACTTAAGGAAAGTGATTTTGAGGACAATTTGTGCCCTTCCCCACAAAAATGGTTTTAAAGGGGGGCGAAGCACAAGTTTGTTGCACCAGAGCAATGTATGCTTAAGCAAAATGGAAAATGGGAAGCTAGCTGTGCATTTATTGATGATAGCATTTAGGGGTTTTAATGGGTCGACTCGGACCTTAGTTGACTGGGTCTTAGCTTCAAATTGGGTGGTTGTGAGTGTGTCATTGACTCGACTCAAAATTTGAAAAAAAAAAAAAAACTCATAATAATAATTGTCACCTCTTTGTAATAAAAATAAAACGTTTCATAGTATACAATCCCTATTATATATATACCAGGTCGGGTTGGATTGACCTAACCCCATAAAGTATGAGATGGACCCAACCAGGTTGGGTTTGGATCACTTTGCCCCAGACCAATCGGGTCCAGTATTTGGTCCAGACCTAGACCCATATCAGATAGGCCCATCAAGTCTACATGTTGACGCGACCCAATTGCCACTTGTAAGAGCAGCCAGCTAAACCATGGTCTTGCACAACCAACGCCTTACCTTGTGGAAATAATTATTATTATTCCAAACCTACCCCAATTAATTGGTAAAATGCTATGATGAAGATGATACGCTTATGCCCTCTCAAATGGTTTGCTCTTAGTTTCACGAACAAAAGGACCCTTACCTAATTGCCTAAAAAAAAAAAAAATACCCTTACCCATGTGATGCAAATAATATTCAGATGGGGTTGGAATCATTTCTTTTTCTCCTTTTTGAGTGACAATGCTGAAATAATCATATAAATAATGACTTGATATCAAGGCTTTAAAAGCCATCGCAGATTTTTCTTACGTGCATGTTACTTGCTAAATATTTGGTGCATTATGACTCTAAATTGGGAAGTGTATGTGGGTGGAGAAAGAAAAAGTCGATATGAATTGTGACTTTTTACAATATAAAATATTGTCCAACTCGTGGCCTTAGGACGATTTTGAAGTTACGAATGTTACCTTTTTTGTTCTTTGAGAATTTCTCTTATTGGGAACTCAAAACATCATGAAAAAAAGGTACTAATATAATGGATAAATAACAAAGAAAAAGAGAAAGGAAAAGTGGCAAAAGACAGGTTAAAACAGAAGAAAAAAAACAGAGCATTGGAAGGGGGGCATGCGGAGGTATAATTCTCCCCTTTCTCTTGTAGCATTTTTAGGTGGTGCGTAGTGGTTCGAAAACCCGAATCATATTTTTGGACCACTCAATCGCTGCATCGACCAAGATCGGCAGAATCTAACGATCTAAATTAAGTGTAGAAGGATTGTTCTATAAGTAGAATCGTGGGACCTTGAGGGGTAGGGACCTGGATTGCTCACCTATGGATTTTGAGTGGATCCATGATTCCTGATTCGGATTTAAAAAACCCTTGGTTATATGAGAATCATTATGCTTTCATTTGTGGTCTAATAAATTTTTTTTTTTTTTTCGTTCTTTTTGTTTTTTATCGTTTCATCCATGGTGTGACTCCGTAAGATACAGAACCCAATGGAGCAACCATCATCAGTTTCTTATTAGAAACCGTGGAGACTAACTCGGTTAAAGCCCAAAGGGTACTCTTACATGGTCTGGCATTAAGGGTACGTTTGGTTCGTATGAAAATATTTTCGAAAAATATTCACTTAAAAAAATTCCCTTATGTGGTGTGGTGGAGGGAATATTTGCACACCAATTAGCTCCCTATTGGTGTGAAAAGATGCACGGGGACTGATGGTCATCATTGAGGTGACTAAATCGTGAGATATATTTCTTCTTTAAGGCCCTGTTTGGTTTCCTAGAAATGGGGGAGAAGCCTCTCATGGAATTGGTATCTCATAGAATTAGCATCGTTTAGAATATAGGTGCCTGTCACTTGGACAACATCCGGTAAGAGACCTGAAAGATGCCTGTTTGTTGTTGGGTTTCCTAAATAACATATTGCCAGAAAATTATATAATATAATATTGTATTACAATATTATGTATCTATTGTAATATGCATATTACTTATATATACTAATATATAATTAATTATAGTTATAATATATTATTATAATATAATATTATATAGTATTATAATAATATATAATAATATAAAATTATATCATATTATATATCTAGTTACAATATATTAAGTATTGTATATATTTTATAATGGATATTATTTATTATTCATATATATGAAATATTATATTATATTAATTATTATAATTGTCACAACTCTAGGATTTAAGATCAGTTTTTAGGCTGGCCTCAATCCACTCTATGAAATATGACTTACTACAAGTTTGTGGGGCCCGTAGCTCTCTTTCAATCTCCCAGAATTATTAACTCCACCTATTTTCGTTGAATTCATATTTCCGCAAGAAGGCTTAAAATGTGAAAATCGGTCTCTACGCATAAATGAGGACCCTACCCTAGGAGGGCATCCAACCAACATTTACGAGCTGTTTTCATGAAACTAGGTCTCTCAAGGAACCAAACAAACCTACGTTTCCAAAATTGTGCTATAGTTCTGGTCCGCTATTCTGCTTTATTAAGAGTTATACCCTCAGTCACTATATTTTTTCTCACTACTCCTAAACCTCGCCCTTTTGAACCTTCCACTTGAATCAACTAGCACCTCTTGATAGGTGTTGTTTTGGGTTTGTTGCACATGGCTAGTCCATACAAGTCTTATTTATCTCATCTTATCATTTATTGGAGCTACACCTAAGGTCTTTTGTGTGTATTTGTTTCGAATTCTATCCTTTCTGGTTTAGCCACTTATCCAACTCAACATCCTCATCTTAGTTACAATCATCCTATGGGCATGTTGTTTTTTTTCTTTCCAATATTCCACAGCAAAAAGCAAAGTTGGTCTCTAAGCTGTCCTATAGAACTTCCCCTTCAACCTCATTGACATGTGGCGATCACATAAAATTCGGGTTGTACATCTCTACCTCGCCCACCCAGTTCTAATTCAATGTGCGACATCTTCCTCTATCTTTCTAGTTTCTAGGATTATCAACCCAAGACGTGGAACTGCGCTTCTACTTTTTTGTATTTATCAGCTGTCAATCTTTACTACTTCCTCGGCTCTACTCTTCCTAAACTTGCATTATGTATACTCTGTCCTAGTCTGACTAATTTTAAAACTTTTAAATTTTAAAGCATCCATCTGAAGTTCTAATTTTGTGTTGACACCGCTTTAGGCCTCATGGATCAAAACTATGTTGTTCGCGAACAACATACACCATGGTACCTTATTTTGTAGGTGCTTAGTTAAGCCATCCAAAACTAAGTCAAAGATATATAGGCTCAACGCTGACTCTTGATGTAGATCTACTTTCACTGAAAACTCACTAATCTCTACATTAGTTGTTTGTGCACTAGTTAACGATCTCTCGTACATATCTCTCACCGTCGATTGAGTATCTAGAGACTCATCTCTTTTCGAACACCCCTCAAATTAAGTCTCAAGGTACTCTATTATAAGCTTTCTCTAGATCAATAAAGATCATGTGGAGTTCTTTTCCCTTCGCCTTAAATTTCTTAATCTATTGCCTAAGTAGGAAAATAGCCTCAATTGTTGGCCTTCCTGACTGAATTGGTTTTCTAAAACACTAGTTTCATGCCTTAGTCTTTGTTCAATCACCGTCTCCCATAGCTTCATAGTATGCCTCATAATTTGATCCTTTTTTAGTTCTATAATTTTTTGTCTCATTTGTTCTTTTAAATAAGAATAGTGGTCTCATAGAGAACACATTATACATTTACTCTTATGGGCACAACATCTAATTACTGATAGTTTCAGTTTTCCAAAGGCAAATTTATCAAAATACACATGTCATTTGAACTATTTAACATTTTGCCCTAGGTAGATTTTTCTAAACTCCAAAACCCATTTTGATGGATTTGATGAGTGATTTGAAATTTTATAAAAAAAATGATGGTCAATTTGAAATTTGATAAAACAAATAGGGGTAAGTTGTTAAATAGTTTAAATCATACTGTAATTTGATAAATTCCCATTTTTCCAAATGATATTTGATTTGAAAATGGTTGTAAGATCTCAATCATATTATTGCCGGTCAAATGGATGGAAAATGACTTTGAATATGATTGTCCATCGAATTGATGTACAATTAGGAGTTAACCTTAGAACATGAACCTATTGTCTAGACTTCAAATCAATTTTTTATATTTGTCGATTGCTCTTAGTGAACAGAGATGATCGGAGTGAGTGACGGGGTCAAACAAATGGCAATGACGTTGAATTTGCCTGCACAACTCATGTACAATCAGGTCCAGTATGACCACCAAATTGTTTTCCAATAGAAATAGAATTCGTCCTCATGGAAAAGTTTACAGTGAGATCATTTACATTTGGGGTAAGGTTTTAAACTTGACCATTGGATGTGATATTGAGTGGCTGTATTTATTCTATTGATCAAGCTTAAAGTTCAAAAGAATTTTTTTCGAATTTTATGATACATCTAAACTATCAGATTTCACATTAGATAGTTATAATAATTGTGACCTTCTTATATCAAAAGTAAATGGTCTTACTTTATACAATCCATATCTAATAATTTTTTAAAAGATATATTTAATGTGAGTGAATATCCACATGCCATAAAGTATAAACAAGCACATATTTGAACAATGTTAGATCACGTGTAGATAGAGAGAGAAAAGTATGGTCTTAGCAAGAGGGTTGCAACGAGCCCTTGTTCTCTTAGGGCTAGCCCAAGATGGGCCCTAGCCCCGTTGAAGCTGGGCTGGAAACAGATAGAGAAATAATAGAAGAAAAAACAAGACAAAAAAAGAAGCCAGTTTGGGCTGGCCACCTAGCCAATTGCTAGTCCTAAACTTCAGATGAAATACGTTATTTTAAGGTCATTGTCACGTGGGACGAAACATAGGAAGCTGTATTTTTTTTCAATGTTAAAACATTGGAAGCCACCTAAAATAATGACAACTTTGCTTAGACAATTCTAAAAATCGAAAAAGAAAAATCATAGTAGTGACAAGGTGAAAGGGGTTTGGGAATCTTGAGAAGTTGAGAACACTCATGTCGTCACGATGGTGCTTCTTTTAGGGATTGTATGAAAACATTGTTTTGGATGGGATAAAACATTTCTATGCACCCCTTGGTCGATTTGCTTAAGCAAATGCTAGGAAGATAGTTATGGCCCCTTTTTACTTGGGTGAACATGCATTGGAAAGAGCAACTCGGGCCGAGTACTTGACCCGAGTCTAAGTAATACGACTTGAGTTTATCGAGAAAGATAGATGCCACAATACCGGAACAATCTGCTTCTCAATTGGTGTAATAATGTCACACTAATCCATGGTTCATAACTAAATAGATAAAAGAAGAACAACCAAGATGAGGTAGAAGAAAAACTTTCATTCAAAGATAAAAAATAGGGTACACAAAACAAATACAAATTTGAACATGTGACCCCCTACCTGGATTCGTCATAACAAAGACAACCGATCTTCTTCACCAAGAGAGTCGAGACAATATCATCGTCACCATTGGGGCTCTAATACCACGTGGAGAAAGACATATGCCACAATATCAGAACAATCTGCTTCTCAATTAGTGTCACAATCACACTAATTGAGAAACAGATTGTGGCATTTGTGTATTTTTACAGAATTGGGTCGAGTACTATAGCAATAAAAAAGTGTTAAACAAAGGGAAAATATCTCTGTACCCCCTATTTTTGGCTTCTATTTATCAAGAGACCCAAGAATTTAAACTATTTCTTGCGGCATAAAATCTTTATCTTTTCTATCTTCCTACCCCCTAGACCTCTTTGATCATACATTATTGACCTAAACATCGTGTAAAATAACTCCATTTCTATCTCTCTGAAAACTCTGTATCTCTCTCCTCTCTCTGAAAACTCCACATCGATTTTTTTTGCCCCAACAAATAGAAAGAGTTTCAAAAGAACAAAGATAAATAGTCAAAAGACTCAAACTTAGTTGAGACGTCCTCAAAGAGAACTTTATTGAAAAGCACTCCTTCTCAACTCCACCAATTCAATCACACTCGCGGCTGCAACCATGGCGGTCCTCGCATCATTTCCGAGCTCTAATGTTGCCCACCTTTCCCTAACCCTTTCCTCCACCTTGCTCTACTCGGTGGTCACTGGCATAGTGTGCGTGATGAGCAAGATTCATCCCTCTCCGTTAGCAGAGGAGCAGAGGAAAGCCGCACGACTCTTCAAGAGCCTCCCACTCGCGTATCCAATCCACATTGGGCCTTCACTCCTCTCTTCGCCCAGAGCTTTCTCAATTTCTGGATGATGCCATGGCTTAAGTGTTGGTCATCAACAAAGCCTACCCCCATGCCCTTGCTCCCTGGCATGCTCGAAAAGTTCTCCTCTGAAATGGGGCCCGCAATGTGGTGGCCCAAGAGAGCTGCTGCTACTCCTTCCAAGACTGAGGAGGAGACGACTGATAATGGGTGGAGCCCTGAGATGGAGAGGGAGATGGCAGAGGTGGCAGGCGTCGTACGAGAGAGAGACATGACGGTGTACATGAGGCTCAGCAAGCTGGTTTTGACCTGCAATAGGGAGATGATTGTGGCTGGGACCGTCCTGATGGCCGTTGTGATGGTGGGATCGGCACTTCGGGGCTCAACAACAATGGGTGGCGTCGTGGCTGGTGCCTTGGCATGTGTTGTCAACAGCTTCAGCCATGGTGGGCAGGTCTGGATGGTGTTCAAGATGTATAGGAACAACGTTGGATTCTACCAATTACTCAACAAACCATTGTCGTCTTCGCTAGACAAGCCTCCGGTGGAGAGAGAACACACAGAGTTGGTGGAGACGTGACTCGCCCTTCAATTGGGAAGGAGCATCTCATCACTGCGCAGCTTGGCCTCCTCCCCCTCCTCAAAGAGACCTCCTACATGTTCTCGACAAATTATCTTACAACCCATTTGATGATGATGCTCATTTCAAAGGTCGTGGATCTTCATCCTCTAATCCTAAGACCTCTTCTCTCTTCAGAAACCCTTTCAGTGATGCACAAGAAGATCATGAAACCCTTCCATGCACCAAAACTCAAACAATAGAACCTCAAAGTTTGATGAGAGTTCTTACAGAATTAGGGGTGGGAAATTTATTTCTCATGTGAAGGATAAGCCTTATCAGTTGAGGAATCAGCCATGAAGCCCATGGTAAAATTGAAGGAGAGTAGTCTTTACAAGCTCAAAAAATTGAAAGAGAGGATGAGAGAGGTAAGAGAGAATTTTTAGAGAGAAAGAGAGAGGAGAGAGATACCGCAGTTTTAAGAGACATAGAGAGTCATTTCACAAAATGTTTAAGTCAATAATGTACGGTCAAAGGGGTCTAAGGGGTAGGAAGATAGAAAAGATAGAGACTTTATACCACAAGAAATAGTTTAAATTTTTGGGTCTCTTGAGAAATGTAAGCAAAAAATAGGAGGTATGAAGATATTTTCTACTTAAAAAAAAAAAATACAAAAACATAAAATATATATATATATATATATAAAAAGTAAATTAAATAAAACACATCTAAATTTGGTTAAAAAAAAGTAAAAATGGATTTTGAAAAAATCAATTTGACACTAGAGGTATTTTAGAAATAATTCAAAAAAAGAGAAAATATAAAAATAATAATTTATGGCAAAAACACTTTTTTAATCTTTGCCAAAATGATACAAAACATAAAAAACTATATTACAGATAACTTTCTTAATTTTTTATTATTTATAATTTTTTTATAATTTTTTTAAGATTCTCTAGTTGAATGCCGAACTCAGCTACAGCAGAGCTCGCCACCCAACGATATTTATCGTGTTGATCCCTATTGCTCATTCACCATCATTATAATATATGATGAAGTATTGGATTCATCAAGGGCGCATGTCTTTCGACAAGAAAAGGAAAAGGTAAAATCTCATTTCTATTTTTACTCATTCATTAACGCATAATTAAAAAATGCCCCGTCTCTATCTTAGGTTAAGCCCATAGATTTAGCAAGGATTGAAAAAGAATGGCGAGCGCGTACGAACGGACTCACACAAGCAGTCGAACCACTGGAATGAACAAACACTGAATAACCATTTTTCTGCCGGCCGTCCATATCACTAGCTTTTTAAATCATTTTAACGAGGAAAAGTAGTTGATGATATCATAATTTGGCTTTGTTGCGTATTTGGACCAATGATAACTGGGATAGCTTCAATTTCAATATTAAGTCAAATTTGATGATTTTTTTAAAATCTTTAAAACTATACTATCCCATAAGATTTTTTAATCATAGAACACTATAGTTCTAGTCCCCATCATGTAATTTAGTATGCTAGAATATCTTTTATTTATGGGTGCGGTTTCAATAAGGATGCAACATTAAACAATCCAATTAAGACGTACCTCCAAATTTTATTATAACATGTAATTTTGGTGTAAAAAATTCTCAAGATTATACTAAAAATGTATTTCATATCTAATTA
>NW_006499855.1:4054681-4101515 GCF_000471905.2 Amborella trichopoda
CTGACCGATTCACCCGATTCCCGATCCGGATCGCCGATTCGTCGATCCGGATCGGTTTTTTGGAAGCCCGATCCGGGTCACCAATCCGTTTTTTAAACCATTGCTTCTGGGCATAACCCTGAGCAACTAATTGAGCCTTGTGTCGATCAAGGATACCATCAGCTCATAACTTGACTTTATAAACCTATTTACTACCAATGACATACTTTTCTAGGGGCAATGAGACCAAATCCCAAGTGTGATTTGCCTTTAAAGGTGCAATTTCCTCATTCATGACTATATGCTAGCATTGAAGGTTAGATGGATAGTGCGGTCTCTCTCTCTATCTCTTTGAAGAAAGCCAAAAACACAACGTAGAAGGGAAACACCTAGAGGAAAGCAAAGGCAACCCAAAACCAGTGAGAAATGGGTACCGTCACCACCGCTGAAACACATGACAACGATCGAAAGCCCCTCTAGCACATAGAACTAGGTTTTCTGCCCTTTCTTTGTCAAGATCTAGTGAGACAAGGGTTCTAGTTCACTCCCACTATGACCAAGAACCAATATGGAATGCCAGAATTATAACTTGAAAGGCCATAACTCCAATAAAGAATACTCTTTGTACTAGATTTTTGAGATGCACCTCACTTTTGCAAGGTTGCAACCAGTGTTCGTAAAATCGAACCGGAACGGTTAACCGGAGATGGGGCTGGGAGCGGTTCGAACCGGAACCGGACTAATCGGGGCGGTTAATCGAACTAACAGGTCAAGTAGATTTTGTTAAGTCAAAAAACCTCCCAAAAAAAATATTTTAAAAAAAATAAAAAAACATAGATTAAATGTATACTATCATATTACATACATTTATATTAAAATAATAATAATTGAAACAACTTTTTATATAAATTAATATTTGAATACTATGGAGATATGCAAGACAATTTATAATTTGACATAAATTCAATTGATGAAGTTACAAAGTCCAACTCAGTATTCGCAAAACCAGCCAGTCTGAATCGGAACCGACCGGTTAGATTGCTTCGGGTGGCGTGGTGAGTCCGGTTAGGGCCAGTTTTACCACACATCTCACAAGACGGCACTCTCTAAAAAAAATCAACTACAAAACAGGTGGTTCAAGGTCGAACCGGCCGTGTTTTTGCAAAACCGACCAGTGTTCAATTAACCAGACCGGCCTTTTTTTTAGAAAATAACGATACCATATAAATTTGGAGTTATTTTGAAATAGAGACCATTATATGTAGCATGAAACTTGTGAATCCAATTTTGCACTTTTTTTAATTTGGTTTGCGGTCAATTTTTGGTTTTTTTCGTGTTTTAATGGTTTAAATCACTATATAATTGATATAAAACAAGTAATTTAGATTTCAACATTGAAAACAAAGGAGTTTCTTGGATTGAAATGGCAGATTTTTTAGGTTTTTGAAAATTTCCGCCATTCTTTCAATAATCTCCTCAACACCTAATGGTTATTGATGAAATTTGAGGGGTTTGATTTCTATTCGAACCATATACTAGATTCAAGTTTTAATTTGTTCAGAATACTAAAAATCAAGGGTTTATTTTTGCTCGAAAAGCTGTTGCTCTGAGAACTTATGTTCGACCCAAAAACGTAGATTTTTTGTACATTTATTAGTTGTTTTTTTATCAGAGTCAGCTGTGTATTTCGATCATTGAGGCTTCGTATGTCAAATAAAATTAGTATGCTTATTTATGATTGACTAAATTGTTTTTTATGAATTTTTCATTGCACCATATCTTGAAATTTTTATAGATCTCTACCTTTTCTTCAATTAAATTAAAAATACCAAATATTTTTTGATGATATTTGGTGCGTTTGAAAGATGATCGAAGCCTTTACAATGCATGTATGTTTATTTGTTCAATTATCCAAACATTAAGGATAGTTTCTTGCTCGAAATGTTGCTTCACTTTTGGGGTTTTTGAAAAGTCGATTTTTTAAAAAAAAGATATTTTGTTTAAGAAAATTATCTTTTTTGATGAAATTGGGAAGTGTTTTTCTATTTTGTTTAATAAAATTATTTTTAATAGAATTATGATATTTTAATAAAATTGCATTTTTTGATGAATATGAGAAATGTTTTTCTAATTTTCGTAATAAAATTATTTTTTGATCAAATTATTTGTTCTACTGTTCTTATTTTTTGATAAAATTAATGCACAACACTCTGATATGGATACGGTAGATACATATAATAACATATAAGAACAGTAGAACATATCAGTGTGTTGTGCATTGATTTTTTCGTTTTGTTGCATATATGATGAACTTTTTGTGAAGTATGCCTAATTTTACTTCATCGAAAAATATTGTATGAATTATGCTTTATCTAACTATAGGGAAGAGGTCCATTCTATTTCTTGTCATAATTAGTAGGCATTTTTATTTGATTTAATAGCATCAAGCTACTTTTGTTATTTGTAAAAAAAGTGCATAAGCTTTCATTACTAATGTGAGCAATTTTTGTAATAAAAAAAAAAAAACCCAGAAAGTTTTTCACGTAAGGTTTGGGATAAATATGTTAATTCTTGGAAGAATATGTTACATGCCAAAAATATCTTCACAAAATATCCTAAGTTATTTTCATGTAAAGGACCACAGTATTCAAATATTAATTTATAAAAAGTTGTTTCAATTTTTTCTTTTTTTGTAAGATAAATATATGTAATAAGATATTATACACTTAATATAAGTATTTATATTTTTTTAAAAAAAAATTAGGAGTTTTTTACCCTTTTTTTTAAAAAAATCTACTTGACCGGTTAGTCCGGTTAACTGCCCCAATTAGTCCGGTTCCAGTTCAAACCGCTCCCAGCCTCATGTCCGGTTAACCGTTCCTGTTCGATTTTGCGAACACTGGTCCAACTAACAATGGCTAACAGTAATGAGAATGGCTATTAGTATGTGATTATAAATCTACTTGATCTGAACCATTTTTGAAACTTAGAATTTTATAATTGGACATGAAAATAGATTTTAAGCTTGTTATAAAATTTGGTGGTGCACCTTATTTTGATGTTTTAAGGTACATAATTGAGGGCTTAAACAATCAAAGTAAAATGCACCTTCAAATAGTATCAAAATTCAAGTGGCGTTGTTTTACTATTGAAAATCTTGATGACATTCTCAAAATCCATTTTTGTCTTTGATTAAATAATTATAAAATGTAGAGCTTCAAAATTAGTATAGATCGGGCATATCTATGAACACTAAAAAGTATTGAAAATTGACCATCTAGAATATACGTTACAAAATGCACTATTTCTAAAATACATTACACTATGCACTATTTCTAAGATTGGAAACCTACTAATATAATATTAAAAATATCGAGAAAAACAAAATCGAACCAAAAGATCAAGCAACATTATCATGAACTTATTTATTTTTTGTTAAAAAAAATTTAACATTAATAATAGAAGAATCGAATTTTTTTTTTTTGTCATATTCATCAAATGTAATTTGATCAAAAAACATAATTTTATTAAGAAAAATAGAAAAACATTTCACATATTCATCATAAAACATAATTTTATTAAGCGAAATATTTTTTTTTAAAAAAAAATCGATATCCCAAATAACCCTAAAATCGAGCTCCAAATGTCTGTTTTTGTTCTCAAATCCATTCTTTTATTGAATTCAATCACTAATTTCAGTCAAATATTGTTTGAAAAATCCTAAAAAAAGGTTGAAAAATTAGGAAACAAATTAAAAACAAATCAGATTGGAGCTTACCTTGGTTTCTTCCTACTAAAATGAAGCTTCAATCTCAAAAGCGAGCTTGAAATCTCTCGATTTCAATGAAATTAGAAGTCTGAAAATCTGGACATCTCTGTGATCATTAAAAGCTCCCTATTTTTATAAAAAACCAGGCCAATATCCTTAGATTTGCGGATTTTTCATCGAAATTTGAAGAACACCGAAATAACGGCCAAGAAATTGCAATTTCAAGCTTGAAATCTAAGGATTTCGTTGAAACCAGGAATGTATTAGTTTGACCATCTCTTTCATCTACAAAAGCCCTCCCTTTGGATCGTGAAAAAATCAACAACAATGCCAAGAAATGTAGATTGACGGATTTTCACGAAACTAGTGAAGAAAAAATAAATAACGCCCAAGAAAACTTAAAATTCGGTAGTTTTTTATTTCAAATCAACTATTTTATAGAGTAACATTAATAATTTGATTCAAATTATTCTCTTTAAAATCCTTAAAAGACCGATAAAGTTCACAAATTAAAATCAATCTTGAACCCAACAAAAACCCATGGGTTCTGTCAAAAATAACGGGCCCTGCATCAAATAACAGAGCTGTTACGTAATATCGTTATATATATTGTTATAACGTTAAAAATGGTTTTATGAACAAACCTGTCGGATTAGGTAAAAAACCGGCTAGTTAGAACGAAAAAGGAGCTGTTCGAGCTGGTTGCGGCCGGTTTTGACCCGGAGGTTTTTTTTTGGGAGAGGTTCGTCCGATAGTGACTACTCTAAAACCGGCGGTAACCGCGAGGGTCCCGCTTCCGACATTTTTCAAACACTGGTTGCAACATTATGCACACTTTGTCCTAGTTTTAAAGCAGATTGCAACGTTTTCTATCGAAGAAATTCCTCGAGGGGACTTTTACACGAGTGAATACTTTTACAGTCCCACGGGAGGAGCACGCTGTACGCACAGGATCTCATCTCTCTCCTCTCTACCAATATTTTATGAATGTGAACTTAGAATTGGTGATAAGGTGGATGCCATCCATGGGTTATTGCATAGAAAGAGAGACACAGAAAATGCCTTGCATAGAAAGACACGAAGAAAATGCAATGAAAGACGGCAATGGCATTGGCATTGGCATTGGCATTGACGTGAGAGTGTAATAAACCCTATCGCACACGTCTCTTTGAAGAAGAAGCCCAAAATCACAAGGTAGGAGGAGGAGGAAAGCAAGACCAGTGAGAAATGGGTACCGCTACCGCCGCTGAAACACAAGACTACGATCGAATGGCGGAGCTCCGAGCCTTCGATGAATTGAAGCTCGGCGTAAAAGGCCTCATGGACTCCAATTCATCTTCCATCCCCCGCTTCTTCGTCCACCCTCCTGAATCCCGTGTCATTCCGGCAGTCGGTCCTCGCCCCTCGGCCCTGATCCCCACTGTTGATCTCTCTGCCCCTCATGCTATGGCCGCCGCCCAAATCCGCCAAGCCGCATCGTCCTGGGGCTTTTTCAACCTCGTCAACCACGGAATCGATCCTACCCTTCTTCAATCTACCATTGATTCCGTGAAAACCTTTAATGAGCAACCGCATGCCCAAAAGGCCCCTTACTACACCCGAGACCCAGCAAATGGGGTGGCCTTTGCGACCAATTTCGACCTGTACCAGAGCAAGGCAGCCAGCTGGCGCGACACACTACAGGTGCGCATGAGTCCGGTGCCTGCGGACCCTGGCTTCCTGCCTGAGCCCTGCCGCGCGCCTCTTCTTGAGTGGGGAGAACAGGCCACCTCGGTCGCGGAGCGCTTGATGGGGTTCTTATCAGAGAGTTTAGGGTTAGGGTTGGAGTTTTTCAAGGGGATGAGCGGGTTGGAGGGGAGGCAACTGGTGGCTCATTACTATCCGTGTTGTCCTGAGCCGGAGTTGACCGTGGGTTTGGCTGGGCACTCGGACCCTGGGCTGTTGACGGTGCTGCTGCAGGACCAGGTGGGCGGCCTACAGGTGCTCAACGAAGAGGAGTGGATCGACGTGCGGCCCGTGCCTGGTGCTCTCGTGGTCAATGTTGGGGACCTGCTACAGGTTCGTAAATTTCGGAATTTTTTTTTTTTGGACGCAGTTTCCACTCAAATTTCGTGGTAGATCTATGAGACTAAACCAAATAAATCCACTGTTTATCATTTAAAAAGATTATGCTGTCCTGATCTTGAAAAGAGGAATTCATGCGAACATCACCCGAATTTATACTATTCCAACCACCAAACTTCAGTTTTTATGCTTCTTATACCTGTTTTCTTATACGAAATTGCCTTACTTCAATCTCGAAGGTCCCAAGTTTACTCTGTATTTGTTCATAAATTTATTTGAGACGTTCACCGTTCGAAGTGGTTTCGAAGATTAAAAATCAACTTTGGTTTTGTTTATCCAACATTTTGTATACAACATTTTTAGCCATAATATTGTATCGAGAGAGAAGATGCTTATGCTTAGGACTTTCATGGGCCTCAGTAGAATATGAGCAAAAATCCGAGATATTAAACTTTAGACCTTCAAAGCATGGGCGATTTGAAAAAAGTAAAAACATTTAAGAAAATAGATGTAAACAGCAACTAAGGCGGCTTTTATGTAATTTCTCTAGTAGTATTCCACATTTGTTGCTTTGACTATATGGATCAGGAAATGGAAACGTATATAACTAAGCTATTGACTTTTGATTCAAAGTTGTCGTAATCATTACCGACTATTCCATGTGAAATTAAGTGCTTGGAGATGTGTTGTTTATTGGACATAAAGTAAACACAAATTTTCTTGAATGTCATAACTATATTCAATATGTTGGATTCCACGTTTAATGGCTAATGATGATTGACTTCATAATCTTGTTTCTTAAGCACATATGTATTTGTATTTTGGGGCCCTCAAACTCTAACCACCAAGCAATCTTTTACCTTTATGAAATAAGAAGGTATAGTATGACACACAATTGAGGTGTTTATTTTAATGCGTTTGGAATTCAAATGGGATTTATTCATAAATAATGGTAAACTTTCTTTTGTAACGAATGAACAGGGAAGAGACTTTTCATTTCTCAAATAAGAGGGGGCAAGGAAAGCGGGACTTATTCGTACTAAGCTTGTGAATGAGTTATTGTTTCCAAATAAGTATGAACTTATAAAACTTCACTAATGTTGGATCTATGATCATGAATAACTGGCAAAACATGCCTAACAATATTGGGGCCTTAGCCGTTGTATTGCCCAGTGATGAGGTCCCGCACTTCATTCTCATCAAAAGGGTAGGGCCCAAATCCCACTTACCACTTTATACTTATCCAAAAAATAAATATATCATATACACCACATCTTTATGTCAATAAACCTTATTACAATAAGGAAAACCATCTATTATCTATATGTCCCTACCCATGTGCGTACCCTGGCGCTCCCCACCTTTGGGTTTAATTGGATGGTTGAGTAGACTCTTGCAACGCGGTCCCAAAACCATGGGCACTCTGTGTAGTCACTGTCTGGTCCGCTAGCAGGTCTCCGTTTAAAAAAAAACATCATTTTACAGAAAATCTACTATTTTTTGAAATTCATCAAGGACTCTGAGATTTTTAAAAGACCTTCAAAATATCTTCTATTTTTAATGGAATTAATATAAATCCGTATTTTATCGTTTTTCAAAAAAAAACTTTTCAAAAAAACTTATTCCCTATAATTTTATTTCTCTATTAAACTAGTATTATTGAGTTTTGGTTTAAAAATAAGTACATTGGGAGTAAATTAAGAATCTTTGATTTAATAAAAAATTCCAATAAAAATTCACCAATGAGCGACGTTGAAAAAGGTGTACGAAAAATACAAGCAATACATTCCCTAAAAAAAGTAATCAAAATAATTGTATATCTCAAAATAATAGGTAGAGATAGAAGAATAGTAGTCCAAGCAAGAGAGAGATTCAATGGTATTAAAGATTTAGGTATTTAGGAATTCGGTGTGATTCAAATTTGCTTATGTATTTTATTGTTTTTTTATGTGTAGAGAAGTTTGATTAATTTCGTGTTTTAATTATTATTATTTACTTCATTGGTGTATACAATATAGCATTTTAGATGGACCACTATTATATATATATATATATAGGTGTTATGGGCGTTTTTTTGTTTTTTTCTTTGAAAAATAATCTTATACGTTGGTTCTCTGTTCTTGTTATTTTCTAATTAGTTTGTGTGTTATTGTAAGTGTTGTTGGTTCATTTTATGCTCCCAATAAACCATCGATATGTTTTGTGCAATGACAACATAATAAGCATTGTTGCAAGGTTTATTGAAAGTTTCAACAAAAATTGTGAGAGCATTACTCTAATGATACTAGTTAGGCTATACAATTATTTTTTAATGGCTTTAGCATATCTACACAATGGCAACAAATTATAATCCTATATAGTGTCATCTTTACATATTTGATTTTTTTACTATGCTTTTTTTAACCAAATCCGAAATATTCACGATTCTTTAACTTACCTTATTTTTAGCGATTTGCATTTTTTACCCGATTTTTTCCTACAACTTTTTGAAATAAAACGTATTTATTACTGATATTTTGGTTTGCCAATATTTTATTATTCTTCGACTTGCTAACTAGGCTGGCGAGTAGCCCATATGGAAAAAGACCCAAAAGTTCTAGATCAAGACGCTTGGTGGTTGTGACATAGAACTATTTATAATTAGTAAAAAGGTGACACGGACTAATTGCTAGCATATGTGAAATCTAACAGCTTTGAGTGTACTACTGATTTAAAAAATTATTTAACAGCTTTGAGTGTATTAGTAATTTCAAAAACATTTATTTTGGACCTTGAGCCTGATGACATGCGACACCCCTAGCCACTCCATCTCACATCCCAAAAGTTAATTGTTCTTAATTCCATATATAATTGCCTATATTACCCCCATAAATGGCCCTATTATATATTTTTCCTTACAATATACATGTTGTCTCGTTTATAATTTATACTGTATTTGCCAAACCATTCGCTTTCTTCTTTTTTTTTCGTTCTTTTTGAGTTCTATAAGTCTCTAATCCAACAACCTTGAGTCAATACCTTTTAGTGTACTATTAAGTTCAAAAATTTTATTTTGGATCTCGAGCCTGATGACATTTGACACCCCCCCAGCCACTCAATCTCACATCCAATGTTAATTGCTCTTAATTCCATATATAACTGCCTATATTCTCCCTATAAATGATCCTATTGTATATTTCCCTTACAGTATACATGTTATCTTGTTTATAATTTATATTGTATTTGCCATACCAATCTCTCTCTTATTTCTTTCTTTTTGAGTTACTATAACTCTCTCTCTCCATCCACCAGATTCAATTGAGGAAGAATCTGATATGTATGATATGTATTATTTCCTCCTCTCTCCACCAGATTCAATTGAGCAAGAGTTGGACATGTATATTTCTTTCTCCACCAGATTCAACTGAGCAAGAGTTGGATATGTATCTTTTAAACTTGACTCATATGAATGAATGCAGATTGTTTCTAATGGGGTGTACAAAAGCGTGGAGCACCGTGTCCTGGCAAACCCATCAAAGGACCCAAGAATCTCAGTGGCCATTTTCTACTCGCCTGGGAAGAGGGATGATTCCACATTTTACGGTCCCATAGAGGAGCTGCTCTCACCCCAAAATCCACCAAAATACAGAAACTTCACTATGACAGAATATCTCGGAACCTTCTTCAACAAGGGGCTCAAGCGAAACTCTTTGCTCGATCATTTTAAGCTCTGAATTGATAAATTCCTGTTTGTTTCCTTCCTCAGTTGCCATCAGATACATACATGGATTTTATACCTTACATCATAAATCTATAAATCTTTATAGACATCATTGGAATTTGTGGTGTCTAAAGTGGAAAAGTTTTTGGTGAGTCTGCCAAGTGGTATTCAGCTCTAGTTTTCAGGGGTGTTAGGACACAGTAAATCAAAACCGGGGGCCTGCAAGGCTTTTTGGCCAGGTCTAGTTTCAGGCCGAGATCGGGCCACATTTTAAGAGCCATGTGCCAGGTCCAGTAGGCCTACTGCATTTTCTTTTTGGACCCGGTCTAGACCAAGTTTTTTGAAAATAAGTTCACAGTTTTTTGAAAATATTCGCAGATTTACATAAGGCCGGCCCTACTAAGCCGAATTTTTTTGGGTTTGGGTCTCCTTGCAACAATTGCGGGCCATCTCCAAATTTAATTTTTAAGCCTCAGGCTTTGAATGCTTTGTAATGTTTCACGCTGTGGCCGGCCCGCCCGACCTGTTAACAACCCTGATCCTACCCATCTAAAGTTGTTGATTAGGCCTTTCAAATCTTTAGGCCGCGTTTGGATAAAGAATTAAGCATTCTACTTTCTGATAAATGTTTGGGTACATCTGCCGTCCTGCCATTGATAACTTGAGGAGAATGGGATTTATCACAGTGAATATCTGTTCTGTGTAAATCGAACCAGGAGTCAAGAGTGTCAGACAATTATCGATTATAGGAATGCCCATTTGCCTATCAATGGGCATTGCAACAAATAGGCCTCCATTGCACATACCCACTCTCTATATCACAGCTAATTACTCATTAATCACGTCCAATGCTAGGGAAATACAAATCACCATTTGCTTTCGACCACCCTTTGAAATCTGTTGGGGGGGGGGGGGGGGCTTAAGACAACAAAAAGTATTTATAGGAGCAGTTCGCGATCACAACGAGCTGCAAGCAACCATTTTAGCCACTGTTGGATTCGGCCTCTATTCAGAAAGTTTGTGCTACTTGTATCTTCCTTGTTCTTACCACCTTTTTTTCTCTTATGTTCCTCATATTTCCTCCTCTTGCCTTTCTTATTTTTCTTGTATCTTCTGTTCTTGTCGTCTATCCCTTGCATTTCTTTTCATTTTCTCAATGAAAACTTGGTTAATATTGGGGAGAAAAAAAAAAGATTTGTGGTATGAGAAACCATGTTACTTTAATGATATTGTAGCACCTAGCTTGATCACACTTAGAAGAGTGGCTAGATGGTTACCTCCTCCATCGGGATATAAAACTTAAATTTGACAATGAAAGTTGGACTATGTAATTCATGCAAGTGTATATCGATTGAAAATTTTCTCTTCTTTTCCTTATTTTAACCACTTGGATAACTTACAGAAGTCCAATACATTATGAAAAATATTAAAAACACTAAGAATTCCACTTACTGCCACTTTAACAACTCTTTTTTTACTACAAATAAAAATGCATAAACTTGATCTTGGATCATGAAGCACATAATAATCATAGGAATAAGATATCACTAGAAAGGATAAAAATAAGATGTTGAAATTACCTCAACTGAGTTTAGTACGTCTCACACCGAGTCTTCTCCTCTAATGGTGCTTGAGATCAATCTGCTCGGGATCAATGATTAATTTCGAATCTAATAAGTATGGAAAAACCCTCTAAAAGGCATATGGAACTATCTTGAACCAAATTGCTGAGGCTTCAATGCCTTAGCCTAACTTCAGCCCCTACCGCTTTGCATAACCTAGAGAGATGAGAGAGAGAGAGAGAGAGAGAGTTCTACTAGGTGGGGCATGTCCCTTTCCATCTGCTATGAGAGAGAGAGAGAGCTTCCATAATGTGGGGCGTGCCCCCTAGAGATAGAAAGAGAAAGTAGAAAGAGCCTTTTTAGAAAGAGAGAAAAGAAAATGCGAGGTGGTGTAGATAAATATTTTAGGGGGAGAGGCCCTTTAGATTTGAGACTGTCTGGCTTGAATTCTCAGAAGTCTCTGACTTGATCAAGAGAACATGGTTAACTACTATTGTGGTTGGGTCGAAGGACTTCCAAGTCCATAAAAAATTGTTAAAAATCAAACACAAATTATTGGATTGGAAGAAAAATAATAGATTTGACCTTAAGACCAAGACTAATGGGGTTCTAGTTGAGATTGAATTGATAGATCTCAATTCTCAGACTAGTGGTGTGTTAACAGAGCAACAGGTTTTTGAACGTAGAGAGAAACTAAAAGAGTTAGAAGAGCTGAGAAAAGTTGAAGAACTTTTCTGGAAACAGAGGTTCAAGAATAAGTTGCTTAAAGAATGTGATCTAAACACTAAGTTTTTTCATATTATTGCTAGTGCGAGAAACGGCAGAATGATATCCCCGGTCTTACCATTCCTGGTTTAGATCCTCAGAATAATAGTGATATGATTGAGGGTGTTATTGATCACTTCAAAAAAGCTTTTACCAAAGAGGTGGTGGTATCTCCTAGGTTCTCGAATGTTCCCTTTAAGGAGCTTAATGATGAACAGATTCTTTTTTTGGAAAGGGAGATCTCTTTTCAAGAACTACATCATGTTGTCTTTACGTTACTTGGTGATAAGGCACTGGGTCCTGATGGCTTTCCTTTGATCTTCTTCCAAAAATATTGGCAGCTACTTAAGGATGATCTTTTGGGGGTGGTAAGAGAGTTTATGATCACATGAAAAATTTTTAAAGGCATTAACTCGACTCTTCTTGCATTGATACCAAAGAAAGATGTTATCAATGAGCTCTCAGACATTATGCCTATTAGTTTTCTCATGAGTGTCTATAAGATTATTGCCAAAATTCTTGTTGAATGTCTAAAGGTGGTCCTTTCTACCATTATTTCCACCACACATTCAGCTTTTATTCAGGATTGCCAAATTACCGATTGTGTGTTGGTAGCGCAAGAATGCATCCACTCATGAGTTCTTAGCAAGAAAGATGGCATTCTTTTAAAAGTTGATATGGAAAAGGCTTATGATAAGGTAGAATAGGGAATTCTGTTAGGGATTTTAAAAAGGGTGGGGTTTGATGATCGGTGGAGGAGGTGGATCTCTGGTTTCCTATCTTCAGCTTACTTCTCTATCGTTTTCAAATGTAGCCCGATAGGTTTTTTTCATGCTACCGAGGTCTTCGTCAAGAACACCCCCTTTCTCTTTTCTTGTTCACGATCTATGCTGAATGTTTTAGCCTTATGTTAAGCAGGGTGGTGAGGGTAGGGGCTTTTAAGGGCTTCCAAATTGCAAACTCAGATATCTTTGTTTCACACCTTCAGTATGCTGACGACACATTAAATTTTGTTATTTCTGAGCCCTCACAAATCAAAAATATTACGAGATTTGTGGAGATTTGCGAAGTTACTTTAGGCAAGAAGGTTAATTTCCACAAGTCTTCTATGGTAGGAGTCAGTTGCAGTGTTAGTGTTGTGGTTGAGCTGGCTGTGATTATGGACTACAAAGTGGACTCCTTCCCTATTACTTATATGGGGCTTCCGATTTAAGACTCTAAATTCCCAATTGTTGTTTGGGATAAGGAGATTGAGAGAATTTAATGTAAGTTATATCTCTAGAAACACAAATACCTTTCTCTGGGACGAATGGTGACTTTGTTAAGATCGTGCCTTGCGAATTTGCCGGTGTATCAGATGTCCTTAATACAAATGTCTGCTGCAATTGCAAAGAGTATTGAAAAGATTATGAGAGATTTCCTTTGGGGTTCCAGCATTGAGAGTAGAAGGTTCCATTTATTAAGGTGGGATAGAGCTTGTACACTAAAGCGTGAAGGTGGCCTAGGCATACAGGCCTTGCTCTGTAAATGGTGGTAGCATAGCACTCACTTGAAAGATCATCTGTGGACCCAAGTATTGAGGTCATAGTATGGAATGGATAGGCAAAATCTTTGGATAGGGAGTGGTAGAGGGAAGGAGGTGTCTTTTATGTGGAAGGCTATCTTCAACTATAGAAATATGGTCTCTGATTACTTTAGATGGAATGTGGGTGGTGGTAATCAAATCTTGTTCTGGCACCACAAGTGGATTGGAGAGTGTCCGCTCATGGTTACTTTCCCTGACCTCTTGAAGGTAATTTCAAACCCAGATCATAAAATCTGTACAGTAGTCGAGAGTAGAGGTCAGCAATTGGTTTGGGATATACCCCTTATATACAGAAGGCTCAACGATACCTTGTTATCCCAATGGTGTACTTAGATGGAACTTTTGGATAAAGTTTATACTTCTCAGGGGGCAGAAGATATTTTCATATGGGAAATTGAAAGGGACGGTATTTTATCTGTTAAATCATGCTATAACATTTTCTTCCATGATCATTGGAGATGATCGCTTCCCAAAATTGTGCCAATTTGGAAATGGTCAATACTACACAAAGTTCAAATTTTCATTTGGCTAGCCTCGCAAGATAAAGCTTTAAAAATTGATAACCTACAAAAAAGGGGGAAAGTGCTACCTAATATATGTTTGCTCTGCAAACAGGATAGTGAATCAGTTGACCATCTCTTAATCCATTGTCTCTATACTTTACAAATTTGGCACTGGTTGATTGGAGAAGTTGGTTTTTTTGTTGCGCTGCCTCAGAAGGTGATTGGGTTAATTTCACAATTGAGTATCCATTGCCTTCTCAAGGTGGGTGATATGATTTGGAAGATTGCTAAAGGTCTGATCCTATGGGAAGTATGGAAGAAGCGGAATAGGTGGACTTTTGAAGGGGTGGGATTGCCGATAGACAAGCTTACTCACCTTATCAAGTTATCAATCAGGTCTTTACTATCGATGGCTAAGGATGGGTGGGGTATCTCTAAGGTTGATGTCATGGTCAATCTGCAAAATCTTTTTTCTTTAGGTTTTAGTCCTAGGAGACCCAAATATTTATGGTATGCCCCAAGTTTTAGAAGCTTTAAGTTAAATTTTGATGGCAGCTTTATGAGAAAACCAGGACCTGCAGGTATTGGAAGAGTTATTAGAAATTGATCTGGAAATGTTGTGTTTTCTTATGCAGGTCCTATTGGTATTGTCACAGCTAATTGTGCGGAACTCATTGCTTTGGTAAGGGGTGTCCATACCTTCATTGGGAAGAATTTAGGTCGTAATTTATTAATTGAAGGGGACTTCTTAAATGTTATTTGGTGGTGCAAAAACGGAGCAGATGATACCATGGGAATTGCGCTCGCTTTGGTAACAAATTTTGGATATGGTGGTTTCTCTTTTGTCACTTTCACCCATGTTTATTGCGAAGCTAATGGTATCGCTGATGCATTGGCAAAAAGGGGTGTTTCTCTCTCTTCTTTTACTGTTTCTAACGATGTAATATCTCTTTAGTGGTTAATGAATTTGTTGAACCTTGGTAAAAAAAAAGAGTCCCTATTGATAGATTTTCAAATGCTTAAAGTTTGTCATCTTTAGTGAGATCAAATCTAGATTATTGATCTAATGAAACTTGCGGGGTGAGAGATATGAGCCATTTATTCTTTAAATCAATCATCAAGATTCAAATGATATGCTAGAACCTTATTCTCCATTTCCTATACGTATTCCCATCAAATATTCAAATAAGAAAAATATAATCATACTTTCTCTTTTTATGCATATTCACTCCTTATTCACATAATTTTGTAATAGTAAAAAAATTTTATTCATATGACATACCAAAATTTTATTATATTGATTCCTAATCTAAGAAGGCTTAACATAAAATTAGAAAGCGAACTTAGCATTAGGGCTTCAACCACAAAATGGTAAGCCAAACCTCCTACGGTGGGCCCACATATTTTAGTGAATAAAATATTTAATGATTTTTAGAAATAATATTTTATTTTTTTGTGATTATTTAACACAATGAAAATTGATTTTCTCTTAGTATAAATCCAAAAGATAAAAATAAAGCATCAAGAGAATCAAAATTTAATGATTTTTACAAATAATATTTTATTTTTTTGTGATTATTTAAAACAGTGAAAATTGATTTCTCTTAGTATAAATCCAAAAGATAAGAATCATAAAAATTCAAATAATCATTCTAAAAATTATATAACATAAAATTAATTAAAAATAATTAATTTTGATGGGAATCGAATCGGTATAGGTCTAAGAATTACGAATATACTGGAGCACTCTACTTTCAACTGTGGACTAGGATCCACACTAGCTTTCTCAAACTGACCTAGCGGTTATCGTGACCCACCGTCCACTACAGGGGTTCATGATTGGGCTAGACTATGATGCAACCACAACTACATGATGCATAGGGGTAATCTCTCGTACATGTATATGTTTCACCCTCAATGGTGGATTCCTATCTCGATACAACTATCTATATACAACTATCTATATACACGCCGTGTGGTGGTTCAAGGAAGAGGCTTTGGCCCAATCTCTAAAGGTCAACAGTCACACACAAGGGCTATACAGTCTCTCGATTCACTCATCCAGTCAACTCCGACCTCATCAAAGGGATGACCGACAGGACCCTCATCAGTCTAATTCTATGCCTAGGTATGTTGGATTTTCCAACTCGATTAGCCTAGCACTTCAAGCCAAATCCGAGTATCAACAAATAGCATTTACGAAATATGGTCCACAGATGACCACACTCTCACTGTGTTTACGTTCTATTATATCAAATTTTATTATATGCTCTCCTAAGGTTTTCAATGTGACCTAAACCCAACAGACGAAAGTTCCAAATGGAAACCTAAAGCGGCTGAAATCGGTGGAGTGATTATAAGTTCTAAGAGGTTATTCCGCACTCACTTATTCAGGGGTTGCAGTGGTACTCACCGCAAATGAGGCTGAGGCTCATTCCCTACTGTAAGGGCTACAAGGAAGGTATGAAATTGGCAGAGAGTGATTGGGAGAGTGTTATCAACTGGTGCACATATCTAGTAAGCACGCCATGGAGATTAACATCCATCGTTAATAAGATTGTTGACATTTTAACAAGACTAACTCAAGCCGACACACTGCTAGAGAAAGGCTAATGTCGAAGCAATAGTCTGTATAAAGGGATAAAGGAATAAAGGACGTATAGGACAACAAATATGGGTAATCATACATTTTAGTCCATTGACACTATCTTTTTTTTATTTTTTTATTTTTTATTTTTTTAGTATATGGCACATTCAATTTTGGTAATCTACATTATTTTGCCCATGGCTCATCTCTATTCAAATTCCATTAGATGTTTACGATCATTTGATGGTTTTTAAATCGGGAAAGGTTTCTATACTTCCCTGCTGCATAGAAGATCTATGCTTCCCCTGCCATCCAACCATCTAAGTTTGATCAAGAGAGCCACTCACCGTTTGATCTTAGATCCGACATCTCAAAGTATTTTATTTTTAGTTTTTTTTTTTATATAAATTATATAAATATGAAATTTTGTATGTGCCATCTTCTCATTGGGGCGCACCTATAAAAAATACTACAAATAACTTTTTGATAAAATATAATGACCAAAATACACCTTGGAATTTTCAAGGGCATTCTGGTCATTATATTTTATTGAAAATATTTTTTATATATATTTTTCGCTAGTGCGAGTTTAATAGAAGATTAGATGTCCAAATTTTGGTGTCACAATAGTTTATAGAAAAAAAATTAAAAATAAAACAGAGTAGAGACGTGACATTGTGATTGGGGCAATCTTAGCCCTCCATTCAGAATGGACGGTTGTATAAGAAGAAATATATAAGTTTTATGCTGTTGGGGAAGCATAGAAAGCTTTCCTTTTTAAATTTTACTAATTTTTCTACAAATTAGATTGATCTCAAATTTTGTGGGTGTGTGCACTTTAAAGAGGCTCACCTAATAAAATATAAAAAAAATATTAGAAACAACAAAAATGATCAAATTACCCCTATAAATATTTCATGGGTATCTTTGTTATTTTATTTATTTATTATTATTTTTAAAATATTTTATGGAAAAAAATTTTATAGAACCATCTTAATTCCTCATATTATTTTATGGTAAACCCTCTTTCTGTTTTTTTTTTCAAGCGGCATAAGGAAATTGTATAAAAAGATTTGTTGGAGCTAATTTTTATGATCAAAAGTCAATAAAAGATGGAGATAACAAGTGACGGCGTATGGTAAAATCTTTAAGGGTTTTTTTATGCCGCTTAAAAGAAAACGGAATGAGGGTCTACAATGAAATAATACGAGAAATTAGGGTTTTGTATGAAATTTTCCCATATTTTATTCAGGTGAGAGTTAGTTAATTATAAGAATACTCTAAAATTCAAGTTAATCTGATTTTTTAAAAAACATATTTATTAAAATTCAAATATTGTGAGACAGTTGTGGCAATGTGATGGACCTTGAATGGTGACGTGCGATGAACAAAATACTGTAAAAAATTGTTTAGGAGCATTTGTAAGTGTCTTCCTTATTTAATTATTTAAATTTTCAGTATGTCTAACTATTTCGAACAAAAATTATGTGATTTTTATCATATTAGTTTGGATAATCCTATAAATACTTTTAAAAAATAAAACTCATATGCAAAATTAATTTTATGATAGATATTGTTGAACATTAAATAATGGGATATGTTAAGGTGTTCACAATATGGATCACAATATGGAGTAATTTATCATTGTACTCAACATTTTTGGACACTTCTATACCATTGTTTTATACATGGAGCATTTTTTTTAATGGTGCGGTTTTTATAAGATTGTAGCGTTAAACAATCTCATTAAGCACACCTCCAAAATTTATCACAACATGTAATTTTACTATAAAACATTCTTAGCATTATCTAAAAATCTATTTTCATATCTAATTATAAAACTTAAACTCCAAAAATAGTTAAAATCAAGTAGATCTATAAACATATGAAAATCTTAAAAATTGACGGTCTAGATAATGTGTTGCAAGATGCACTATTTCTGGACCCTTTTTTTTTTTTTTTCATATTCATACATCTCGATGTCAAGATAATCAATTAGATAGTTTTCCAACATTAAAATAACCTTTTCAATAGATTTTTAAGGTGCATCATTAATTCTGCATTTTAAAGTTAAAGCCTTATATAAACGTTTTTTTTTTTTAATAAGGTATTTTTGGTCATAATGAGAGGTGTGATGTTATCCACATGGGGTATGACACACCCTCATGGAGCATATTTTGTAGGTGATGTCACACCCCGTTTAGATGACGCCAGACCCTCTTAAGTACCAAAAATGCCCTTATTAAAAACCCTTCATATACAAAACAAAGGTATATATGTGAATAAATTTTATTGAGATAACGATAAATTGCTCTATAGTATTAGCACAGCGGACCGCCCAGAGCTAGCCCCTAGGGAATCTAGAAGCCCTGGGCACATCGCCTAGGCGCTTGAAATCCGCCTAGGCGCCCGAAACCCACCTAGGCGCCTAGCTGAACGCACCTAGGGGTCCGCCTAAGACCTATGCCCTCCAAGGGGCGGAAATGCATCTCCATGAGAATATTTTTTGGTCATGAGTAAAGTTGTAGGTTTTAAGTTTATTTGAAACTTAAAACCATCTTCAGAAGCTATTCTATAGAGAAGAAAAACCTCAAAATAAAAAAAAATAAAATTTGAGGCATCTACATAGGCGCTAGAAGTCGTGGACCCCGATCGCTTAGGTGCCATCTAACGCTTTTTGAAACATTGATGACCACCCTAATCTAACCTATAAATAATTTATTATCAAAATTAGTTTTAATGAAAATAAATTTCAATTATAAAGTACACACACATGGATCTTAAAAGTAAATTAGATTCGGCTGAAATTTCGGTTCGCCCTTGGAAGAAGTTTGATCCTTGCGCAAGGTCAGTTGTCGTGGTCAACCATGTTCCGTGCAGGACAAGGCAAGGAGTCGGATAATGAGGGCATTTTTAGGCCGGTCTCTCCTTTTCAATGGACCCGCCGCCCCACCGTCTCCGTTGTACAATTCAAAGTCGCTCTCTCCCTAAATGTCTCTCTCATCCCTCTATTCTCTCTCTCGTTCTTTAAATTCGCACAGTTGCACCTGTCGTGCAGTTGGGGTTTGGTGAAGAACTGACTTCTATGCCTCATTCGTTGTTACTTGTTACGATTAGACCTCCCCTTCTCTCTCCAATTAATTGTAACCTTAATTATAGGTTCGTTGTTTTTTTTTTGGTAATTCGGTGGGGGTTTACCAGCCCCTCTATATTTTTTTAAATCGTGAGTGATTTTCGAATGTGTTAGGTAATAATAGACGCTTAGATCTTAGTTGCGTCAATTTGGATTTTTACAAATGAATCAATAAAATTTATGGAATTTATCCCTCTGGTTCAGAGCTTTGGTAACTTTGCGTTGCCTTGCTCTCTTAAATTTTGCTATTTTTGATATTGCATGTAGTTTGATGTTTCAAATGTTGAATTGTATGTGTTTTTCATCATTTACTTTTTTGATATATGTGGGGCAGTTTGTTATCAAATCGCCTCATCATAGGATGGTCCGATAATTGTTCCATCCTAGGGCGATCTGATATTTTTCATGGTTTTTTATGTTTTAACTGTTCGAGCTTTTGCAAATTGACTTGCAGATACTTAAAAAAAAAAAAAAAAGTTACAAATGGTCTAATGTTTGAGAGCTCAGATTGTTGAGAAAGAGCCATCCGAGGTTTGTAATTGAGGACCACCCTATAAAAAACGTTGGGCAAAGAATTTAGAGTCGTCCAATTACAAATGATGTGGTTTGATATATTAAACATCAGACTCCCCCACAAATATTCTAAAAATAAAAAATATGTGAGTTCGACATTTGAAACATTAAACTAGGAGAAAAATAAAATAAAATAAAATCCGGGCCGGGGGTGGGGGCGGTCAAATTACTAAGCTCATGTACCAAAGGGTAAATTTGGAATTTTACATGTATGTAACATAAAATAGTTTGGAAAATTGTTTCATGTGGGTTGGACAGCATTTTTATATATGCAGTCCAGAAAGTGTAAAGCATCCATAATGCAGTTCAGAGAAAGTGTAAAGCATCCATGTTAAAGATGGATGCAAGCAGGTATTCTACCTAAAAACAATAGAAACTAACGATCCACATGTTTACTTACTAGAATTATTATTTTTAGTTTTAAAATTTTATTTATTTTTTCATGTTTATGATCTCCATATTAGAGATTACATGTTTTTAAAAATTAAATCTTAAAATCTATCATAAAAATAAATTTATTAAGAGGCCCGCATTTCTATCGATGCGGGCTTGGCCGCATAGAAACTGGGTCCAATAGTTTTGGGAACGTTCAGGTGAACAATCACCAACTTGGCTGGTTGCGACAAGGGACACTAACTTACTCCATTATCTTAGGTAAGTGTAGCATATTCGAAATGCATTAGTTGTAGGTAGATGGAATTTATTTGTATATTATAAGCCTATAAGCCCACGTCTTGTTTATTTATTAGCTATATGATTAGCACAATGCCAAGTACTGTTTATTTGAAACCCCAAACATTTGTATGGTGAGCCTTTTTTTTTTGTTTTTGGTAGGTGAAGTATATTAGTTTAGGATCAATAACTTGTCTTTTAAGTTAGTGGACTTTGATTTGGCAGCCTACAGGGTAATATCCTAAGTCATGACAATAGAGTCAAGAACAAATATGGTTTAGTTTTAAATATGTTGTCGTTATAGTGGTAGCAAGTACAACATTTTTTTCATTATGCATATGGCATTTAGCCAAAAGATATTATACTCTCACGAGAGTATATTGCATTTAATCTCATGTGGAATTAATTTTAGGACCTCAAATAGGGATGCAACTACTTCAACCCATAAACTAACCTCAATCAAAGAATTGAAAATTGCACACTCTGTGCACTTAACAAAGATAATGTCTAAAAATTCAATAGAGAATGTTTAGTTTTTAGAAGGTGATATCTAAGTACCAAAAAATTCAAGTTTTGAATTTTTTATTATTTTTTTTAAGAATAATCATCTAGTTAGTCATTCCTATGTGGTTCTCAATATTGAAAGAATATTCTCAAGTGGGTCTTTTAACCGAGGGAGTAGATCTACACTATGCTCCCACCAGAGCATAGTATACAACATCTGTCATTTAATTTTAAACAAGCAAATTAAAGCGCACCTCCGAATTTTTTTATAAGATGTAATTTTGGTGTTAAAAATTCATTGGATGGCTTGAAAATCTATTTTCGTTTCTAATTATAAAATTTTAAACTCCAAAAAGGGTTCAAATCAAATTGATCTATAAATATATGAAAATTTTGAAACTGGACGGTCAAGATAATAGGTTGCAAGATGCGCTATTTTTAATACTCGAAATATTTTTTTATTTTCATATTCATACATCTCGATATCGTGACTTTCTCAACATTAAAACAACCTTTTTCTTATAGATTTTTGACATTACCAAAGAATTTTCATTAAGTCACTAGAAGGAAGTAACTACCAAAACAAGATCGACGTACTCCTTTAGCAAGACAATCAGTCCCCCCACATACTTTCTCCCTAGTATATGACTGCGATAGTTAAGTAAAAATGTGCATGTTTAATGAGATGATAATGGATGAGCCTCAATAGATTACTCAAATAGCATTGGTTAGTTAAAAAATACTTTGATTCCCTAATTTATGAATCGATCAATTGTTTGTTGTTGAAATGGAGACAAATCAATTGACCTTTTCTCCAATGTTTTATAAGAAATGTTTTATAAGAATTTGGGTCAACATTCATTCATGCTACTGTGGCAGTACGAATGCTTGAGCATCCAGAAGATTTCGTCTTTGAATATTCCCACGTATCTTCCGTTCTTTATGGCCGTATCCAAGTCGCCATCAGCTTCTGTTTATTCTTAATTGTAGTCTAAATATGAAAAATGTCAGTTAGGTTCCTATAAAAATATGCACGAATTATTTCTTGGTTGTATTACTGGAAGTCCCCTTTTCTGGATTCATCTCATATAAATAACTTGATTTCCTCCATGTATAGGTTGTTTTAGACATACACAATGAATAATTGAATTCCTAATATGACCCATAATAATCTATATTCCATAGAGGAAAATTGTTTCATATGTACCGGACTGCATTTTTGCATATGCGGTCCAGAAGTGTAAAGATGGATGTAAATAGGTTGCCCATTTAAAAACAATTGAAACTAACTGTCCAAATATTTTTTTAATAGAATTATTATTTTTAATTTTTTAAATTATTTATTTTTTCATGTTCATGATCTCCATGTTAGAGATTAAATGTCCTTAAAAATTAAGTCCAAAAATCCCTCTCAAAAATAGATTTATTAAAGGACCCACATTTTTACATGTGCACGCTTGGCCAGTATGCTAACCCCGTCATGTTGATTGTTTCGTTGCCTAAAGTTTACATTTACCTACTAAAACATCAACTGTTTCTATCTATGATCCAAGCATCACAATTCTAGTTCTTCTAAATTATGGGGCAAATGATAATTTTATTTTGAGTTCCTAAACATTGTCTTGGTTCATTCTTAGAAAGTCATCTTTTTTGTAGCTCATATAGAGTGTGTTAAATTTTTTATTATTTATTTTTTTTAGGTTAATTTTTTTTTTTTTGGTAATTAAGTGGAGATGACGAGCTCCTACCTGTTTTTTGAAATTATTAATGGTTTTTTAATGCGTTCGGTGAAAATGAAAGTCTAAATCATAGCTTATCGGGAAAATTTAATGTCCTAACAATACTGAGGTTTTACATTAGGAAGTAAATAGACGATGTGTTCCAACCAGAGCATAAAGTCATTTGGAAAAATTATTTTCTAGATTTATTCAATGCTCTTTCTTTGGGATATTAATATACCCTCGGTCTAATGCTCTATTATTCTCGTTACAAAATATATATATCGCCCATTGTTCTCAAAATCGCCCAATCTAACTGCTAACCGCCCAGTTAGATCGGAGGGCAATTAGGGTGATCAACCAGTATTTAAAAAAAAAAATCAAAAATATATATATAAATTCTCAAAAATAAGGAATTTGATTTGTAATGCATTTTTAAATATTCTTTACATTATGGTAAAGATTAAAAAAAAAAATTGGTCATTAATATTCACTTTTATATTTTCCCATCTTTTTTAGAAATTTTAAAAATAGCCCTTGGAAAATATAAAATGGGTTAAAATCTATTTTTTTTATTAATTTTCAACTTTAGCTGGATGTGTTTTGTTTTAATTATTTTTTATATGTTTTTTATATTTTAGTAGATTTTTTTGTGTTTTTTTATTTTTTCAACACTTTTTTGAAGGCCTGAGACTTGTCCAATTAGAACGGTTGAATCGGCTGATTTACCAATTAGGCCGGTGAAACCGCTTCGAGACCTCTGTCCAGTTAACAAATCCGATTCGATTTTGAGAAGACTGATATCGCCTCTCTCATATGTATACTCCCTTTTTATGGAGATGCTGGCTCTCTGTCTCCCTTTCGTCCTATCTCTCTTATTTCGTCTCCTCCCTCTTTTTGTTCTCTCTCATTTATTTTTAGGAAAATTACAAAACGCATTTTAAAATAGACTGTCTATGCAACTTACCCCACCACAGTCTTTTCTCTCACTTTTTTCCTCGAACAACCTTTACTCGCAAATAACCCCCAACCCAAAAGTAGTATGAAATAAGGCTAAACTACATTTGTTTATTTTCACACAACCTTCTCTCTCCTGTTTTCACAGGCACTCCGGTAGTATGCTCCGGCATTTTGAATGTGCGCTCCGACAATGCAGGTCTGACCCACAACACTCTGTCATTATGAGAACTCACTCGGGTAATGCAAAGACGCGCTACGGCATTCCGCTCCGGCAATGAAGTCTTTGGAGCCATAGTGCTCCGGTAATAAAGTCTTTGGAGCCACAACGCTTCGACAATGAAAGACTGCGCTCCGACAGTATGAACTAGCGCTCTCGGTCCGACAAGGTAGGTCTGAGCCACAGCGTTCCAGCAATGAAGTCTTTGAGAAAAAATTGGGGTGGGATATCTTGCATAGATAGTGAATTTTAAGATATTTTTTTTTTATTTTTCACTTTTTGTCCCTTGTACGGTGTACGTCTATATTATCGGGGTACCTCTTCACCATCTCATACTACCTGGTGAAAAAGAAAGAAAATGTGCCGTTTGTATAGAGCCGAGGCTCTAAACAATCAAAGTAAAACACACATTCAAATAGTTTTAAGAAATATAGTTTCAATATCAAAAACCTTTGTAATAGCTTTAAAATATTTTTTTATATTTAAATATAAAATTTCAAGCTTAAAAAATTAGGTTAGATAGAGTATATCTATGAAAATTTGAAAATATTGAAAATTGACTGTCCAAAAATGCATTCCAAGATATACTATTTTAAAATTTTAAAATTTTAAAATTTACTTGCTTCTCATATAGATGTGTCTTATAGATGTGTCTTGATGTTGAGATGATCAAATTGAAGATATTTGAACATCAAAGCTCTGGGTGAAATTTTTGAGATGGGTTGAAATTTGATTGTCTAAAGCTTAGGCTCCATAAAAACTTTTTTAACTCCGGTATTGGAGAGCTATTCATACCGCCTCCGTCATCTTTGTCTGCAAGTGTAATCTCCACCTCATGTGATACGTGGTGCTCTCTTTCTCTCTCATCGGAGAAGAGAGATCCTTGAACCTTAACCTTAAAAAACGTAGGCCGCACGTATGCCTTGTCCTTTTCCACACGGTCACTCCTCAAGTTTCAAACTTCCCACCACACCAAATATGAACCTTCCCCTTCTCCTCTCTCTCTCTCTCTCTCTCTCTCTGTCTCTACAATGCGCCCCTCCTTCCTCACCTACGACATCACCCTCTCGGTCGTGTGCGTCTCCCTCGCCCTCCTCGTCCTTTGCCTCTTCCTCCTCTGCAAAGCCAGAAACAGGCTCCCCCAACCCTCCGATCCCGAATCCCCCACCCCGTCTCACCGCCCATGCGCCACACCATGGCCCCTCCAAACCCTCCACTCCGCCACCCAAGCCTTCAGCTCCAACCGGGCCCTCGGCCACGGTCGTCTCGGCACCACCTACCGAGCCATCCTACCTGATGGCCTTGTTGTTGCCGTCAAGCGTGTTGACCCCCAGCTTGTGCTCGCTCGTGCAGGCCATAGCTTCTCGGCCGAGATCAAATCCCTCTCTCGAGCCCACCACCCCCATGTGGTGCCCATCCTCGGCTATTGTGAGGCACCGGGCGAGCGCCTCATCGTGGCGGACTTCGCACCCCTGAAGAGCCTCGAATTCCACATCCACAGCAATCAGGGCACAGCGCTGAGCTGGGCAACACGCGTCCGTGTGGCCTCCGAGGTGGCGCGCGGGTTGGACTATTTGCACAACGGCACCGCTCCACCCATTGTACATCGTGCAGTAAGGCCCTCGAATATAGTGTTCGGAGCGGGCATGGTCGCCAGGGTTTCCGACTACGGCCTCGCGCCGATGTTTGGTGTGGAAAGCAATGCAAAGGCCGGGTGCTGGTATCGGGACGGGGAGGGGATGGCGAGTAAGGCCGGCGACGTATACGCGTTCGGGGTGATTTTGATAGAATTGATGAGTGGGAGGAGGTTAGAGAGAGAAGAGGTGAAGGAGTGGGCATTGAGGTTGATCAGGGAGGGGATAGGGAGAGAGATGGTTGATGAGAGGCTGAGCGGCGATGCTGAATCTGAGGAAGTGGAGAGGATGGGGAGGGTGGCGTTGGCGTGTGTGGGGAATAGTAGGCAGTGCAGGCCTCCTATCGGGCAGGTTGCTGCCATTTTGAACGATTTATGGGAGAGGAGACAAAGGATGGGTGATGGTAGAAACAGATAGCGGTGTTTTCCGGCAGCGGCGCTGCATTTCGGGGAGCGGAGAGATCATTCCTTTTGTTTTTTTTTTTTTCCCCTTTTTTTTAAATATTCCATACACATAGATCGGCCGTATAACATTGACTTATTTGTTACTACAAAAGTAAAGTATTGGTTTGATCTCTAGAGGGGGGAGAGCCCCCTGCCTCGCCTGGAAGTCCAAAACCATGCACCATATGTGCATGTGAAAGAAAGAGAGGAGGATCACGGTTTGTAAATGGTAAGATGTAAACATTATAACGTGAGAGAACATAGATTGACCTTATAAGTTGTTCCCTTACATTACAAGTTGTTGCCATGTGTTCCGTCGAAAAGATGGAATGAAAAAAATAAATAAATAAAAATCTTTTTTTACGTGAATGACATAATTACTTCTATCCATTAGATGTCGAATAGCATAGTTTAATGCTTTACGAAGTTTGAAAACAAAAATTTGAACTTTTTGAGTCCAAATTGCATAGCTTAAAACATCATGAAATTTCAATTTAAAATTCAATGGACAACGGTGATTGTTACCTCCTTAGATTGAAAATAAACGGCATCTTTATATATTTTTCCATAAATGATAATTTTCTGTTAAAAAAAAAAAGTTAGGACCTGAATTTTAAATTGCTTGCTTCAAGTTCCTCATGCGCAGCTCTACTAGTGCATGCGCCGTCCAAAGTCCATCTTGGACATAATTCTGAGTTCAATTTTTCAAAGGACATATATTTAGAAAAGATAAACAAGAAAAAATATTGAGAATTGAGAAAATAGTTTTTTTATTTTGTTGGGCCGTATATTTTAATTCTTCTAAAATCATCCGATCTATTGGAAGTCCAAATTCATGGATCTATCTAGAGTGAATTAAGATGTCTCTTGGATACCCCACTACGACAAGGCCACGTTAGGAGGGTTTGTTTGACTACAAAACTCTCACATCACATTTATTCATCTTTAAGATTAACTTAATGGAAAAAGTTTATATAAGGCTGTAACTTTAAAAAGTAGAATTATAGATGCACTTCAAAAATCCATGGAAAAAGATTGTTTTACTATTGAAAAATTCTCTAATTGATCACCTTGACAACGAGTTGTATGAATACATATAAAAAAAAGATTTTGGGTTTCAAAAATAGTGCATAACACATTATCTAGACTATCCATTTTCAAGATTTTCATAGTTTTATAGATCTACTCTACTTCAACTATTTTTGGAGTTTTAAATTTTATAATTAAATATAAAAATAGATTTTGAGATAATCCAAAAAACTTTTTACACCAAAATTACATGTTATAATAAACTTTGGAGGTTTGCCTTAATTGGATTGTTTAAGATCGCAACCTTATAGAAACCACACCCTAGTTTAATACATAAAGAGTTTTACTTGGAGCCCAAAACTTGATCCAAATCAATTTCCCCAACCAAGATTACCTCTTGATCATCGATTTGATAGACGATCAAATCTAAAACTTTAATCAATTCCTCTTTTCTAGAAATTGATCATAGGGCAGAAAAAAGATTATTTAAAAATTTCATGTGGCCCATAGGAAAAACCTTATCCAGATGTTTGGCCAATGGTACGGACCGGATTTACAATTTGGTCTTCCTGAACTAACATCCATGCACTCCAAATAAAAATTTACAATATGCTCGTGGAATTCTCATCATCATTGTCATCAAAGCTTTTTTCCAACTATTTGAAGTCCGCTATATGAGTACCAATCCATCATTCTGCTCATCAATTAAAATTATATTATTTTTTCTCATCATCATCGTCATCAAAGCTTTTTCCCAACTATTTGAAGTCCGCTATATGAGTACCAATCCACCATTCTGCTCATCAATTAAAATTATATTATCTTTTACATATTTTGAAAGAATTAAATCAATTGAGATGATTTGTTGACTTAGTCGCCATCCACCTCCTAATTTTCCCATATTCTAAAGCTAGTTATTATGGTTTAGGTTGTAGTTAGGTTAGAAATCTACTCCACCGACACCTCTTTTCTAGGAAAGCAAGCGTAAGGGAATAGGAGGCCAAAGATAATGAAAAAGGGAAAATAGTATTTCTGTGTGGAAATTAGGGCCTCTTCTCCTATTTTTGAGCAGCAATATACAAAATATATTGCAATGATCTATAGGATTAAAAGCAAGATCCAAGTTAAAATCATAGTAGCCAATTATGCCTTGATGGGTCACATGAGCTTTGGGAGAAGCAACACAATTTGGGGTGCATGGAAATGATTTTCATTTAATAGGAAATTTATCAAAATATGCATAGTAGTGTCAACTCATGATTTGTACTTTTTTTTATCATGTATGTTTTGAAGCGATTTTTGAAATTAAAGACAACGGATTAAATAGCTCATCTGTGAGGTGAATTTTGGTAAATTTTCCTTATTTTAGTTTAATTTTATTTTCGCAACTGCTTTGACCTTATTGAATTGAATTGTTTTTTGTTATTGAATTTATTGAGTTTTTTAAATGCTACATAATTTTTTATAGGATTCTTCAGATTTTTCATTATCAAATCAAGCCTTTCTCAGTTTTCCAATGGGATTTTCTGGGAGCATGTTTCACAATGAGATTTTTTTGCAGCTTGTTTTGCCTAAATCTGATTCAGAAAAGAGAGAGAAGAGAGGAAGTAGTTGACTAGGAAATTTTTGGTGAGTTTTTGAAAGTTTGGGTCAAAATTAGGGTTTTATAGAAAAAAATATAAGAGGTTTAGAGATGGAGAAAATTGAAGAGTAGGACCATGTTTTATAAAAGCACTAGGGTTCTCATGTGTTTGGACAGTGGGGTCGTTCTCTTTGATACAATTATAGTAGGGAAAAAGTTTATATAAGGATACTACCTTATAATGTAGAACTACAGATACCCCTCAAAAATCCATTGGGAAGGTAGTTTTAATGTTGAAAAACCTTTTGATTGATCATCTCGATGTCAAGATGTATGACTATGAAAAATAAAAAGATTTTAAGTCTCAGAAATAGTGCATTTTACAACATATTGTCTACACCGTCCATTTTCAAGATTTTCATATGTTTATAAATCTACTTGATTTTAACCATTTTTAAAATTTAAAATTTTATAATTAGATATAAAAATAGATTTTGAGACAATCTTAAAAATATTTTACATCAAAATTATATACCATGATAAATTTTGAAGGTGCACCACCATACTCTACACCTATGGATGCATCCGTATGCAAACTGCACCCTTATAGTAGGAGTGTTTGGTGATACCACCAATTCACTCCAAGTTGAGGATTTGTTGTGAGGTAACTCTTTAATTAGGGGGATAGTTTAATTTTTCTTTTTAAAAATAGATTAATACTAGTGTTTTGAAAATTGTTTAGTCAGATTGGAATCGCTCAATCTAGATCGACTCCAGGGTCGATATTGAAGAACACCCGGTTATGCTAGAAAACTAGATGATCCTATTGGGGAATCGTAATTTGAATGTGTGATTCCCTAACATAAAACCCCCATTTTGCCATTCTCATTGATCCTCCGTCATTTATTCACCCAAAATCACTAGTGTCAAAACATTTGTTTTTGCGTCCTCTTTCACATCTTTACAATCACATTTCAATAAAAATCAAAATCTACGATCAAGAGTAGAATTCGGGGCTTTTTTAACCCGAAAACGAAATCTTCTTTCTTATCTTTCAACAACTCTTATCTAATATTTCTTATATTATTTATCTATCAAAGATCTAGAACAGGCGTTGTACCACTTTCTTCAATTCTCTTATTTTTTTATATATGAGCATGTAATACTATGATCCCTCGTGAGCATATGATACATTTAATCCCTTTGACAAAACACCTATTTAGGAGTTCTTTAAAAAAAAAAAACATTGGATCCGTGTGATTATAATAGATGATTACTTTTAAAATAAAAATGGATCTTGAGTTTTTGAACATCTAGATCATTCCCTCTAAAATTTGGATGGTTCCCGTCCAATTATGGGATGCCATTTTCTTTAGGCACATAGAGAGTGAGAGTTGATTTTTTTTCTTTCTCTGGGGTTGGTTGTCCGGTTCTAGAGATCATATCCCAAAATTTGGGGTCTAAAAGATATTCCTAGTGTACGTTTTGGCCAAGGGAGTAAATGGATAGTGTACACTCATGGGATTAGGAAATCATTTGGCTTTATATATTTTCTCTATCAAACTCACCTTTCTGCTCGTTTTTCACTGCTCTAGGAGATCTTACTTTTTTTGGATCTATTCTCCTATTCGATAAATTCAAAAGATGATTTTTCATTTTGAGTTCAATTTTTTGAATTTAATGTAAGTGTGTTTATTTGATTTAAACAATTATTTGAAACGGTTGATTTACTTTTCATGTATGTTGATTTAGATTTTAAAACCATTTTTTGAAATGATATGTTTAGTCTGATTTAAATTATTTTTTGAAAGGTGAAACCATATTTTCCCCAAAATCGCAATTTTCAAAAAAAAAATTATGTTTTTTACCTCGACTTTCAGTCTCTACTCCATTTTAGGGTCCTAAATATCCTAGATTGGGTTTCACGTGAGGGAGAAACATATCCAAGGAGGTATTCTTGGCAGCATTACTATATTTCTTACATGATGTAATATTTCTAAATTCCGATTAATCTATAATTATAAGAAATACCATTGAAGTAAGACGCATCTCAAAACTCCTTTAGAACAGAGTTTATTATGTCGGAAAACCCTTTAATTTAAGAACTTCAAGTCTTAAAAATATTTTATCATGTAACAAAATCTTCATGACCATCTATTTTAGAAATTTTTAAATGTTTATAGATCTACTTGAGCTTTATTTTTTTCAAATTTTAAATTTTATAAGTAAGGATAAAAAAATTTTTTCTTAGCCATCATAAAGTTTCCAACGGCACAACTTTATCCCCAACTAAAAATTTAGAGGTGCGACTTGCCTGTACAGTAAAAAGAGGGCGCCCTATAAAAGATGGCGCGCCTTAAACAAAACCTCACCCTTCTAAGAATAGCAGTTTACTTTCCACTTGTATAATAAATCATATTAGTTTTATTGCGCATATTATTTATATTTGATAATTGAACTTAATTTATAGTTTTCATTTACCGATGGTTTAGTTGTGCCATTTTAAGCAATTATAGTGAAGCACAAAGAGAAAAAAGAAAAACGAAGACAGATGCTATACAGATTAGAAAGAAAATTGATTACGTACGAATTCGATTATGGACCAATTAAAATCAAGAGATTAAGAGATGTCAAAACAATCACCTTCTAAACTTTTTAGATTTCTATATGTTGAATTACTATTTAAAATAATTTATGCCATTTAAGATAAGTGCTTCAAAAATTGGAAGTTCAAGTCGGAACCAAACCCTGCAAGTAACATCCGATTTTTTCCCCAATTCAGAACTCGGCCACATGCGATTTTTTCCCCAATTCAGAACTCGGCCACATGCTCTGCTCTCCTTGCTTCAATTGAACATCCAACATAATCTAATCTAAATCAATCTCTGCTAAACTTGGCGTCTCTATCTTGTTAGATTTGATGATAGCTAAATCACCATACTCATATTTTCTTCTAAAGATTAGGATATTATGGAAAATACAAAATTTATTTTCTTGAAAAGCATGAAAGTGATATCTTTACAAGAGAGTGAAATAAGATATAATACCCATCCTTTGAAGGCCATTCCTTTGGGGGTCATAGGAATAGATCTCCAATATGGAAATATGGAAATTGGTCTCCAAGTGAGAGACATGGCCTCCGAAAAAGATGCGGTATTCCCATGAGGTTTAGGTTAGTTAACTTCCACTTCTAGAGAGAAAAAATTTATATGTTGCTATTGAAGTTATCTTTCCAGTAGCAGTATTGCGGTGGGAAAGAGGATGTTAATTGACGATATTGTTGAATTTTGAGTTAGTTAACTTCCACTTCTAGAAAAAGAAAATCTCTATGTCGCTCTTGAGGTTATCTTTCCAGTAGCGGTATTGCGGTGGGAAAGAAGATGTTGATCGATGGTGTCGCTCAGTTGGAAGATCAAGAGAACAGGTTTAGAAGAGAAGATCGGTGATGATCTTTTACCGATGTTTAGAGATAGGTATTATCTCTTGTAACCCAAAACTGTAATCTTCGTTGTGATAGTGGATTTCTAGTTGTCAAGACTGTGGATGTAGCCCTACGGGATGAATCACGTAAATCGTGTGTTGTTGTAATTTGCTTTTTATGTTTGTTTTATTTCTCGCACTCCATTTATAATTGTATTCATCTTACTTCGCTCTTTGCCAATTGAGTACACGATTTTGGGTGGGATCTCGGTATTTGGGATTCCTGGTTCTGCAAGCTAAGGGGTTTTCGAGATCCTTAAAATTGGTATCAGAGCACAAGGTGTGTACGGGGCTAAGGTTTATATTAAGAAAAATATGAATGATGAAGTTTTATGAATACAAAGTTTGAGGTGGAGAAATATGAAGACAAAGTGTTTGTGAAAATTTCACAATTGAGACAAGTGAGAAGAAATCATGAAATATCCATGGTTGGAGGTGGAAAATATGAAGGTAAAGTGTTTGTGAAAATTTCACAATGGAAGCAAGTATGAAGAAATCAAGAAATCTATTCATTGAAGGTTGTAAAGGCAATTATGGTGATTTTGCTATCAACGTTGAGATTGTTGGGTTAGGTGATAGCCAAATCACCTTACCCATATCTTCTTCTAAAGATTAGGGTATTATAGGAAATAGAAAATTAACTTTCTTGAGAAGCAAGAAAGTGATATCTTTATAAGATAGTGTATGATGACATAATACACATCCTTTGAGGGTCACCCTTTCAGGGGTTATCAGAATGAATCTCCAATATGGAGATGGGTCTCCAAGAGAGAGACATGGCCTCTGAGAGAGAAGCGGTATTCCCTTGAGTTTTGGGTTACTTAACTTCTATTTCTAAAGAGAGAAAATCTATGTTGCTCTCGAGGTTATCTTTTTAGTAGCGGCATTGCAGTGGGAAAGAGGATGTTGATCGACAGTGTTGCTCAGTCGGGAGAGCAAGTTTAGAAAGGAAGATCGGTGATGGTCTTTACTGATGTTTAGAGATAAGTATTATCTCTTGTAACCTAAAATTGTAATATTCATTGTGGCAGTGGATTTCTAGTTGTCGAGACTGTGGGTGTAGCCCTACGAGGTGAACCACGTAAATCTTGCGTTATTGTGGTGTGCTTTTTATGTTTGCTTTATTTCTTGCACTCGATTTATAGTTGTATTCATCTATTTCGCTTTTGGCCAATTGAGTACACGTTCTTGGGTGGGATCCCGGTATTTGGGATTCTCGATTCCGCAAGCTAAGGGGTTCTCGAGATCAATACACATATGTCTGGTCGCCTAAGACGAGAAGGGAAGGATCAGACAGAGTGTGGCACGGAGGAGATTCAAAACTTTATAACATTTTAAACTTTAAACATTTTGTTTGTATTTTTATTATTATTAGTTTTTAAGTTGGCCAATTCGTCCAAGCCATATCACCAACTCAGCCGGTTTGACTCAGAACTGATGGGTTGACTCGTTCGACCAACCGATCTAATTTTTAGAATACTATTTAAAACAATGGATTTGAAAATGAGTAACATGATACCTTAATAATTTTCTAAAATTTCAATTATGAATTTTAATATCTAAAAGATAACATATTTTATATCAATTTAATAGTAACAAATAATTATATTAATACGAAAAAGGTATTAAACATTGCTTTTTATCTATTTTTTCCAATTGTAATAGAATTGACATTTTATTATTTATAATTTTTATTTTATTAAATAAAGATGCTAATACATAAATCAGAATTTGAAATTAATAAATATAACACCTTCCAAAAGTTTTGTTGTTTTTTAGATCACAAATTATTGCTTGAATTCATTTAAGAATTTTACTATTTTTACTTTTATTTCCAAAAGTTTATCGGTGATAACACATTTACCAATTGTGGGGTGCAGTTTGTATAGAGCCGAGGCTCTAAACAATCAAAGTAAAGCGCATCTTCAAATAGTGTTGAGAAATATAGTTTCAATAATGAAAATCTTTGTGATACCCATAAAATATATTTTTATCTTTAATTATAAAATTTAAAACTTCAAAAATAGTGTAAATCGAGCAGATCTATAAAAACTTGAAAATCTTGAAAATTGACAGTCCAAAAATATTTTAGATGTACTATTTCCAAAACTTGAAATCTATTTTTTTATCATGTCCATACATCTTGATGTCGAGGTGATTAATTTGAGAATATTTGGACATCAAAACCACCTCTTTTAGTTTTAGAGCGGACTCTACATAAACATTTCCCTTTACGTTAATATTTTCCTCCATATTGAATCCAACATATCTCACACTGGGTGTATTACTTTATCAACAGAGCTTTATGTTAATATTTTCCTCCATATTGAATCTAGCATATGCTAACTTAAAATAGAAGATGTAAAACATAGCATATAATTTGATTGATCAAACTGAGCCAGGAGATCCATTAAATGACTTTTGCGCTCTCCATCACTGAGCCGACTTGGTTCTGAACTATGATTCAGATCAAGTCTTGCCGGAATTGAATTTCCTTTTTGTGTCGTATGACTCTTAAGCAATGATGTTTGATAAGAGTGTAAAGGGGTGAAAGTACGCCACTTTAACCCCAACAGCAAGTTTCACCCATTTGGTAATGGACACAAGTGGGAAAGTCGGAACCCCATTTTTCCCACTTTTACTATTCCTGTTTACAAAGCCGCTGCTCATAGGGAGGGTACACAGCAGCTTTCGTTGACAGTCAGAGCACCCTTTCAGCGACATAACCCCACGTGAAGCCCCCGTTAACCCATGAGATTCTTCGCAATAGTGTCACTAATGTTTGAGTTTTCATGTAACATGTGGGGGTAGAGAGAGAGCATTAGATGGGGATGGACTTGATGACAATATTCTTCAATATTTTTGTAAATATTTTATATTTTTTTAATCTATTTACATTGTGTATAATATGTTCGATGAATGGAAGGAACCTTATTTAATTACAAAATATTTCTTTTTAGGTAACTAATTATAAAATATTTTTTTAAAATTGCATTGCACACATCATTCAATGAAATACATAATTAACAGTATTATAGGCAGTTTTCAGCTTTTCTATTGATAAGCTGGTGAAATTACTAGCACCATATTTTATTAAATAAGTTTTCCAGCTTTCACGCTACCAATTTTCACCTGTAGAACCCAAAAAATCAGCAGGGTGATTCCCAGGAGACTACAGTGAAAGTTTATCAAACGCCATATTAGACTTTACTTTTCCCCTTCTTCCCAATCTAATAACTGTTCTCCATGGTCATTGCATCGTGCAGGGAATCCAAGAAATCCCCTTCTTCCCAATCTAATAACTGTTCTCCAAGGTCATTGCATCGTGCAGGGAATCCAAGAAATCAATAGCAGGGGTGATTCTCAAGATTCTGCAATGAAAGTTTATCAAACGCCATATTAGACTTTAATTTTCCCCTTCTTCCCAATCCAATAGCTGTTCTCGAAGGTCATTGCATCGTGCAGGCTACAGACCGAAGACATAGTTGGACAAAATGTGCTAAATATCAACTCCACAAATGTGCATTTTGGATACTAATGGCTTGGGATTATATACTATAAGACTATTTATCTTTAGGGAAAATTTCGTGTATAACCCTAATTTTTCATATTATTTTATAATAGACTTTTATTTCGTTTTTCTTTCAAACGGCATCAGAAAACCCTTAAAGATTTCATCGTAACCCCTCATATCTTATCTCCTTCTTTTATTGACTTTTGATCATAAAAATTTATCTCAACAAATCTTTTTATACTATTTCAACCCAAAATTTTTTTAATAGGGAAAGGGAAGAAGATGGTTAAAAAAGTTTTTGAGTTGAAATGGTGTAAAAAAATTTATTGGGGTTAATTTTTATAATAAAAAATCAATAACAGAGATGAGGGGTTACGGTGAAATCTTTGGAGTTTCTTTATGCCACTTGAAAGAAAAAATGGAAAACTAGTCTTCCATGAAATAATACGATAAATTAAGGTTCTATACAAAATTTTCTTTTATCTTTATTACAAAGAGGTCACAATTATTATTAGCTATTACATATCAAATTGGATGTCTTGGTGTTCAAATAAAAAATATATTTGTTTGAACTTCTTAGGCTAGTCAATATCACACTCACAGCTACCCAATTTGAATTTTATAGATAAAATTAATTGCAACGGTCCTGTATTAAAAAGTAATTGATCTCTTTGTATACTTTTCTTTTTGGATGGGTAAAGGTAGATTGATAACTTTTACAATCCCGGTACTACATAAAGAATCAAATCATATTTGAAAATGGTGAAAGTAGAAATCCATATTGCAAAGGGTTATCGCCAATCAATCAATAGATTAGATAGTGGCGGAGAGAGAGTTGGATATTCAACCTCAATATCCACTCTCGTCATCACCGCCCAGGAAACCGATGAGAGAGTGATGACTATTTATCACCGATGATCACATTGTTTTCATGATCATTTAGAATACTTTCACTCCAAGGTTACATTCAAGAGAGATTGGACATTAAGGGTGGGCATGGGCTTGGTCTGGACTCAGCCTGGTCGTTGTCCCCCATAAGGGCAAGGCCAGGCCAAAGAGGGCCAAGCCCGCCCCTTGCCAGATAGAGCTAGGCTGGAAACCAGCTGAACCCGGCCCTCATGCTATATTTTTTGGCCCATTCCATCGTTTTTTAAGGCCAGGGGTCCAAGCCCCCTAATCCAGCCAGCTGAACCCGGCCCTCATGCTATATTTTTTGGCCCATTCCATCGTTTTTTAAGGCCAGGGGTCCAAGCCCCCTAACCTTTTGCCAAGCCTATTAGACATAAGGGCCTATTTGGTTCGGATCAGTGTTTGCAAAATCGAATTGGAATGGTTAATTAGACATAGGGCCAAAAGTGGTTTAACCAGCCTATCCGGTAAACCGGCCAATTTAACCTTTCTAATCGGGCAAGTACTGGGCGAACAAAAAATTGTTGAAAAAAATAAAAAAAATACAAAAATAATCTACTAAAATATGAAAAGTTTAAAACAAAATACGCTCAAATGAAGTTGAAAATTAATGGAAAAATGGATTTTAAAAAATCGATTTGTGCCTAAAGGTATTTTTAAAAAATTTCAAAAAAAATGGAAAGATATAAAAGTGAGTATTAATGACCAAAAAGATTTTTAATATTTATCATAATGTAAAGGATATTAAAAGAAAACTATTACAAACCAAATTCTTTATTTTTGGAATTTTATTTACATTTTTAATTCTAATTTTTCTAAATACCGACTTATCACCAAAATCCCCCGAAACCAAAACCAACAAGGGGTCAGTTCCGATCTAATCGGGTGATTACCGGTTAGATCGCCCGGTTTTTCCAACATTGGTTAGGATATAAGTTGCAGAGAGAGAAGGCATATACGCCAAGGGCCTTCTCCTCAGCACTGACGTGCCGATTACTGCCTCATATATAGAATGGGCCGTAAGGAGGGTGATAAAACTTTAAAAGGCTGAATAAGGTGGCGTCCATATGCCCAGAACGCTTTACAACAACATTTAGATTAACAAATTTTAGATTTCCAAACTTTAGATTACCACACCTTGCACCTTGGATGCAGCTTCTTCCCCACCTTGCCCCTACCCCCCCAAGTCAACCCTAGAGACCAGCCCCATGAAAGCATCTTCCTACACATCTAGACTACCAAACTATCCCTATTCACAAACTCTACTCCTACTCCCAGTCCATTCGTCAAAAGCCCACCAACCAAAACCCCTTCACTCAGAAAACAGCAAAATACATGGAATCCAAGTGCATAAACATCACCCAAACTCGTCCTGCAAAAACCTGAATCAAAATCAGCATCACGTCTTTCCGAAATAGTAGCGAAGCCTCCCTCATCAAATATGGAGTCCTTTTTCACAACAGACATAGAATAAATTGAAAGGATTGATAGGGCTGAAGGCAATATCAATCAAATACTTAAGGCAATGGAACTGTTTATGATGGTCCATCTGATCATATTGCCAAAGCTTTTATGCAGAAGTCAAGGCGACAAGCGGCCAGCAAAGGCAAAGGAATGAGGGAACTCAGAAAACTGGGATGCGAGATCAACTATGATAAATCTACTGCTCTGCCCACACCCCCCTACAGATCTCTGAACCAGCGACTCTGCAAACCATGCTTTTAGATGGCATGATCACACGCATTAAGGCCACTCTTGCAAGTATCCCATTTTTCTCTATATCTTACGCATGCCTATGTCAGTTATGAACAAGCTGGAATGCCCCATCGAGGCTTTCCTATGGAATGGGCCCGATAGAAATCAGAAAATAAATAGGGTCATTTCATGGTGTTAAAGTTCAAAACAAAAAAAAGAATAAATCTGGTCAACTAGGAAAGATTTTGTAAACCAAAATGTGAAGGCCATTTCGGCATCAGAAAGCTGAAGGACTTCAACAAGGCCCTATCAGGTAAGTGGTTATGGCATTTCCCCACAAACACAACCATCTTTGGCAGCAAGTTACACTTCAGCGATATGGCACTGATGAGTCAGAATGGATGCCGAATTCCATGCACATACAGCGCATCAAGGGCCTGGAAAGCAATTAGCTGCATCCATAGTTCTTGAGTTGATACAGATTTGCGGCAAAAAGGGTTGATTGGAATATGTTTTGGAGAGATCTCTCCTGCTTAAACTCACCTTGCCCTATCTCTTTGCAGAGGCAGTAGATCAAGATAATCTCATGTCAAATCTTGGTGGCTAACTGGTTTGGCCCCCTCTATTCTGTCAAAACCTATACAACGAGGAAACCTCAGCCTTGGCCTCTATGTAGACCTTTTCCAATCCCATTTAATCCCTAGAAAAAGAACAGGCAAGCTTGTCTGGTGTCCCTGTCCTTCCGATGTTTTGTCAGTTTCTCCACAGGTCACTGTCCCCTTTTAGCCCGTTGCCAGTCATGCCTAGCAGGGCCTGGTTTACCTAGGTACTCCACAAGATACAAGAATTCAATTGATTAGTACTCTCTAAGTCCTCACCATAGGTAATCTACTAAGAAGGGGATTCTCACTGCATAAGCACTATGTCATGTACCATGATGATGAATAATCCACCGGCAGTCTGGCAACCTCTTCATCCATTGAAAGATTGCCAAACAAATCTTGCCCCTACCCAGCCTCTGGCATCATGGTATGGTACCTCACCATTTTCAGCACTTTTTAGACTATTTGCTTGGAAGGCAACAGGTGCACATATGATGGCAACAAAAGCACTTTAAGCTTGATCAAAGACCACCTCAAGGCATTGAACATCTCTTGGGCACAAAGCTTGCAAGGAACTCTGATACTTTCTCAGCAGTTTACCTGGATACCAAATGGAAGCACATCATTTGCTCGTTACCATTCAAAATATAGTGATCCTCTTAACAGACACCAATACAGCAAGCTGTGGCCAAAGTAAATTTTGATGATAGTTTACTTGGAAACCCTGGGCTGGAGGGGTATGGAGGCACTAACTCGGGTCTTATGCCCACTAATTTACTAGGGTCGGCAGGTTTTGTATGATGTCACACACACAGAAACTCGCGCACTTTTGGATGGTCTCCAACTATTTGACGCTTCAGTGCGGATTCAGATTGGAGGTGGGTGGCGATTCACGAAATGTCATCAGCTGCGCCAAGGGGTCCTCCACCTGCCCATGGAGGCTAGCCAAATGTTTGACTAGATTGCTCACCTCTGCCAGCCCATTCAAGTATCACTTGGACGTGTTTGGCGAGTATTAAACTCTAGTGGAGAATCATCGGCTAGAGAAGGAATCCGAATAATTTATATCCACAATAACCTCATATTTTGTCAAATGTACACATTTTTTGTTTACTTCAGTTAAGTTGTTCCTTTTCCCTCATGCACACTACTGAAGTTTTATATCTAACACAAAAGTCAATTCATTAAAAAAAAAAGGAAAAATCTATATTAGAATGGAAACACCCAGAACCTGCACGCAAAAGTGCCAACATACACCACCTAGAGAGGACAAATATTCAAACTAAAGATATCAGTGGAAAAAATGGAAACTTAAGCTATTGTTGACACGTGCTGTAGGAGCCACTTCATCCAAAATGTGTGGGGACAAGACAGAAGCATACTGCTCTTAGCAACTCCACAAGATGATACAGCTTTTGGAATACAAAAACACATATCTGACATTTCTACAGTTGATTATGATGAGTCCAAAAGCAGCTTCATCACTGGTTGGCTCGTGGTAGAAAATCGTCTCTCTCTACCTTCCAGGTGCTGTAATAGAACTTGGGTTTCATGAGGGGCACTGCTGCTCCTGGGTGTTCCTCCCAGTACTTCTCCTGTTCAAAATAGCGAGATGTTAGGCTACAGAAAAACTGTTGTTTATGTCAGTTGTTTAATATCAGTCCTGTTTTTCTTGTATTAGAGTCCCTCTTATTTGATAATGGCAATAATCATATCATGCAAAGTCTCTTTAGCATGCCGTAGATCCAAATTCACTGTATACACAACTCCACCTTCATAATGGCCAAGAAGATGTGCGGAATGTGAAAACATGACTAGGTATTTCAGTCTTTTGTTATGTAAGATTGTAGTTGTATGAATTTGTTACAAATTTACATTGATTTATAAATCTACATGGATTTGTCAAAACATTAGTATCTGAGTCAGTAGTAACATCCATGAATTTGTCTCCATTTACATGGATTTGTCAGAATAGCAGTACTTGATTCATTAGTAACTTAAATGAATTTGTTACAAATCTACATCCCTCAACCCAAATGGGCACCTGGTTTGTAAGGCGGTCAATGTCCAACAGGTGTCCCTCAAGTAAGCCAAGAAAACCCACACAGAAATAAATGTAAAAGAAGGTTATCAGAAGTCATCAACTAGGTTTCTCAAATTAATGTTTCACAATGTATCACATTGAGTTTTAGACTGAAGTTAAATTCTCAGGATATACCATGCAAGCTTTCATGTAAGCACTTTTACCTTCAAATTGGTACAGTACCATTTGGAGGTAGCATGCTAGAAACAAAGGTCAGATTTAATAGTCTGGTAATCTGTCGATATAGCATGTTAAAAACAAAGGCATGCCTTTGTAGTTCAGGATGAAACCTATTTCTCCCCTTGCAGAAAATAGAAACTGCCTGTTAAACCGAATTTCTAAAAAGAAAGTGAAAATCTTTTTAACATATAACCCAGAGGAAATAATGGTGAATTCGTAATTGTGGGTGGACCACTTTCCTATTTTGCCCCTCCCTAAGAATGGTTCTTTTGAAAAGGATAAACAACAAAAAAAAAAAAAAATGAAGTGCCTAAAAATATCAGTGATGTAAATACCAATATTTTGCAGTTTCCCTTCTAATGAGCTATTGGTGTTACGAACACCAAATCCCAAGTAAGTATTTCTCTTACATAAAAAGATAAATATTATAATTCGTAATTTCAGTGCATATGTCTTCTAAATATGTATTCAAAAGATAAGATTCACATTCACTTTTTAAATTACACATCCATTGTTTTCTTGTTCTGTAACCCAAAACATTGGGTGGCAATAGGGACGAACCATCAGTATCTCCAACCTGGATTTAACCACCAGGCAGGCAGATTATCAAAACAATTGAGTGTTCTGAGTCTTCCCCTTCTCAAAAAGAAAAAGTTTTCTTGTAAGGTGAAATTGGGAAGTGGCCCTCCTTCCATTTATGATACAAATGGACGTGGGTGCTCTATTTATGTCCATGACTCAAATGTGTGTAATGTTAAAACAGGCATTTCTTAAGACTCTTCGATAAAATGGCCAAAATTTCTATGGCGAACTATCTGGGACATTATGAAGTAAGATGAAGCCACTGATTAGTAAAAATTATATACCATTCAGAGTAAGAAGTAGTGATTCCAAAAACAAATTTAATTATAAGGCAAGTTGTAGCATGAAGAACTTGAGTTCCTTTTCCCCCAGAAATGATTTCAAATTTTCAATTGATCTGTCAGACAACAATTTAATACAATTTACAATACAAAGGAAAAAAATGCCCACAGCATATTTCTTGCATAACACCATAGACTCCGGAATAAAACCTCAAGAAATTTCACCAAGAATTCCAAATCAATTCCAATGCAAAACTCAACTATCCTTAAGGCACTGTGAAACAACATGGAGAAGAACCGCAACAAATATTGTCATGTTTTTTCTTCAGTCTAGATATCTCACTAATGTTTCCTAGTAGGCAATATGAGAATCAACTAATGCAACCAAGATCTGGCAGCTATGTTCGAAAAATCCGCCACCCAGCTGCCTGGGATGCCTCCCTCCACCACACCAGGCCCAGTGCGGGACAGTGACCCCGGCAGCTGGCTAGTCTCCCAGAGCACTCTTGGTGAGGGGTGAACCTGAAAAGGAGGGCATTAGTATTTGGGGGGCATTTTGGCCCCCCAAAACCATAGATAACTATTCCTTTGGCTCAAAAACAAATTTTTTAGAGCAAAACAAAGCTTCATTTTAAGGATCGAATTCATATTCGAAGTTTTTGGTTTCTTGCAAAATTGAGAGGCATTCGACCAAGAACTTTTGGGGGATTAAAGAGGTTGCAAAAGAGAGCTTTTGACAACCAAAAGTGATCGATTCAAGCCTACTTCGATTGGTTTTGGAAAGGTTAGTAAATTTAGTTGTGTAAATATCATGTTAGGTTATACTTTTTATCATTTTCTTGTGTTCATATTTGAAGTTGGCTTTACATTTATGATTAATCTTTATAAGAATTGCTTCTTCCTTTTTTAAAGGGTTTGCTATTTTTGTGATTATAATATTTTTTTGCTATATTCTACTTGATAATGCACATTCAAAAACTTTATTATATTTTTGGCTTTATTTCTAATTTGGATGCAAATTTGAAATTTGAAAACCAACCCTGCAGCCCCCCTCTTTTTCTTTCTCTTTCTCCACCACGCATTGGCCGCCTAGTAACTGGGCGGCCGCGCCTGCCTTCTTAAACATTACCACACTGTGAAACAACATGGAGAAGAACCACAGCAAATATTGCCATGTTATATTTCAGTCTAGATATCTCACAACTGTTTCCTAATATGCAATATGAGAATCAACTAATGCAACTAAGATCTAGCAGACAAATGTGGAGGGAAGACAATTGAAAAGCAACATCCACTGCAAAAGGGAATGGTATTAAATCTGAATAAAACAAAGCTACCACCCAACATAACGATATCTAACATATTCATTTAGGCAATACAAGACAACATAGAGAAGAACCAGGGCAAACATTGTCGTGTTATCCATCATTTTAGATGTCTAAAAAGGTTTAGATTCAACTAATGCAACTCAGGTCTGGCAGAGAAATGTGGGGGGAAACAATTGAAAAGCAACATGTATTACAAAAGGGAGTACTATTAAATCTGAATAAAACAAAGCAACCCCCAAGACAATGAACTCTAGATTATCCACTCATAAGTGCTTCACCCTTAACCTATGGAAATCAATCTGAAAAATTGTTAAGAAAATATATCATCAGATATTAAAATGGGATCAAGGTTTCTTGAATACAAGCAAATTGCCTACAACAAAAAGGACATATCTAGAAAATCACGAAATGAACCACTCTAGAATTAACAACATTTCTCCAAAGCGGTAAAGAAACAACTCCTATGTCAAAGGTGGCTAAAGAAAAAAAATTTGAGAAGTGACAAAATCCAGGATATATATACCTTGTAAAGTTGCTCTGTTATGGCAGATCCTATGACACCAGTGTAAAAGGCAGCCACATATAAGGGCACAAGTGGAGTAAAAGATTTAGGGCGTTGGTAAGGTTCGATCATGTCCCAAAGAAATGTCTTCTCCCACTGAGTATATAGTCGGTTTGCATACATCCTCCAAAGTACGCTCGTCATTGCTGTGATACCATAATATGCAAATACTAAAGCAAGTTAGAACCCTTTAAACATGCCAAGTTTTAGAACCCACGAGCTTCTAGTTAAATGAACCTAAACTATGATTACAATAAAAAATTACATGCCTCAAATTTCTCAAGAAGATCTAAGAACAGGAAAGTAAAAATACATAACCCAATTGAATAGATTCGAGTAGACAAAAACCTACAATTATCTAACACATTAAATGCTAGATCACTTCTAAGAAGTTCAAATAAGCATCTGAGCTTGCACTCATTTATATGCAACATAATCCTATCCTGTATAATGTATGCACAAACTCTATAACAAATCAAGATAAGTAAGACAATTACTTTAGTATCGGTCAGAAGAACAATTTAAATCACAGAACCAATAAGTTATCCAGTCAGAAAAGAAGAGTATACTCCATTAATTTGGATTAGAGAGATAGTGTCTTGTTAGTGACTTGTTCTTGAACATTAGGGTGCTTTCACATAACAGTTCATCATGATACCCCAGAGGCACTTGAATCAGTGTCATGGGGATTTGTATGCAAAGATCATTTGTTAAAGAAAACCAAAAAAGGATTGCGGAGATAGGTTTGTAGGTTTTGGGGAGAGAGCATAGCCAGTAGAGTTGCTGGGAAACTTGAAATATTGGAATTTGAGTGTTAACCAGCCCAAAATATAAATGAGTGAATTGCAGTTCAAAAGCTAACTTCCTGGTCTTTGGTCGCATTTCATTAAGTATTAGAAAAACCAAATATCAAGAATCAATAAGGAAAGAAAACTTCGTAGGTGCGTGAAACAGGAATAAGCACCCAAAAAAAGAAACATACACCCTTATAAACTTAAGAATACAGGAAAAAACAACACATAAACATGTGTTGCTCTTAATGTCATTGGATTAACATATACCACTGGCTGACACCATTATATAGAAGCTTAATGTCACGTGTTGCTTGGCTGAGGTCATCATAAATAATGTTAAACATATATAGAGAGAGATATATAAAAGAACAACTAACAGACACCACTCTCTGAATTATCTTTACTAATGAAATCAAAATTCATGATCCAATCATGTTAAGAAACAAACATAAAGAATGCACAGCTAACATGGAACAGGCCCCGCATAGAATGACCATGAAGCACTAAAAATTATATACTAAAGGTAATGTCAAAACCATTTTAAGTTCGCCCTACAAAAACAATCACGTGTTTGCCTCACTTCGCCAAACGTTAGATGAGAATATCTAGCCTTAAGAGACCAAACCATATAGAACTTTATTCCGTTTAACTTGCAAACTGTATGGGTTTATCTCTCAGCCGCATGGACAATCCATTGATAAATATATCGCCAAGAAGTTCTTAGGTCATGTAGTAAAGGAGTATGCTCCAACTGTTAATGATTACTATTCAACAGTCATTTTTTGCCATAGTATTTAACTATCACAATGCCCTTTGAATCCGCTTGAAGAGAATTCAATGGGTGCTTGCTGCTTTGGTTGCAAAGGGCGATTCGTGAGGTATGAGAGAAGACGACAGGGAAGTTCCCACCCTATGTAGAATTTGGGGCTAACTCGATAACCTTCTCAAAGATAAATCTCTATACAAAATAAGCATTTATCATTTCAACCACTTTATGCATTGAACAGTCCCAAACCAGTAATTAATGTCCACCATTTCCCACAACCAACTATTGCCTGGTGTGGATGTTCCAAAATTCAGCTATTATCACGATATTCTACAGATTTAGAGGTTTAAGAGAATCTAACTTACATAACAAAAAAACCCAAGCCGGTGATCAAATTCAAACATTTAAACACCATGGAGAACCCATATTCACCACCCCAGAAACCCTAGAAAAATTCAAATAACTGATGAAGTAAAACAAATAGAAACAACCAATTCAAGGCATGCTAATTTCCACCAACACTGTCTACCAGTTCCCCACCATTTCAAACACCCAAGTAACTTCACACAACCAGTTTAAGTCACTGCTTAAACTTGAGCATTGTGGATGATAGAAGAACATAATGAGAAAGCGATGTCCCCCAATTTCTCCATTTGAACAATTCAAATGCAAGGTAAAAAAGTCAAAAAACTACAATAAAACAAATGATTATTGATTTACAGTAACAAGACCAGAAATTTCCAATAATGTGTAGATCTATTGCGAGAGGAGTTTAGGGAGAGGATTGAGGAAGTGGTGAGGTAACCTTTGTCGGAGAATGATGAGAGGATAGGAGATTGCAGGTCGACGGAGGGAGTTTGATTTTCTTCAAATGCAAAATGAGAGATTGGGTCGCTGGAGCAGATAAGGACAAAGAGGCTAGGTTCCCAAAATTTGAGATCTTAAAATTAATTCTCGGAAGAATTTTATCCAAGAAAGTAAATGACCATTATAGAATATGTTTTGGAAAAACGATATGTAATGAAGCGAAAAGATTTCGGATGTGTCATGGTCTAGGAATGCTCTAGGCTTCCAATTTG